>JAGFMF010011715.1:1972528-2201499 GCA_019455555.1 Galemys pyrenaicus | reverse complement strand
ACACCATGTGGGTTTCCCCCCTGGCCGGCAGCAGGGATCGAACTCGTGCTGCAGTGGCTGCGGTTTGCTTCGTAGTGCGTTGCTTAACCCACTGCGCCAGGGGAGGCCCAGTTGGGGCTTATTATAAGTGCCTTTTGAGTACACAGGTGAAGACCCAGTCAGGCAAACCCATTTTATATTAGGGTCATCCTGTAACAAAGGACAAAAACTGCATGACAGACTTAAAACTGTGTCTGAGAGAAAAGTTCAATGTGATTCTCTGATGACACTGGCCTGAGCTGACACTTTGCAGTTCTCATGTGTTTGGTTGGTTATTTATTCATTTATTTATTTACTTACTTACTTATTAAATAAATAAATGTCTATATATTTAAGGTTTGCAACATGATGATTGATTATTCATATATAGAGCTAAATGGAGACTATAGTCAAGCCAGGGATCAAACTCAGACCATTGTGGTGGGCCTTTATGGTGGTAGCATTGTAACTTAACCATTAGGCCACCAGGGAGGCTGCACTACAGGAATTTTAAATGGAGTTCCTTTAAAAGGGACTTTAGAAAGTACAGGAACAACACATACTTTATAATCTTTGGATAAATCTATCTTTTCAAAATAATTTAAGATTAAAGTCTTCTTGCTTCATCTCAACTAGATACAAAGTGAACTGGAGAAATGTCTAAACTGAAGACCAGATTCCATTGCTCATATTAGGCCATAATTCTGTGGTCAGCATAATGACCTCTAGGCCACCCACACAGTCACAAATAGCAAAAATTTCTAAGGATAAAGACATTCCATAGCACCATGTGCATGTAATCAAAATATCAAGTTGTACACCTTAATCATGCAAAATTTATTTGTGTCACTTACTCCTCAATAAAGCTAGCTAAAAATAAAGGACTGAGTGACACAGTTACTGATCTTCTCTGATAACAGAACCTGCCACTCTTCCCCAGAAAGAGAACTTGATTTTCAAGTCACTGGTGCAGGTCAAGGTTGCACTGACCATTTCACTAAGAAAAGGACCAAACTCTACTGAGATGTTATATGTTGAGATGTTCTCAGATGAAATGCTGAGTATCTATGGTGTGAAACTAAGGCAGAGCAGAGAAAGTCCACGAAGATTTTTGGATATCCCTACAGACAACCATAGTCACATATTCAGGTGACTTTTTAAGTAGTTGATAAGTAACTTATTACAACTACTGAAGTGTTTTAGGAGAGAAGTGTTGAGTAAGAAAGAGATAAAACTAATGCAAAACATGCTAGGTTTGGTAGTTCTCTGTCCCACCCATGCCTCCTGTGGCAGGTGAGTGGGGTTCTGGGGGTCCCTGTGAGGACCACATTGGTGGGGCTGCCATCTAGCCAGAATTCACCAAACACACCATAGGTAAGAAGGGAGCCTTCATTTCTCACCCCATCCTGCTGCTCACACTCTTGTTCCCTGAAAAAATGATGGTTGCAGACAAAGATCTCAACTGGAATTCCTGACTTACATTTGTCCTTCTTTCTTGGAGCCAGAGGGCAGAGCCAGCCACAGAAAGCAGAATCCAGCACGCTCCACACCATGGTAGAGAATAAGACACCAGAGTTTTACTAAATGAGGCAAAGTCCATCTGAATAAGAGCCCCCAAATCTAGTTTATCCAGCAACGGGGCAGTGCCCAGTGCCTCTGAGAATGGAGAGCTATCATCATTGACATCAGAACCCCAGTGTCAGGGAAATAACCAAGGAATTAATTCCTAAGACATCATACTTTTGAGTCTTAGGCAACAAGAAGCGGATTACACAGAAATTAAATGTAAATTAATATTCATCCACACTTTTGATGACTTTTATGGCAGAAATTTACTATTTGTTTGTAGCAAGAAGCTGAGAGGGAATATCCTTTTTAGGATGATGGGATGTTTTTCTCCATGGGGACCTCTGTCCAACTCCTGAAATGCAGGCCAGGAGCTCAGAGGTTTCTTGCTGCTGAAAGGCATAGTTAAATACAGCTCCCAGCTCAGCCCTGTCATGCCGATTAAACCAAGCACAAAATCTGATAAACTTGATTCATATTGGCATGAATTTTAAGTAAACAGACCAGCTCCTATTTCCTCCAAGTCAAGATCACCTGAAATTTTCCTCCTGGTCCTCAGCATTAAGTATCCCGACAAAAGGAATAGCTACAACATAGTCAACAAGTAACTAAAACCACTTAGACACTTAACTCTACAAACCAAGCTTTCATAATTCTAGGGGGTCTTGCTATATTTTAATTGAATGACCCTCATATAGTACTTGACTATATGTTAAAATATACTAATCAAAAATAAGTACCCATAGTCCTTACATAAATATTAACATGATGTTAAAGGGAAAAATGTCATTTTGCTATAAAATGACAGATATAAAACCATCACTAGTAATAAATTTTGGAAGCAAATGAGGAAAAGAGAAATTTGTCTAAATGGCATTTGAATTTATTTAAAGTGGATTTCTCAGAATTTATTTATTTAAAGTGGATTTCTATCTTAAAAGATAGAGTTAAAACAGAAAAGTAAGATGTGCTAAAATTTCAGTGTAATACCAAAATAACCTTAACTTGAACAATTTCAGATATCAGTGCAGCACTGCTGAACAATTAATTGTTCCCATGCTCTTTATTTTTATGAATGATCCAATGTTGCACTTGAGTTTATCAAAAGATAACTTTTCAACTTGTTTGTGAATATAAAATAGTGAAAGTGTTTACACTCACCCAGAGCAGCAAAGCATCTTGTACTGATTTGTTGGGATAGAAAGTACATGTGTGAATGAGAACTGTGCATTTATTATCCCAATAATTTACATAGGACATACAGGCACAAAATGTCACAAAGGTCAAGGAGAAGTATTTTTTCATTTTTTAAATAATGTATGGAATTGTATTGTTTGGGATAATTCTCTTACAGAAAACTAGATACTTCACAAACCTAAAAACTAATTACATAGCCTTGGTAATATCTAAAAAGACCTGGAAATATATACCCACATAAAATCTGCAAACAGATATTTTTAGCATCTTTGCTCATAACTGTCAAAACCTAGAAGCAATGAACACATCCTTTACCCATTCGTTTGGTGAATGGATAAATTGTGGAACCTCCAGACAATGAGATATTATTCAAAGCTAAAAAGAAGTGAGCTATCCAGCCATGAAAAGACACAGAGGAAGCTTAAAAGCTCGTTACTAAGTGAAAGAAGCCAATCTGAAAAGACTAAATGCTGTATGATTCAAACTATATGGCATTCTGGAGCAGGCAAAACTGCATAGAGTGAGTGAAAAGATTAGTTGCCAGGAGTTAGGGGGAGAGGATGGAGGAAAGGACAGGTGCAGCATAGGGGATTTTTAGAACAGCAAAACTACTTTGTATGATGCTCTAACAGTAGACACCAAATTTTATATGTTTGCCAAAATCCATTGAATCCCAACAGGGGAGCATAATTTAAAGTATGGACTTTGGATGATTATGATGTGTCCATGTGTATTCACCCTTGGTAAAAACAGTGAATCACCCATCACTGAGTGATGCTGATGGTGTGAGCGGCTGTGCACAACTGGGGGCAGGGAGTATTTGGGTCTTCTAAGTTTAATGTAAACCTAAAACGTCCCTGAAAAACTAAAGCCCTTAAATATCAAAACAGGAAAATAAATATTATAAATGTTGATATAGGATTCACACTGAGTTCCTGGGAACAGATAATGCTATAGAAAGTATTTCATGAAAAGGAAATCATTAGACTTGATTGTGTTATATTGATCTGCTATAAAATCAATATAGCTGCCTGCCTGATTTGGACATTAAAACTCAAGAAAGTAGCATTAAGGTAGCCTGAAATACCCTTGTCTTGGAGGAAAAATCTGACTCTACATCTCTGAGAAAATACATTTCACATATTATGTGGTTATTATTCTGCCTCTACCAATGCAAGTACCAATAACTGGTGCTTTCTAAAAGCAAAGTGTGAATTAAGCAGCTCTACTTGGCAACTGGAAGAAAGAACTCATAAAGAGAAAGGGCTTTTCTCTATGTGTCCTTGAACAGTTGACTGAAGCATCTTTGTTTCCACTTCTGCATTCATAAAGTCAGAAATAAAACACGCTACTAAAATTGCTTAAAGACCCCCGATAGAAAGGTGAAGAACTCCACTGGCATCTTTATGGAGCAGTACATCAGAGACTATAGAGGAAAGGGCATTGCCTGAGAATAAATGGTTTCAAATGTAACCACAAATTAAATGCAAATTTAAGATTAAATATAATCTTCTTATGTCAGACCATCCTACAAGCTGTTTTCTTAGGGATTTGAACCTTGAAGGACATATTCATTTTGAGAGTATGTGCATTTTTTAAAGATACCATGCTTTATTGATTATTGGTTGTATACTTTATAATATTTCAACCTAAGCTTTAAGAGGTTAAATGGTAAAACATGAAACTTTGGAAGAATATAGATTAGTTAAAATCCAGGTACATAATATGTGGTAGGATCTACTTCATTTTCACATTAAAGATGAGGAAACATGGTCATGAAATGGACCCTGAATTAGGGTAAAATCTTTTAAATCTACATGTCTCTAGAATGGACTATTCTCACAAAATCAGAAACAGAGGTGAACAGAGGATGGGTGAATTTTATTTTCCAGTTTGTGATATGTGTGCTCTTTGAAAGGAACTATGTGCTTTAAAGTCACTTTCATTTTAAATATCTTTATCAGTTCCCTATTCTTGAACAATCATGCTCTCAAATTGAACAGCTATGACTTTTAAAAAAAAAATTCAAGTTTTAAAGATGATGTTGGTTTTAAAACATAGCTCCCAATTTCTTAACACTATTTGTGTGCAACTGTGCTTGAATCTGCCAACTGCCAATGGAATATGCTGGAAGGTTCTAGGCCCAGACCTAGAAAAGCTATCATCTTTACTTCTCTGTTAGAAGAAAGTCCTAGGAACTGAAAGAAAAATCTACAGGTAAAGTGACAATAACCCTCAGCCTCATGCACAGCTTAGCTCCCAGCCAATGCCTTATACCAGCTTGTGGGCTGTGTTGGTGCAGCATCCTACATGCTGATTGATACTCACTGGTCACTCCAGATAAGATCACATGCACCATCCAGACCCTGCAAATGGAAGATTCAGGAATAAAATAAATTACTGTTCACATTTTAAACCATTAAGTTTGGGGATGATTTGTTTTGCAATCATAGATAATCAGAACAAATGTGGGGAACTGGAAAGAGGTGCTACTGTAACAAATGTCTAAAAATGGGGCACTGACTTTGGGACCATGGCAGGTTGAAGCTACTGCTCCTTGAGAAGAGTTTTAGTAAAATTCTAAAGTGTCTCAATGTGAAATATATGAAATAATGAAAGTTTCAAGGAGCATATTAATGGAAGTCTAAGACTTTAAGTCGCTCCCTAGGATAGTTTAAAGCAAAAAGAGAAAGATGTTACAAAACCTGAAAGAAAGGGACTCTGGTTATAAAGAAGAAATTCCTTCTGTTGCCTGAGGTAATGGGAAACTGGGCAATGTATTCGTCACCACAGAACAGCACAGACAGGGGTTCGATAACAGACATTCACCTCTCCTAACCCTGAGGGCTGGAAGTGTAAAATCAAGGAGCCAGTAGGGTTGATTCCTGGTGAGGACTCTTTTCTCTTTTTTCCTGGTTTACAGATGACTACCTTCTCCCTGTGACCTCACAAGGCCTTACTTTTGAAGACAGATTAAAAGAAAAAGTGAGCACTCTTCTCTTCTTATAAAGACACAGTACTGGGGCATCACTGGTGGTGTTAAGGATTAAATCTCAGCACTATGAAGCTATCCGCAGCCACTGCAGCATGAGTTCGATCCCCAGCTAGGGAGCCGACCCACTTGGCACAGCAGACCTCTCCTGTCTCACCCACTGTTCCCCTCAACAGTGTATTTCAGAATATCCACCTGTTCTGTTCCCCATTCTGTCTCTGGTGAATCCTCTCATCTCCCACCCCCACACCTTTGGCCTGCACCCCAACTCCTATATGCATAAATAAATTTAAAAAAATAAAGACAGTAATAAGGACTAGGGTCTCACCTCTGACTTCACCTTTATTTCTTTCTCAAAAGCCTCATCTCCAAATGCAATTTCACCGGGAGTGAGGGTACTGACAGATAGATTTGAGGGGACACAAGTCAGATGATAGCACCCACCTAATGAGTTCAGTAATCTAGCTAAGGAAAATCCTAGCTGAAATATTACAACATCCAATGGCATTTGTCTTTTGCAAAATGAAATAAATATGCTAATGAAAAAACCCCCAAGCCCTGAAAAAGGATACAGGATTGGCTGGGTTTATAAATAAGATTTTTTTTCCTTCCCTGCCTCTCCAGATGACAAAAAGATCATAGGGCACTGTGTCTTTATATCCTAAAGCAGAGGCTACTAAGATAACAGCATGCGCATTGTAGCTGTTCCATGACAGGCCATGAGCCTGGATGCACCAAAATTCTGATGGAATGGCTGGCATCATTTGTTCGTGGGGAGCTCGCCTTCTGAGAAGTTTTCCCTTTCCCCCTCTTTTTTTAACACTAACACACTAACAGTCATCTTTTCTTGATTTTGGTATCTCTTACAAGAATGGTTCTTGAGCTTCAGTGACATTTACTTTGACTTCTAGGGCACAGGCCATGGAGAACCCAAAGCACCAGCCTTTCAGTGTGCCTTGTGAAAAATACACAGGCCATCTGTCCACATCAGTTTCAGAATCTTGTGTACGTGAACTTGATTCAAGTATTATTCTTTACTAGGTTTTGTTATGGACCAGGCACCAGTCTGAGACTTTTCATGGAGAATGATCTACTTTTTTTTATCCACATTTTGCAGAAAACTAAGTCGAGGTATAGAGTTTTTAAGTAACTTGACTGAGTTTATAAAACTCATAGATGGTTGAGTGAGGATTTAAAACCAAACACTAAAAGCTAAGAATATACAATTTAGGAATACAAAACCCTTGGGAGGCAAAAAATTTATTGCACCTGATGGCATTGCTTAAGCTAATAATAAAATCAGTGTTAGTGCTTAGAACCCCTGATTACATGAAAAACAAGAGGCATTTAAATCCTACTTTATAGACATCCTTTTATAACTGGTTTTATTAGCATCTACCTCATTTCATTATAAATCCCTGTTTACATGTTCTCTCAATGAAATGTTAGCTATGTCAGGAATGGGATTTATTCACAATTAGCGTTTAGAGCACGTAACTGCGTGCCTGAGATACTTACCATATTCTAATGAATTCTAAGTGAAAAAGAAGGTAGTTGGCACAATAACCCATAGGTTAATTTGGGCTCAGTGTAGAGCTCACCCTAGAACTAAGTCTTCCAGTCATTTTTTTGTGGTGGAACAGAACTTTCTTGCCATCTCCACCCCTTTTCAGGGCCTGACAATCTGCTTCTCTTCTTGAGACTTAGTATCCTTAAACTTAAGCCAGACTTTTTCAAGGGTTTATGTTGGGTGAACATTTACAATAATAGACTGATGATAAGCAAATGATTATTTTAAATAAACTCTCACAGGAGCTAGGGTAGGAGCAGTCCCTTGTCAATTGTTGCTTTCCCTCTCCCAACCCTGCCTTTTTTCCTTCCCTGCCTCTCCAGATGACAAAAAGATCATAGGGCACTGTGTCTTTATATCCTAAAGCAGAGGCTACTAAGATAACAGCATGCGCATTGTAGCTGTTCCATGACAGGCCATGAGCCTGGATGCACCAAAATTCTGATGGAATGGCTGGCATCATTTGTTCGTGGGGAGCTCGCCTTCTGAGAAGTTTTCCCTTTCCCCCTCTTTTTTTAACACTAACACACTATGACCTGGCCAAAAGGGGGCTGGCAAACTGGTCACAGTTGGTGAAGAAATCCATGGAAAAAGAGAAATGAGATGGGGGAAGAGACCACAGGAGCTGGTGATGGGAGCATTAGGAAGAGGGGATGGAATGTGAGTGAACTGATGCAGCTTTGGGAAAGGCACAAGCCCATGTTGAGCAGCTGCAGTGGTGTGGGCAGGCATCTGCAGGGGTATGGGTGGGGCCTGCAGGGGTGTGGGCAGGGATCTGAAAGGGTGTGGGCAAGGGTCTGCAGAAACATGAGTAGGAAGCCGAGAGTCTCTCCAAAGTCCCATCCTCTGTGGATACCTCAGATATGGGCGGATGCTGCCTGCCCCTAATGAAGGACTTGCACTTGCTTTCCATTCTTCAGTGTTTTCTGATATACCATATCCACCCCCCCCTCACCCACCCAACAAAGACCATTGCATTGCGGGTACACACAACCAGCTCATGGGGAATTCACCACCTGAGATTCAGGGGAGAGCTGCATTCACCCCTTCTATTTGTGGAAGTTTATGTTCTTAAAAAGTTTATGTTCTCCTCCCTTTAGTTTCCATGTTCTCAAAACACAGAGACAAATTCACTTGTAAAGGCTCCAGAAGGAGCAGGGGGATTCCTTTGCTCTCCGCACATGTTTGTCTCACGGATATTCCAGCCCACTGAATTTCCTCATCTGGCTCGAGACCCCGCCACTGACCCCATTGGGCTTTGTGGAGGCCTCACCTCAGGCTTCCCACGAGAGCTAAAATGTAAGGGCAAGAGCAGGACCATATTCAAGGGCAGGATCAAAAAACACCCTCAAATCTTGAGATGTGGCCATACTCTTGGGGCTCGGTGCCACCCCAGCTGAGTCCTCAAGCTGAAGATCTGGTTTTAGGGGGAGCTGAGAGGTGAAGCCAAATGCTTCTGACAGTGGCAAATAACTGAAAGAATCCTTTCCTCACTGACCTAGATTTCATATTTCTTCATTTAAACCACAATACTATGCCCTGGCAGGCAGTTAACCCCTTTCCTTTTTTAAGATATAAAAGTGGATACAGGAAAAGGGAGAACTCTGAAAATAGGAATCTGTCATCTAATCAGGAAGAAATCCCACCAGCCTCCCAGAAGTTTTATATACGCAGTGTGTATGCACTATTTAAAAAAAATAAAATAAAATGAGAGTGCAAAAGAAAGGAAAAGATCCTTGTATTTGTGTCTGGTTGATTATTTTTCTCAAGACCCCCTCCAAAAGCCTTAGAGATTGCATTTTTTCATGTCTGGCGTCTTTTAAAAATCATCCTGTATTATTTGAAAGAAAATTCAGCTGGAGGCTTTTCCTGCCCAAAGGTATTTAATCTTATGCTATAGGAAGCAGCACCAGCCATTATGAAAATAACCACTGCTAGTTAAAGACAAAATTATAAACTAAGTTGTTTCACAGAGATTCAAAATATAGGTTAAATTTGTTGAGCTGTTCCTTACCTGTAAAAGTACCTGCCAGCATTTAAGAGAGCTACCTAATATGCTTTTCTTGGTAAATGTATAATTTCATGAAATCTTTATAGCAAAATTCCCTGAGTATGTCCTGAATTGCATCCCTTTTTTATAGTAATGTGTAATTGTATTGTAGCATAGTAAACACTCAATATTGAAGGTATCACCTACCTATAATTCTCTTGGTCGTGACAAGAGCTAATGTTCTGATAGCCCTTGCCAGCTGGCAAACCCCATCTAAGCACTTTACATCTCTATTACCTGCTTTATCCTTACAACAAACACATGAGAGCAGGTACCATCACCATGGGCAGCCCCATTTTATAGATAAGGAACATAAGGACTGAAAGTTTCACTCAGCCTCTGAATCTCAGCACTGGAACAAGGCAGAGTGAAGATTCCCAAGCAGGGTCTACAGGGGAGGTGCAGAATCATATAGCCCTGTCCTGCACACATACTCTACCTGCCCCCCACCCCTCCCAAAAAGATCTTTCTTCCTGCTTACAGTCAAACCTGGTGCCTTCCTCCACTCTTTCCATAGTGACGCCCAATAATAACCTTTTCAAAAAGATGACCTGGAGTTCAGACTGAAGGACACAGACAGCACCATGTCTTTGCGGTGTCTGATTGCTTCTGCTCAGCGTACTTACCTTTGGAATTCTTTAGGCTGCAGACCTGATCAGGAGGGGCGCTACACAAAAAGACAGCTCTTTGGGGGTTGAATATTGGTTAGTTGGGAAGGGACATTGACCGAGAGAGCCTAGAGGTTCCACATGATGTAGTCCCCCTTCTGATTTTGGTGAAGCTATAGAGTTACACATGTAAAAACTCACTGATGTGCATTTCACTGCAAAGCTGGTCTCAGTAAATAAAATACAATGGGAAAAATGGTTAAAAGAAGCTCATATTAGCACAGCCATTCTCTGCTTCAAAATATGAATTATCCACCACTGTAAAATAAAAATACTTGTCAGGCTCTACAGCTTGACCAGGTTCTGGCTTCTTCCTCAAGCTGTATCCCACCTGCTCCCACCCACAGGAGTTCATCATTCTTAAATTCAACACACTCTGCTCCCACCTCCCTTAGGGCTCAGACATCCTCCTCCCTCTGTCAAGACTTCGATCTGTTTGTCTGGTCAATAGCAACTCTTCGTTTACAATAGGTATTAGCTGCCACTGAAAAACACTGGGTGAGATCAGCAAAAATACACTTTTATGACACTAGGTACTTCTCTATGGGAGCATTTTTATGATTATAGTTTTACATTGGTTTTTGTTGTTGTTGATAGTTGGTTTTGTTGGCTATTTGTTTTTGTATCAGATACCTTCCTTTATTTAAATATATAACTACAAGTTATAAAACACCATTGCCAGAAAGAACAAAGGTTAGTTTGACAATCAGAGCAAAAATGAGCAAACAGAACAGATATTTCCCCAATACTACTCACACCTCTCCCCAATCTAGTGCAGTTGCTTTTTAATTCTTTATTAATGTCTTTTTTTTTTTCCCTAGACTGTAACTCCATAAGGGCAATAACTTTAACAACCATTGTTCTTATTTCTAGTCTTTTCCTGGGACATAGATGTATAAATATTTGTAGATGAAGTTTTTGAATTCCAAACTCAATCCTTAATCTAGTTCTCTTTGCAAGTTGTAAATTTGATTCAAACACATATTATTAGATAGCTGAAAGAGAATTTTTATTTTTATTTTAGAAGAGATGATATTATAAAATGATTTTTTATAAAAAGAAGTTTAGAGTTCTGCAAAGATGGTAGAACCTACAACTGCAAAATCAGGGACTTCGAGGTTTATATATTTACCCTTTCAAATGAAATGAAAACTTACTTTGAAACTTCTTTAGAGTTGAAAGATAAAATTCTTAATGTAATAGATATTTTTTATTCTATATATCTAACATCTGAGATTTGGTGTACACTGCAATATTTTAAACTTTATTAGATTATGGTGCAAAATGAGTAGGGAAAAAAGATTGAAAGTAAAAAAAAGAAAGGGAAAAAGGATGGAAGGAAGGAAGGAAGGAAGGAAGGAAGGAAGGAAGGAAGGAAGGAAGGAAGAAGAGAGAAAGGAGGGAGGAGAGGGGAGGAAGTGAGGGAGGAACATCTCCAATTTTCCACATGTAACAGGAAAATCAAGATGATTTATAACTGATATATAGATGCCCCCTCCAGTCTCTACCCTGGTCTTCAACCACTTTGAGCATCTGCTGCCCACATGGTTTCATAAAACCATTCTTAACCTTCTTGGAAACCATCTTTCCTGATGATTTCTATGCTCTTCAATTCTGTTTGGTCACGTTATAGTCTGTGATACTATAATCTATTACATTCTATTCTTTATTGTTTAAAAATCTGTTTTTCAGCCCACTAATTTACCAACATACATGCCTTTAAAAAAATCTACAAGCTAAAATTTGTGTTTTCAAAATAGAACCAACTCATAAAAAACAAATAAAAATTTTTGGTCAAGATGGTTGAGTCTCATTTTAATTGGCTGCATCTCTAGCTTCTAGACTTGTTTTGTTGATATGCCTTTTCATCCTCAGAGACAGGCCCTACAGTGATTGTATGGGCTTAGCATAAATCTCATAAATAAACACAGAAGAAATCGTTCCCAAAGTTTCCCTGAAGTTTGGTTTTAATCACGAAAGCACATCAGAAGCTCAGGGTCACAGACTCCTGTTGGGTAAGGAGAGGTTCTTTTGCAGTCAAGAGCTGTTCAGAAACTTTAACCTAAGTTATGACCACTTAAAAGTCTTACAATGAATTGAGCACCACACAGATCAATTGTCAATGAAAGTCACACATCCATCTTCTTAGTTCTGTGACTCAGAAATGTAAATCTCCAGTCAAATCTGCACCATGAAGAACCAAGGGCTCCGGGTGACTTAATCAATTAATAGAAGTGGCACTCCATACATGTGTCTAGACACATTTGTTTACTCTTTTCCCTGGGACAGCTAGAGAAATGGACTGAATGTTTAGCTGTCACATCCATTGTTATGGCAACAACAGTTTTCACTACTGGCTAGAGAATACATTGAAATCATTTAACCAGCAATGTCAGTAAAGTTAAGGGGAAGGGCCCCACATTAGATGATTTTTAGGGACTGAAGGAGGATTTACAACTTAATAAACATCTGCAAGAGAATCATTCAAAGTGTGGTTCAGGTTTCTGCAGAATTTTTAGCTACATGTCAAAGAAGATGAGTCAAAATTCTACAGATCTGAGAACTAGTAAGCACTATGAAATGGTTTCTCCTACACTCATTTTTTTCTCTGCATCATTTCAACCTGGACCCCTGGGCTTCCTGACTTCTAAAATAACTAACTTCCCTTCTGTGACTCAAAATGCAGTTTCTCAAAGGTCATTTTCATAGGTTCCAATCCTGCCCATAGCATTCTTCTTTCTGGAACCTTGTACACCAACTCAAACAATTTTTTCCTTTATTTTTCCATTATATTGCTCAGTATTTTTGTGCACAAGTCTAACACTTATCCACATCAATTGTCCTTTAATGTCTTCATGTTCCATAGAATCTCTGGATTTTATCTTGACTAAGGACTGCCCAGAATAGATCCTTTTTTTTTTTTTTGAAGTTAAGTGTAAAAAGAAATTCCTCCATATTGAAGCTAAATGTAAAATTAAATGTAGCAACTTCCAGGAGAGGTGTTCCTTAAAATGTGTCCTTTCCACATTCCTTTTGTCTCTTCCTTTGTCCTGCTAATTGGAACACAGATATGAAAGCTGATATTCTGGTTGCCTTTTTGGCCCATGCAGATGTTGGTCTATCCTAGAGATGGCAGACTCTGACTTTCCCCAGAACTTTATGGACTGAGCTCTCTACTGGTTTTACATCACTTACATCTAGGTTTCATTCATGGATGGATGGATGGATGGATGGATTGCATAAAAGAACTGGGATTTATCCCAGAGGTGTGGGGAGTGAGAGGACTTACCAGAGACAAAGTGGGGAGCAGAACAAGCAAATGTACTAAATTACAGTGCTGAAGGGAGCAGTGGGTGGACCAGGAGAGGTCTGCTGCACCACTTGTGTAGCTCATACATAGGGCATTGAACTCAGGCTATGGCAGTGATAGTGCTGTGACTTAACCCCCCGGCTACCAGGGAGGCCCTAGGTTTCATTTTGAAGGATGCCCAACACCTGTGTTTTGGGGGCTCCAAGGTGAAATTGCACAAATGTTCAAGTGCCACACTATGCTACAGCATCCATCTGTGCTTTGGGATCCTCTGGGCCTCAGGCAAAGCATGGAATCTAAAGGGTGAATGATGGCTGTCAATGGTGTTCACATTGTCTATAATAATAATAATGCAAGAAGCTGAAATGGGTGTTTTTTTAAAAAGATTTATTTATTTATGCATATAAGAGCTGGGGTACAGGCCACAGGTGTGGGGGGGTGGTGAGAGGATTCACCACAGAGAGCTGGGAGCAGAACAGGCAGATGGACAGAAGTACACTGCTGAGAGGAACAGTGGGCACAGCAGGAGAGGTCTGCCTCACCATGTGGGTCCCCTCCCTGGCCGGCAGCAGGGATGGAACTCGTGCTGCAGTGGCTGCAGTTTGCTTCATAGTGCATTGCTTAACCCACTGCACCACCAGGGAGGCCCTGAAATGGGTGTTTTTGAAATTGAATCAATTTAGATAAAACAAATAAAAATATTTGGTCAAATTGATGGGAAGCTTAATTTTAATTTACTACATTCCCACCCTTTAGTTACTTGTTTTTTTTATTATTATCTTCCCTTTTATGTTTTTTCTTTCCTCAGTTAGTGTTTAAAATTCATTGACATTCATTCATTCTATTTTTACAAACATGTTTCTCATGGGCAGCCCTCTTGTAAATGCATTGTTCGTTCTATCTTTAGTGTCTAAAGGCTCAAGTCAGCCCTCATCCTTTTTATGATGGTGGAGTCTTTTCAAAGTCAATATTAAAAAAGAAATCAGCATCACTTAATAAAATTGTCTATTTTATTGAATTTGCATGTGATGCGTGAAATCTTTCCAGATGAACGGTAACGTTTTGTTTTATTAGAGATTAGCTTCCACTACTGTTTTCAGAGAACTTTCCAGCTTCTTTCCTCAGGAACTTGCTTTGAAATCAGCCCTGGAGATTTCAAACTCCAGGACTCTTAGCAGAGGGCGTGTGAAACAGTCTCTGTGTTGCTGCCACAGAGTGGCGGCTTCCTTTGATGTCGGCTTGTCATTGGATGAGCACTTCAAAGCGCCCCCATGTCTTCAGCCCCAGGACCAATGGAGCAGAATCACTGAGAAGAAGCAGTGGAGAAACACAGAAATCTGTCCTGGTTATAAACATGATCTACAAAATCTCTGCAGCGCGTCTGTTAGCTGTGCTTCCGGGTAAGCCTCTGTCTTATCTTTCACCCATCTTGACAAAACTGCCAACTTTCACCAGAGTTGCAAGAAGTTTTGTTTTGTTTTTAATGCAGCCAAAATGCCGAAAGAGAGAGTGCACTCCAATATTTTAAATTTCTTTTTTTTTAATATACAGATTCAGCTTATTTTACAAACCGTAAGATCTTACAATATCGGAACCCTTTGACTACCTGTCCTTAATTAGTTGGAAGTTAGCAGCAACGGCCCCCTATTAGATGAGATAGCAGCACCATATTTCTCCAAAGTCTTCATTACTGGCTGTTGTTATTTTGGCTTTAAACACTTGTGGTACACTGTAATTTTCTAAATCTCTATTTGTATTCTTTTTTTTTCTGTCTCTGTTTCCTCTACTAACTCTCCTTGTATGCCCTTATCCCTTCCTTTTCCCCTCCCCTCTCTTTTAGAGTGTTTTTTATTGTGTCTACTGGTTTTTTTTAAAGTGTTCATGTGATGGAATTGTCTGCTGTGTAAATAGCCAGTATTCGTTTTTATCATCTGACTAATTTCACTTCACATAATTCTCTCAAGCTCCTGCCATTTCATTGAAAACAGCTGCATTTCACCCTTTCTCATATCTACATGAAACTCCACGCTGTGTGCATACATCTTCTTGATCCAATTATCTGTAGATGAACATTTAGCCTGTTTCAGTGTCCTAGCTTTTTGCAAAGAGTATTGCTATGAACATCATGGGAATATATGGATTTGAGGTTGATGGCTTCATATTTTTTGGATAAATGCCCAAGAGTGAAATTGCTGAGTTGTATAGTATTTCCATTTTTAGTCTTTTAAGGTAAATCCAGCTTGCTCTCCATAACAGTTTCATATTTTAAGATATGGAATCACTTTACATTTTTGTTGGAAAGTTTGAGAACAGTGACAGAGCAATAAAGAGTATCAGAGCTATTAGCACACACAGAGGTTTGATATGCTCATTCGACTGTCCTGTGTACAATGTGGGGGTTCCCATGAAGCACTTTTTATAGCTAAGATAATTTCCCAATTAACTACCAAGAAGCAATGAAACAGAGTGGTGGGATAAGTCATCTTACAGATTCCTTCTGTATGCAGATGTGGAAATTGGGGTTCCTGGTGGCAGACAAAGGGCTCACGGGTCATGCATTCCTAAGTCAGTCAGGAAATAATCACGTGAACAAAGGCATCCCAATCATCACCATGTGTTTGCAGCTGTGACCAGGTGCCGTGAGGGTTTCACCCTGAGAAGTGGGGACACATACAGCATCAGCGCAGTTACAAACATAAAGTATAGTAGAAGCTTGTTCCAAAGCAGCATGTTTGAGAAATGGATGGACAGCAGTTGGGATGAAGGGCAGGCAAGCAATGACTTCAGAGAATGCTGAATTTGCTTCCAGGTGGAGAAAGTTGGACTCTGATGTGGTCATTGGGAGGTGGTCTTATAGTTAAGGTGATATTTGCAGAGAAATTGCTTGTGTCTATTTCATACAAAGCATGATCTCCTTAAATCTACTACTACTCCAGTTCTTTATGAAGTGAGTCCAGGGAGGCTGTGGTCTGTGCTACGACAGGCATCAAGGAGCTGAGATTCCTACATTTAGCACAACCAGGCACCCTAGATCCTTCATCTTCCCCAGAAAACTAGAGTGTCCCACTTTTTATCCAAAATGGAGACTACTGGCTCCCCTCTCCAAGGGAAGGGTAAACCAAGATCCTGTAGCACTGCCCCAGGAGTCTCTTTCTCACCCAGGCTATGACATGAGGTATAGGGTTCCCAAGAGGGTGCAGTAAGCAAGAAAACATGCCACCCAAACCAGAGTGTGAACAGTGTCCCTCACCCTCTGTCCCTTGCTCCTTATCACCTGTAAAGGCATATCCCCAGAAGTCCACGTCTAGGGGCTCTTAACCCTAGGCAATGGACACAGTTGACCCCCAAACTAGCCTCCTGCAACAGCAGTTACAAAGGAGGCAGCCACCTGTAGTCTCCTCTGTGAACTGTGGCCTGTATCTCATTCTTTACTATAACCCTAACACTGGCCATTTTCCTTATCAACAGGAGATGCTGGTCTAATAAACAGCTATGTCATTCAGCAAATATGCATTAAGAATCCTGTGTGCCTTGTCATAGAAAGGAAACTAGGAAACAACAATAACAACAGAAGTCTAGGCACTTATAAAACTTACACTCTGATAAAATTTGTGTTCTGTTTATTAAGTGAGTAAATGACTAAGCAAGCGAATATTCTCAGAAGGGTTGATAGCAAAGCCCAAAAATGTGATAGATGGAGATGCAGACAGGAAGGAACTACATCAGGTTGTGTTCTGAGGAAGGCTATGTTTTGAAATATAATTGGCATGTAACACTATATTAGCTTCATAATCATTTGCTATTTTCATATATTGTGATCACCACAGTAAATCTCTTTAACATGAATCACCGCACATAGTAAAAAACTTTCTTCTCTGGTTTTAAAACCTATTCCCTTAGCAACTTTCAAATATACAATAAAGTATTATTGACTCTAGCCACCATCACATCCCCAAGACTTACTGTTTTAGCAGAACACTTTGATCTGAGACAAAGTAAAAAAGCAGCAAAAAGTAAGAAGCCCACTAAGAGATGAAAAAGGATTTGGGCCTAGAGGTTAAGTCTCAGCGCTATCACCACGTTGGCCTGAGTTCAATACACAGCCAGGAAGCCGACCCCCATGGCACAGCAGACCTCTCCCTCAGCGGTTTATTTTAGTAGATCTGCCTGTTCTGCTCCCACTCCATCTCTGGTAAATTTTCTCACCTCTACTTCTCTGGTCCACACCCCAATTATTCTATGCAAAAATAAATGAGAACTTTAAAAAAAAAAAAAAAGAAAGGATTTTCCCCATGTAAACTGACACAGCAGAAAATAATATGAATATTCCTAAAAACCTAAAATAAGAACTACCACATGATCCAGCAATACCACTCCTATCACCACAGAATGATCACTGAAAGAATATGAAGATGTTAATGTGAAAAGATGTCTGCCCGCCTGTGTTCACAGCAGCAGTATACACAATAGTCAAACATGGAGACGGCCTACATGCCCACTGTGGATGACAAGATAAAAACGCTGCGGTATATACATTCCATGGAGTACTTTTCTGTTTAAAAAGGATGTAATCATGCCTTTTGTGACAACATGGATGAAACTTGAAGTAATTATGCTAAGTCAGAAAGTGAAGGACAGTTCATTACCAGATGGTTTCTGAAATATAAATAACCAAATCAAACAAGCTAAGGAATCACAATGAAAATAATTCTTGCACTCTGTGAGAAAAGAATGGCTACCAGAGGGAGAGGAAAAGGGGGAGGGGAAAGACAGGATGGGAAGGGAAGGTGGGGGAGTCGGTGTGGGGGGAGCCAGCGTGCTAGCGGCCATGGCGTTCAAGCTGGGGCATGCTTGCAGTGAGACGTAAACACATCCTGAAGTGGGATGTTATAATCCAGAAATGTAGAGATTGTTGTGGACAAGGTAAATCAATAAAACATTGTTTAAAGAAGAAAAGAAAGGTTTCTCCCAACAGAGGGAGCAGGAATCAGACCCTTACTGCTTACAGGTGCAGAGGCTGGACGTCCCAGAGTAAGATGCTGGCAGACTTGGAGTCGATGAGAACCCACTTGCTCATCACAGACAGTGTCTTCCGGGTCCTCACAGGGCAAAAGGGACAAGGGAACTCCCTGGGGTGTTATTTACAGGGCACTTATAAGGGTTCTACTTTCACAATGTAATCACCTCACAAAGACCCTATTCTCCTTAAAGCTGTAAAATTGCGGTTAGTTCCAACATATGAATTTGGTGGGGGCTGAGGGAGGCCACAGACATTTGGTTGAGAGCAGAGAGTGAAGGGAAGTGATGATTTTATACACAGGTGAAGTTGCAGCACCTGCATGAAATTTGGAGTCCCAGTGAAAGTGTGGGTGTTACTCCAAGAAAATGGGAGGATTATAAGCAAGGAGAGATATGAATTCCTTCAGGTTTTGCAGAAAGCATATGAGAAGTAGCATGTTAGAAGAGAGGATGCTGACTTGAATGGATATTGTTGAACTGCTTTTAAAATAAAATGTTTGATTCTTTCCTATGCATCTTGAGCAATGCACACCTGTCTTGAAATATTCAAGGCTTCCTGCCCCAGTTGGAGGCTAAGAGAGAGTGGGGGTTCTGGAAGAGCTACCGTGTAACAACATACAGTCACTTCATATTGAGCAGTGATGGCAAAGAAAACACACAAAATGCCAAAATGGGCCTAATGGGACTTTAGTAATCAAATATCATCATTTGTATATTTTCCACATTATGGTGGGAACACTTTAGAGCCAGCCGATTTCCCCTCCTGTTCCTGTATTTTATTCACAGAGTGAATTTATGTCTGTACGTTTGTCCCCACTTGTACTGTGATCCAGGTTGAGTCCACACTTTCATTACAAACCATGTTTACCGAAGGTTTACAACTTGGCTGTAAAAACCAGTTGGCACTGAAACTGGAAACTTGGCATGAAGAGTTTGGCATAAACATTGCCCGGAAGCAGTTTTTCTATCTAAATCTGGGAAAAACAGGCTAGGTCATTTTCAAGTTATTTGTGTTATTCATGCATAAATAAAATGAAGCTTGACAGCTTCAAACAGTTGTTTGCCTTTGCACTCCTCAAAAATAGATTCTACCCAAGAAAAGTAACATTTGGTAAACAAATACTCCATGACGGACTGTAAAAAAAGGAAAGGGAAAAAAAAAGTGATGTGGAGTACATAAAACAGAAAGGGAAAATGCAAGTGTTTCAAAAGTCACTCTGTGTCAAAAAAGCAGCCACTGGAAGAGGTGTGATTAGATGGTTATATGGAATCTAGGGGTTCATTCAGAGACTCCCATGAACTCCAAATTATAAGTGTCAAAAACAAAGACAAACTTTCAGAGTAAGCAAAAATCTACCAAAATCTGAGGCATAACTCATCCCACTATACAAAGTAACTAAATCGGTGATGTGTGATCCAGAAAGAAAGAAATGATTTTTGAAATACATTTACTAAGGACAGTGGATTGTAAGTCAATTTTGGTAGAAGAAAGAAGGAATGAAGAAATGAAGGATACACGAAAAGATCTGAGTTAAAAAAAACAAAAAGGTCAATATTTGTGGTCCCTTCCCCCATCTACGTGCAGTAATAAAGTTTAGAATTGCCATTTGTGGGCTCTGAATTTTAGCAGGCAAAATCAGCTCTCCAAAAGGGAACGTGATGGTCTAGAACTCTCTCCAAAGAATGACTTTTTGGCAAATTTAAAAGTCAGCCTTGACGTCAAGTGATACTTGACAACACTGTGCTTTGAATTCTCTGCAGTGTGGGCAGCGTGGTCTCTCACTCCTGCTTCCCTATCGGTAGATGACTAAAGAGACTGTTTCGGGCAAAATAAAGCCAAGCCAATTCAAACAAAAAGTAAAAATAAGTCAGAAGGGAAAGAATGTAGGATTTGGAAGCACACAAGAGCCCACAGCCCCTCTGGAACCTGTGCCGGGTGTGATAAGAAAGGCTCTCTCACATTGCCTGTTAGTGGTTGCGCCTTTCAAATGTGTTTTTAGCTTTTGAGCTGCTGTTGCTGTTGAAACCAGGTGCAGCTAAACCCATATGGTTGTTCTTGGTAAAACGTTTTCTTGTCCTCAATCGAGTATGTTCGGGCAGAGTAACACAATAGACTTCTGTCATATGACAATGGAGGAGTTTGCCACCTGGTGAGCTTACCTGAAGGACACCTTGGGTCATTTCCTGACCCACAAGCTTAGTCCAATCCTGCTTGGTAATGCAAGCCAAAACTGCTGGGAGGACACTTCTCCAAGTTATTTTGCCTCCTAGCATGATCCAATTAACTGCAGAATCTCCAAGCTCCACGTCACTTTCTTCTAAGGTAAACATTCCTGGTGTTCTTGCTTCAGAGAAAGCCTATGAAGTCATGTGTTTATCCTAACATAGATTGTTACCATAGCAATGACGTGGCATTTAAGATTCCAACTCGTCACTTGATTTGTAAACAAGTTTTTACACCATAGAGAGCTCACCTTCCTCATTGAGAAAGGTGTATAAACACAGAATCATCCAATGGAGACTAGAGATGAAGAAACAAAAGAGACCCTGGGAGCATTATCTGAGTCTCACAAACTAGAGATAAAACAAATACTGAATGATAAGCTTCACAGAAACTAGATGAGAAATGCTTAAGTATTTTCTCAGAATTTGCAATTGTTTCTAAATATGTTCTTTAAAGGTGCAGTTAGCCTAATATGAAACTTCTATAAGTTCCTTGTGATGGGAACTTGGGAACATACATGGGATGCATGTAGTTTTATATTCTTATTCCTAGCAGAGTTCCTGATACTTACTAGTCTTTTAATAAACATCTGTTGAAATAAGAATCAATCAGCCCAGGGTGGAAGCTACAATATTGTTGAGTGTTTATATTTATAGGTGGAGAGAGAGGTCTTTGTTTTAGTTTGTTTTGTAAGGCTGGAAGAAATGTTTAGAAGCTAAAAAAACTGTACCAATCAGCATAAATGGATGATTGAAATGTGATGTGTAGGATGAGGCATGTGATGAAAGAAGAGGGACTTGTTGATCAGAGAGAACTGATGTTTCTAAAATATGTTCTTCAGTTAAATATTCAAAATGTTCAAAAATCAACAGAGAAATAGTTGTCTATAGACTTTGGAGTTGAGGAGGGCAATGATTAATGCTAGATACTTCAGGGGAAGTAAGTTTTAGGGTGGCAGTATAACTCATAAAACATTTTCATATTTTAATATACAATTTATAATTTTTACTCCCAGCTAGAGGAAGTAAAGAAACAAAGTTCAGCAGAATCTCCTAGCTGAACAGGATCGGTGACCTCTGCATTAGCAAGGCTGACCAGTTAGGACTGAAGCATGATATCTTGATGTCACGTGTGCCTTCAGGTGTTACTTCCCACACCAGCTGGTGGAGATACACTCATCTGTCATTTTGCTGTTGCATTAATGCACACTATTTGTCCTGAAGTCAGAGCCTAGGAAACACTCACTTTAGGACAGTATTCATGTCCAAAGGGAGTTTGTGGTTTTTATCTTAATGTTCCTTCATGCTGGATAACATCTTAGGAAGTGAAAGAGAAAGCCAAGTCCACTGTTAATTCCTGGAACTGAAATGACAATGGAGAGAAGTGGCACAATGCAAAAAGCTTAAGTTTCACATTCAGAATGAACTGGGTTCGTTTTCTACCTCTGTACTTGTGACTTCTGGCAAGTCATTTAAATCATTTGGGCCTCTTTCATCTTGGTCATAAAATGTGACTTGAAGACAATTCAAAAAAGCTGCTGTATACAATGATCCTTGTGGTGCCTGCTGCCTAGAACTTATGCACAATTCCCCTCTGTCTCACAACACACAGCTCTCCATCAGCAAATTCAAAGCTCCCTCTCCAAATGTCTCCGATCTCCCTTCACTCTCCCCTCTTCCAGGTCACATGTGAGTCTGGTCTGGACCACCTACGCTAATGACCTTTCTGCTTCTCACAGTCTATGGTCCATTCCCTACAGTAGAGATGTGACCCCTAGCAGTAGCCTTCTCACTGTCTTCCCTGATTACAGACACACGGGGGCTTCATAACATTTGAAATAAAGGAACCTAAGAAGCCTGAGCAGAACCCACCAGCTTAGTCTCACCTGCCCGGGGACAGCCTACCTGTGCAGGCCTTGTGACCCAGTCTAGCTTCCTTCTGTTCCAAGCTCCTCACCCCCATGCTCGGGACTGCTGGGAACACTGCTCTACACATTTGATTCTTCTCAATTTCAGCTTTCCTATGATAGAGCATCTTTTTGAATATCTTGATTTCCAAAGACTCTATTTGGTTCCTCTGCAGAACGCCCCTGAATTTTGCTGTTCCCTTACGTAGTCATTTCTTTCTTAGTCCATTGTTAGAACAGAACACCACAGAAAGGACAGCTTATAAGCAACAGATATCTCTGGCAGTTTTGGAAGCTGGGAATTCAAAATCAAGGTGCTGACAGATGCCATGTCTGCTGAGGAAGGTCTTCCTGGCTCATCTATGCCATCTTTTCCTTCCGTCCTCGTGTGGGTCAGGGAGCAGGGAGCTTTCCAGAGTCCCCTCCATAGGCGCCCACCTTATCTAACCAGCTCCCAGAGGCCATACCTCCTAATCCCAACACACTAGGGAATGTGTGACTTTGGTGGTGGGGGGGGAGGCGGGGGGAGGCACATTCAGCCTATAGCAATATGTCCGTGTCCCAAAGAATGTGTGCCCAGAAGAGTGGGATCACTGTGCTGTTCCAGAAATGCCCTCCCCCAAGGCCAGGCCAGCAGCACCTGAGAGGTGTCTGTGGTGCAGCCTCTGTCCCTACTGTGGTCCTAAGAACATGAGGCTGAAGTCATTACAAGATGATCACATTCCTCACTATAAAGCTGTGACAATGTCTACTTTAGATTGAATAGAGAGGTTTGGGAGAAGTTAAATGTTAGGTTATTGAGTTTGGCAGTGGTTCCCATCTACAGCAGGGCAGGCCCACCACACACAGAAACTGGCGACAAGGATTTATGAATGGTTTTGGCAAGTCCTCCGGCTGGATCACATTCTAACAACTTTATAAATTACTTGATTCCTTTTTTATAAGAGCATTTATGACATGAAGAGGTCAGTTACATTTTCAGTTATGCTTTATTGCATTTTAGGGGAAAATTATATATTACATTGAATTTGCAAAGTTGGGTGTTTTCAAAGGTCATGGAATGTATGAGTCACAAATGTGAAGGCGACATTATGCAAGGGATGATTTCCTAGCTGTCTTAAGAATAACTTTCAGTGGATTATGTACTTTTGATTTAATCCTCAGAGTCCAGCCTCACTTTCTCTTACTGTGGGTGGAGGTGAGAGATAAATGTGCGCCTTGTGTGGGCTCCAGGTGTGTGGGCCTGCACGAGCCATAGGTGACAGAGCAAGAAGCATGCAGAAGTCACGGGCTAATAACCCACTGGTCACGTCACAACTAGCGGAGGTGAAGCAGGTGAGTTGGACAGCCACCATTTCCAAAAGTCGAGCCTCAGTGAGAATGCCTTACGCTTGTTTCTTGTCAAAATGGTCAAATCAAACTTTTTGGCAGATCCTCTATGTCCTGTGCTCTGGTCTCCTTCCACATTTACACATGTGGATATGCCCTCAGTGTCTCTGAGGGCAATAGACAGGACAGTTAATAAGCAGCCATAAGTCTGAAACCCAAGTCTATGATTCTCTATAAAACGATGATGGCATGACCCAACACTTGCTGTCTCTACATGACCCATGGGTGGAAAGGCAACTACTCTAAGTAAGGTTGTGCTATTATCAGCTATATTGTCCAGGTGAGGAAGTCAGAGCTCATTAGGCCCAGAATCAGAGCACGAGTAGGTGGCTACTCTCCCTGGCCAGCTCCAGAACCGCAACATAGCCACACAATCAGGAAAACTGGAAACACCAAGTATTCTTGGGACCACAAGAGCTCCTTCTCCCTGGGTGCCAGCTTCTCTAAGTACTCAAAGCCTAAGCACCAGGAACCCAGCACATGCCAAACCAGAGCGGGGCTAATGCTCACTCTCCCGCTCATGGAGAAGCCAAGGAAAGATTAGTGGGAGAATGACGTTTTTACAAAAAAAATGCTTGGTGAGTCACCAAAGGGCTTAGCCCTCCTGCCCCTCACACACCACACCACACCTCACCTCATGATTTGGGGCCACCCTGTACTCTGCCACAGATGTGTTCAGCCTGTTCCCCGCGAGCTCTGCCTCTTCCCTGGACGGTCACAAATCTTGAAAGGCTCCTTCACCTTCAGAACTCAGTTCTGAGATTTGAGGAATCTTCCTGGACATGTGTAACTCATCTCACCTCTTCACTGCCTCACAGAATATTTAGCACGTGACTGTTCATTGGCAGTTTGCTAAGGAAATATAAAATGAAGTGTGGGGAAAACTCACCCTCTCCAGGACTAAGCAAATATGTCTTTCCTGCCTCAAGAAGGAAGTATATTTGTAAAGCTATTTCTACATGAATTAATCAAATTGTAATTCAGAGTTAATATACTTCTTCCTAGATACATTAATCACATCAAAGTATCACTTTTTCAACCTAATAGGGCATAAGTATTTCCGGTATTCTGAAATGTAGGAGAGGCTAAATTCCAGAAGGGCAAGTACGTGGGGCTAAGTTTTTAAAATACATACCTTTCGCTTTCACTCATTATGCCCTTTCTCCTCCCCATCCCAGGATTCTCCCAACCAGCACTTTGAAACTACTTGAAATCCTGCCCGGGGAAATCACTGGAAATGAAGCAATGTTTCTATATTCATTTGGAAACTACAGATTACAAAAAGTTCTTTATTTTGATGGCTTGGCATTTGCCATTATATAAATATGATTGCTGTTTTTCTGCTGGTTCCCTTTCTTAAAGTAATGTCCTTGTGAACTTCTATGTATAATCATCCCAATATTACAGTGCAGCAACTGTTAAGTTAGTAGTTGGATAAATTTTATTCATATATTGTCAATGTCACCGTGATAAATCTTTTCAATATGGAAAGGATATGTAAGATATATATGGAATCAAATGATAGTCAAGTTTATGGTTTATCAAGGAAATAATTTAAGTAATAAGAGACATAAATATACACTGAGCAAGCCTTTCTTGCTTCATATGCTTTTTCTTTTAGACTTGTCATACATAATAACTGTTTTAGTCTCTGAACGTGTTACTACTTTTGTGTGCTTATCTATACATTTCTATTTTTAGTATATGTTTCAATATAAACTCATTAAAAAAAACCAACAACACAAAGAAGCCAGGGTGAAAATAAAACAACATTCTCTGTCAAATTATAAAGAAGTGGGTGATAGGAACCCATGAACAAAAGACTTCGGTGGGTTATTGTGCTCAGGGTTGATGACCCCTGGGTAGTGCCTGAAATGGCCAGTGCAGATCCAGCTGTCTTTATAGATGGTTGTGATCAGGCATGCAACATTGAAAATACTCTATTGAGTTTGAGTGTGCATATGTGTGCACACACTCTGACACCTACATTTATTTCTTTGGAAAGATAATGAGAAACAGTAAATAACATTTACTTGGTGGGAGGAGAAAACTGAATAGTGAGATTTATTTTACTTTAAAGCTGTCTATTCTGCTCCAATATTTCATACGAAGGTTATTTATTTTTCATTGTTAAAAATGTCAACAGAACTTACCTTGGTGATAGAATCAATACCCATGCTTTTCTTTATATGTCTCTATATTAAAACAATAAAAGCAAGTTATTTTAAAGTGACAAAGTTAAGGTACGTTTTTGGACTTTGATCGATAGATAGATATATTAATGGAGAGAATTTCCTTTGATCTTGCACGTTAGATCTCTAAAAGTTTAAACCAGTATTTTAACACCTTGCTTGCACTTTCTAGATGAACATCACTATTATTTCCAGGAACTTGAAAGCCTTCTGTTCCATGAAGAGCCAGCTTCCTTTAACTCATCTGAGTTGGAGGGAGATTGCCTGAGCCCCCCATGCTAACATGCTGGCTCGACCATGACATGTTCTGAGCTGCGGTGTAATTGGTCTGATCCCACTGCTTATTAGGGTCACAGAGAGAGAAAATCACCTTAATAGGTTTCTGGCACCTTTACTATCCAGTGATTTTATAGTTTGCATGCTAAATTTTATAGTTTGTGTGCACCAGAGCTTATAATCATCTGTAGTCATTTCAAACATCTACCACTTGACAAATACATGCAGGAAACATAAGACCTCCCTCACATCCCCAACCGGGTCCCAGGCCTCTGCACAAGATCCTCAGGAGCAATGGCAGATTTTCCAACTAAGTTTTCTTCTCACCCACAAGAATCTAAAAAAAGTTGAGCACAGGAGGATATTCAAATAGGGGGAAAACGTTGTTGACATGCTTTCAGCGTTTCATGAGGAATTAAGCTGGTTGGAAGTCTCTGCCTATTGTCTATGCTCCCAGTCTTGAGAAATCTGAGTATTCTGTTTCTATCCCCCCCAAATCTATCATGTCACATCATGTCCTGTCTCAAAATGAAGGTCCGCACATGGAAATAATTTAAGATATTGTGATGGAGGCTGGAGAGATGAGCGGGTGGTTAGTGTTTTGGTAACATGTCATTTGCTTGAAAAAATAATATGATGTTTGAAACAATTGTGGCAAGGTCTAAATATTTTTAACTTCCCTCAATTTAAGTTTGTTGGTGGTGAGTGTCCCCTTTGGAAATCTCAAGTGGGCCCCTCACCTGGATTCCACATTCTAGAAACTGAAGATTCTTCCGATTTCTCTGAGCAACTTACTAGATCCACACCCAGATATTTAGAATTCCTTTGATACCCTATGCTCTGTGACCTCTATTTATAGTAGGCTCTTTGGAGTTGCTGGATTGACTTTCCTACCAGACTCTGAAGTTCAGAGACCATTTGCATGAACAGTCAGTGAAGCTCTGGTGGGAATTACTGGTGAACATCGTGGCTAGAACACACATGGAAGATAATTCAACAGAGGGAGCAGAGATCCTAGAGTTGAGACTAGACTCCCTCTAATTTGACAGTTAGTGACACATAGAACATCCTTGTCATTAGTATTCAAATCATACCCCAGAGGAAACACTGTATATTTATGACATGATTTCTATCTGTAATTCATCATTGTGAATGTAAGGTATCATAATTCCATCATAAACAGTTGCTTAAGAACTGTGTACCATTTATTACTTTGGGATTTGGGAAACGATTTTTCCCCTAGAAATATAAACATATTTACAAATTAACCTTTAGTGCACATTGATTTGTATATTGGAACGGGTTCTAAATGATTCCTTTTACTCAGACACACAAGTCAACAGGGAGGCCTCTCAGAGGAGGCTGCTCGCTGCACAGCCTGCTCTACCAGACCACCAGAACCGAGAAGCTAGGCCTTTGCTTTACATGTGGCAGATGTAGCCCTTGTTTGAGTGAGGAGATTGTCCCTGAGGCCTTCCTGAATTCACCACTATCCACATTAATCCCTTCATCCTTTTTCATCCCTGAGTAGGATTCTCATAGTAACTCCAAACAGAACTTAGCCATCTCTCTATTTCTCTAACTCATGAGAAGAAGAAACAATGACATAGGAGAGTTAAATAAATAAACATAATTAGAGACTAAATGGCATTAGAGACTAAACCTTGAACAGAGGAGAAACAATATGCCTAATCTAGGCAAGTATTCCTCCTTTCTCTTCTTATAGTAAGCTTATCAGAGTTAGATCATTATCTCCAACGACCAAGAACAGAATATGTGTCAAGGAGGTGCCATTGAGTCTTTAAACATTCACAGGAGTCCCAACACAGGTCATCAAGTGAGTGCTTCAGAGGTTCCATGGTAACAAGAACACACACATTTCTGAAGGATCCACTTTGTATAGACCTCTTAAAAACCTATAGAAGATGATCAAGGATTTCAAGATGAAAATGAAGAATCACAATCTTGAACTCCTGGATCCAGCTATACAGTCTATAGACAGCCCACTCCTGGAGCTTCTAAGTACACAAAGACATGTCAGTCACATGTCAGTCAGGAATGAAGTTTTTCAAACAGTATGTTGTAGAAATCACATGAAAACAAAAACTAAAAGCTATTTTCAGAAAGAGTCAATATCAATCATGCAAACTGCCTACTACCCATTTATCACTTCTTAAGTTCAAAATGCAGAAAATTAATACCCTATTTTTGGAATAACTTTAAGTCCTTGTAGAGGTCGTCTAATTAAATCATTATTCAGCTTAATTGAAACACCAGAAACACATTGATTTGTCAAGATGTCAATGTGCATTATTAAAATATGAATTTTTTAATGAGACTGATAATCTTGGCAGTTTGTTTTTTTTTTTTTTAAAGAAAAACAAAAATAGCAGGCAATGTCTGTGTATTTTTAGGCTGAAGCTACCTAATTGACTATTACTCACAGGTGGTACCTGTCTATTTGGACTGGTGACTTCTAGAATTTTAGGTGGGTAAGAGCTACCTCTTAGAGTTCAAAAGGTACTTCATCACATGTGGAGATGGACAAGTGTACTCCGCCAAGAAAGGGAATTTTCTAGCTAACCCAGCATATCCCTGTCTAGAGCAATGCCAAAAGATTATATCAACTTGGAGGCCAATAGAAAACATCCTTTTATGGTGTGAGGGGAAGGGCGATGGAAGTTGCAGACAAAAATGGAGGAGCTCTCATTAGGCAGCCCATGAAACAGGAATGTGTGGGCATGAAAGCAGAGACTATGTTAGTAGATAAAAGGAAGATCTTATCTAGATAAGAGAGAAAGATAAAAGGGAGAAGTATTTGGCAGGGCTAGTTAAAAGTAAAGTTAAGAAGGATTAGAGGTAGATTTTTCTATGAACTTACTTGAACATTTTGTCCATCAAGGCACTATCACCCAATAAATGATCCCCCACATGTTTTGATGACTATGATACAGATGGCAAGGACAGGAAGGTGGATTGCGAGAGGAGGATGTGCCTATGTGTCAAATATCGACGGTATGGAGACTGAACTATTCAAGGGATAAAGGGAAGATGGACAGAAAGGAAGACTGTATATAATGGCCTCATTGATTCTGGAGTATCTATTATGTCACATAATATTTTTTGAAATATTTTAGGAACTTTTTCACTTAAAGAAAAACACTGATACATGCAATCTTGGTTCCGTGGTTTAAGCTTTACATTGTCAGTGCATTTCTTCGTATCAGTCCTGTGCTCAGAAACTCTTTGAGATGAGAAACCATCAGTGAAAGTTGTTTGCCCCTAAATGAGAGCCACCAAGCATCCTCCTATTTCCAGGTAATGCCAGTTAGTCTGTTATAAATCTGTACTTCCTCGTCATACAGTGTAAAATACTTAAGACCTTACTGACAATGGGTCTTAAAAGCTCGAGAATTACATGATTTTTGCACAGCATTTCAAAGAGAAATCTTAATAACATTTTTGATTAATAAGTATTTTGCTTTTTTCCTAACAGGTTAATAATAACAGAACTGAATTATGGATCATTCCCAGACCTTTTTTTTCCCCCCATTTAGTTGTACACATAGAGGTAGTCACTTATATTTAGAAAGTTCCCATTTTGCATTTGGACAGAGCAGACAGACAGCGTTACTACAAATGGTATTTGCATATGCTGTGTGTAGCCATTCTGGCAGCCTAATAATAGCAATTTCAGAAGCTTAGGTATATTCTTGGAGTGACCCAATTCACTCAATCACTCCCTAGATACAATGAGAGGCTATTAAAGGGTCCTGGGCCCTGGTGGATTTGAAGCCTTTGTCCTTATTTCAGGATGTCTTTGTTCCAGTAACAATAGGTGACATCCCACAGAATGCAATACCATTTGTACAACTGCCTGCTGAAACTTCCTGTTTAGAATGAAGCAGGGAGATTTCTGAAAAGCCTAGATAGGTTAGTGAGAAAGGAAGCTGAACAATACCGGATTTCCAGGATTTTCTCTTGTTGAAGATGAAGCCAAATGTGCAGAGGTCAAGGAAAATGAAGATATTCCACAGGCCCAGCCAACGGGGCTAGGACTGTGTTTACACATCTGTGTCCTCACTGAAACTATCAAAAAACGGGTGTGCAAGCTAACACAAGTGAGTCTGGTGGGGACTTGCAGCTTGCAGCTCGTTCTGTCTGTAGTTTGGAGACTTGGAAGCTGAACATCAAATCCATCCTTTCCCAAAGACCACATTATTTGTGACAATAGAAGAGAGACTTCTCTCAAATTCTTGAAAATATATTTTTTTCACTCCAAGTTTTTTGGGTATTTAAAGCCTGTCAAATAAAAGAAATTAAATTAAATCTGTCAAGTAAAGAGAGGAAAGCAATATATCTTCTTAACAAAGTGTCACTAAAGAATAATGCAAATTCATGGAATTTGCTAATGGGACCTAAAGAGAAATCTAGCAGTCAGACCACCTGCCAGTCACCCTCAGCAGGTGCCCAGAGGGGCCCTGCTGGAATCTGGCTCTGAACATTGGCAAGGAGGCCTCAGTCCAAGCTCTCTCATCAACTGGCCGCAAGTTCTCAGGTCTCCTTCCTATTTGGAGATAACAAGCTCTTCATTTGGGTTGTGCAAAGGGTCAAATCTTCACCTTGTGGTCTTACCCACAAAATGGATAAAAGAGGAATATTTCATATTCAAACTGATTTTCTTTGAACACTTAGACTGGGTTTAAGTGGTGATCCCATAACATCTGAGTATTTCCAACAGTGCTTTTGAACAGTTTTAAATCTCTTGAACTATGCATATTCATCAAACAATGAGAGTGATGTGTATTCACTCAAATAGAAGTATTTGCATTGGAAGCAGGTCTTGGTTTTATATAAAAGCAAATAAACCTTATTAATGATTTATTGATGCAATATAAAAAGTGGAAAAAATTACTTGGTAACCTTTTTTGAGGAAATAATACAGTTAAGATGAGCTTAAGAACATGCTGAAGCTTCAAAATATATTCCTTATTTACTAATGATAATAAACAAATTACTTTTGTTGAGTACTTAAGATGTACCAGACTCTATCATTAATTTTATATGTGATTTCATGTATGGTATTATAACAAATGAGAAAACTGAGGACGCCAATAGGCTGAAAAGTTTGCCTAAAGCCATTCAACTCATAAATGGAAAATAAGTATTTAGACACAAACTGTAAAACTTGAGAACTTTCATATCTACCTGATACTGCCAATTTAAACCACAATGTGGAGAAGATGAGGCTCATTACCCAGGGTGGAGAAAGTAAAGAAGATAAGTGAGGGACAGGTGAACTGAAATGATAGAAAGCTCCCTGTTACTCTGGCTCTTCCAGAAACTCACAAGTTTGGCATGAAGAGATTTGGAAGACCTAACAGGAAATAAGATTTTGCCTCCTGATAGAGATAGCATGAAATAGCAAGAGCTTCCACAAAAGCAAGATCCCAGACGCAGAGGCAACAAAGAGAAAGTCCTTGGGGTTCACAGCATCCTGGTGAGTGGTTTGAAATGTCATACATCATGGAAATGGTATGTAAAGACCAAGCTTGCCCTGAGGAGGTGGTGAGAGGTGGCCCCCTGTGGTGTCTAGTTATCTTAGCAAGTCCATGAATCTGGATGAATCAGGATGTATTACATCAGCAGAACCAATGTCAAGGTTTCCTCAAGGATCCAGGATTCAATCCTAACCAACTGTTCAAAGACGACTGTTCCATAACCTCTCTGAATCCTACAATCTCATCTATAAAATGAAAATAAAGCATTAAAAGTTAGAATAATCACATATTACTCCCAGAGACCTAGTAAGATTGGAAAACATCATCCACACTGGCTTAGCACAGTGCCTGACACATGAGAAGTGTTTTTGCACAGTTGTTATTCTTGGTGACTCTTGTATCTGGCATCTCTTACATTTTCCAACTTGTTGTCTTAGGTAAGCTCACTTCATCACTTTGCCTAAATCTGCTAATTTAATCACTTCCAACTACAAAATAGAGATAATAGCTGCATGACATCGCTTTTCTCCTTTGGAAATCCAAAATAAGTGCTAAGGTCATCTCACACTTGTGCTTCTCCTTGCTTTGAATGTCTGTGGACATAACCACAAAGACAATCCATGCTGATGCCTCATAAAATAGTCCCTCATGCTTTCTCAGGCCAGTCCTACCAGCTCTCAGTTCTTGACATCCAAACTCCTGAGGGACTTTCTGTCACTATAACTTATGTCTCTAGAGTCATCTCTGTCATAATTAAACCACTGATTTATTGACACCTGATCTGGTCTTGTTCACAAGAGGTTAAGCTTATCCACTCTAGACTTCTATCTCTAACCTCTCTCCACTCAGAAAAGAAAGATCATCCCATCTGGGCCCCCCTACTAAGGGCAGATTCATGGGGTGTTCTCTAGAGTCAGGTAGCCCCATGTCACTTGTTTAAGAACATCATATTTCATAGATATGAACATCCTAGTACCCTGTTTCTTTATCACTCCTCCACTCCTCTTTGTTTACAAAGTACCCTCTTTTGAAATGAGTGAAGAGCATCAGAAGTAAAAATAAAATTAAATAAGTAAATTCCCGTGACTGCTGAAAAAAGCCAATCACCTCATATTAGTACATTAATGCCACTAACATATTAATAACCTGCCACAACCACACAAATCAAATAATTAAAATTGTCTTTAAAAAACAGATGCACAAAAACTCTAGAGTACAAATAATACATCTATTAACCTGTGCTAATTGAGAAATAGCATCATATTGATATGGATTGTCATGGATTGAAGATAAGTTTTGGATCACTTAGGGAATGGAATCATGATATGGACTATCAGGAATTCCAAATAATAAAAAATAAATAAGTGACAGATAGATAGATAGATAGATAGATAGATAGATAGATAGATAGATAGATAGATGACAGACAGACGACAGACAGACAGAAAGGTGGGTGGGTGGGTGGGTAGATGGATTGATGGATGGATGATTGGATGCAATGACAGACCAATGGACTTATGAATGGAAGGGCAAATGGATGCATGCATGGATAGGTAGGTAGGTAGGTAGGTAGGTAGGTAGGTAGGTAGGTAGGTAGGTAGGTAGGGGATAGATCTTTCCAAGTACACCTCTCTCCCACCCATTGAAGTAAACTCATTTATCTATTTGCTCTGTGGTGTGTCCTTCAGTATTTTTTACTAAGTATTTGTGAATGCACATACAAGTTTACATAAAGCAAAATGATGAAGAAAATATTTATATTATTACATGATCATAAAAATTAATATATATTTTAGCACAAAAAATTCCTCTTTTGGACATTATTGATTCAAAAAGTATCATGTTGTTAAACCCTAATACAAAACTTCCCTTTTTACATGAAACCTTTGTATCTCCAAAAGACTAGTTGAAAATGGGATTTAGTCACATCTTACCTGGGACCTGGGACTCTCCTCAGATTATGGTCCACAAGAGTCAGTGTAGTTGGAAGACTGACTCTAAATAATGGAAAGTTTACAGGTCATTTGATTGCACCATTGGAACCTTGAAACTGGCCATCATGAAAGTATTTACACCATGGAAATGTTATAGATCAGAACTTTCAATTATTTTTAACCACATCCTTCTTTACCAGTTCATCACTGATTTGTAGCTTCATTATTTATGGAATAAACACTGGTGTTGGATGTGGGAATGAGCTAATCTCTTCACAGCAGACCTACAAGTTTCTTCCAGAAGTGCTCTAAGAAATCCTTCCCTAAACTCCTGTTTTATATTCTTCTTGTTTACTCTCTACAAAGAGGAGACACATGGTCAAAACAAGCTTTAGTGATGGGCAGGCAGCTGTCTCTCTAACTCCCTGACTATGAATGTCTTTGCCTATTGGTCACCCAGATTTTTTTTTTTCTGGAAAAACTATTGTGTCACTTTTCTTTTCCAGTGTTTACCTCAGCAATTTCTCTCTTTTCCTGGATTTGTGCTGTATGGAATTCATGTATTCCTTCCATCAGTGAAAGTTTTATTTTGCCCTGGACCCAGTTGTTTTTGCAAAGAGCATGAGCCCTCTCAAAATTAAATAGTAAACAACACATCAGGAGCTGGAGATGCAAAGGTAAAAGTCAACAATGACAGTGTCTCTTGTTTGGTAGGGAAAACGTATTTTCCTGGAGACAGTTAAAACTAAATAAGTCCTGTGCCTACACATGTCAAGGGAGTGCAGAGCAGGAGAGCAGCACAGCTTGAGGGGGATGTCACCCTGTGGAAATTCACACCTCTTCTGATTGCATGGGGCTGTTTGTCCACTGCCAGTATGAAGAAGGAGTAGGGCATCCTTGCCACCTCTTCTTTTCTCTTCTGTCCCTCTGAGAACTCTGTGCCTTGACCTGGAAAGAGGCATGGAGAATATGAATTGATCTCCTTCTACATTAGAAGGGCTCCAAGCAGGATTTTCCTGAGGAAAAGGTGATTGAAGGAATGAGAGCAGCCACTGTCAACAACAGCCATTTTCCAGCAGCTGAGACCCTTGAGACAAGTCCCTGTGAAGTTCTGCACTGTAGAGGATGAAAATTTGGGAAACGGCAAGACACAGGCAAAGGAAAACTGCTGCATGCTGTGCCTCATCTTGTTTAAAGGGCTTTAAGCAGTGCATACTTAAACTAAATTGATAAAAAAATTTATTTTTAATGTAGGAGTAAGAACTGAAAAACCCTCATCAAGAGAAACCAACCCAGCAAGTCCTAGTCCAGGTCAGACCCACAATCTCTGCGGTGCATCTGTGGAGGGAATGATTGCACCATGAATGCCCTGCTCAGATTGCCATCTCCAGAGAACCAATCAAAAGGCATTTGAGTCAGTCGGAAAACTAGGAAAGGTAATAAAGGTCCCCACCTATGTTTGTCTTCTCATCAAAGAAAGGACATACCTTCTCAGGGACATGAGAGAACTTGCTATGTCTTATCTCCTAACATTTCAAATAATTCTCATAGTTGGCTTGGAAAGAGAAGAGACCAACAATCTATGCGAGTGTCCATAAAACCTGTTCCCTCCTCTTCCTTTTTCCATTAGTCTTAACTTCGGAGAATAAACAGGGGAAAGAGGAAAAGACAATGGTAAGCTACAAGTTTTAAAATATCGGGGATCAAGTGGGGGAACTAACATCATCCCACAGACAAAGGATTAGAGTTTCACAGTCAAAAGTGTTCATTTTGAACACAGGCATAAAAGTTTAAGTCCATACATCACCACCTCCAAATTTTAATGCCTGATTTTAAAACTGAGCCAAGAAATTCCAAGAGGGAAATGATTCAGATAGATGTGTATGGTGCTAATTCTCAATAGTCTTTGGAGCTAGTCAATATGAATTTCAATTATCCACTGTTGGAAGTAACTTGTAGATCCCGGAAGACACACAGGTTCAGTATCACTTAAGTGTGCATCTCATCCCTCTACAGATAAACTTCCCGTCAGCCACTGGCTTCGTGAGATTTCATCAGCAAGTAGAAGGCATGTGATACAAAGCATGTCCACTTGGGGAGAATTATCTTCTACTGGCAATCAGTGAGCTCTATTGAAGAATGCTATTCTGTGATCAAATAAAGATTTTCACATCAAACAAAAGTTTCTTGCCTAAACCCTAGGTGAATGTCTGATGTCATTTTTCTCTGTTTAGCATTTTGACATAATTATGCAATAATGCCCAAATAATTCATGTTTAGATATGGCATGTGACAAATTGCATATGGGGAAATAGGGTATTTAGTGAGGAATAGAGAGGTATCCAATGCATCAGGAGAACTGTGTATTGAAGCATGATTTTTTTTCTTCTACAGCCTTATATGTAGTTGAGAAAAAAGCAAGCAGGAGGAATTCTTCCAATAAGAAAACGCTCCCAATTTAAACTCTCCCCAAACAATTCTCCTAACATGGATAAAGTCAAAGATGAAAGAAGAACTCACTGGAAAATTATCCAAAGGGAAGCATAATTACAAAACCATTGTAATTAATGCTGTGGAAATAATTTCTTTGAGTGTGAAAAATTAATATTAATACTTTTACATGAACATACATTAAACTATAATTTTAAGTCAAGCTGATCTTTCAAAGACAAATTAATTACCATTTTGAACAAAAGGATAAAATATGCCACAAGGCATAGTACATGTTTGGTCTTCATTTAAGGGCCCAAAATGGACATGAACAATTATTTAATTGAATCAGCTCAACATCGCTCATGTAGGTCTAATAGAAATAGTTTCTAAATAGCTAGTTATCTTTTTAAAAACTACATGTAAAATTGCCTCAGATCTCCCAAGTACTTTACTAACAATGTATACTTAAATAAATGTTCCTAGTTAAGCAAAACAAATGTAGTTTTGGTTTATTCTCTTCCTCAACAAGTTCAACTTAATTAGATGTATTTATTGAGCACCTATTTTGTGCCCATCACTGAAGGAAGCTCTTTGATGATAACACTTTCAGAATAAAAACTGAGACTTCTGCAAATTTTTGTTCATTAACATTAGTTAAAGTAAAGAGATACAAAAGCTCTCCTGGCCCCAAAAAGTCATTGAAGGGGGTGTATGTGTGACAGTTTTTCTAGGTTCAGGAGGGTTAAGTCTGTCTGCACCCCTGAGAGCTGTCCCTTTACTAAGATCTCTTCCTTTGAATTGTCAAATTGTTCAAATTTTCAAAGCATGAATTTCATTTCCTTCAAGGACCATGATAGATTCAACAATGCACTGAGTTTGAACATATTTGTGTTAAAAAAAATCTCAGTTTGGAAAATACAGAAAAGAATCAGGACTTGCCATAAGACGTGTACCACAGTCCAAGACCATGAAAATTACAGAGGGATGCCCACAAAGTCTGGGTGTCTCGGAAATAAACGTCACTACATTTGGTTCTAATCCACTAAGAGGATCACCCAGGAGACTCTGAAGTTCTTCTTTTGTACTGTTGCTTCCATTGCTATTCATTTGTTTCTCTCCAAATAGAAATAATAAAAACTGAGTACAAATACTGTACCAAAAGTGAAAAAAGCAAGGATTTCACACTTCCTGGAAATGCACATCTTTCAAAATGATGCCTGGTTGATTTTCTCATGTTCACTCCTTCTGCTACCATGGGAATGTTTTCTTGCATACAAAAACAGCCTTGACCTATGAAGTGCTCTTCTGATACCTAAAATTCCACCCACTGTGCACAGGCCCAGTCCTTCCATTCTTTCTCTTTAACTGAGTTTCAACACCGTCATAGGTCATGATTCATAAATTCCTTCAGAGATTGTTTTTTATAATGACAGTGATTTAAGACCAACAGAGAAAGGCAGCCTGGGCCTGGAGGGTAATCTACCTTGAGCTTTAGTTCTCATGAGTCACCCAAGAACTCCCAGTAGTGAAATCCTGTTAAATCTCTGAATATCAAGGGAAATAATATCATTCTACAAATATGGAGAGATTCTTGAGCTAACATTGCATCCCATAAAATAATCCCAGAGACAGACTAGGTTGACAGAAAACTGCCTTGGTCATAAAGACTCTTCAGTTGCAAGGTGAATTTTTAACAAATATTTGAAATACTTTCAGACTTGTGACCCCACCACCAGCAGATTGTTTGTGGACACACGCTGATGTCTCTGGGCTTCAGGCCTGCCCTCAGTTGCTATAGCACATACACAGCAGAGGTTGTAAATACTCAACTAGAAAAGAAATCTTTCCAGTCTGCTGCTGCTCTAGCTTTGCTCCCTCTTTTCCCTATTCTTGCTTATGAGAACAGGACTCATTAAAGAATATAAAAAATGAAATTATCCTATTGTGGCCATTTGGGCCAAAGTTGAAGGACTGAAAACCATAAAGTTCTCTTAACAACTTCTGTCTTCAAGGTATGTGGTCCTCTAACCCTGGCCTCGCCAAGAGATCACAGCTCTGCCAATTTTACAGATACAGAAACTAGAGAAATAGAGCTGTCAGTATAAAAACTGGCATCTATTTGTGTCTAAGAGTAAATCTGTGTCTAAAAATGTGTACCTCAAGTACTTCAAAAAAGAAATGGAAAAAAAGGAGAGATAAGGAAAAGACCAAACAAGAAATACTGGTAGTTGTAAAAGTGAGTGAGCCTCATGGTTGGGGAAGTTCTGTTCTGCTTTTTGAATCTTCTCTAAGGAACAGTTTCTTTCAGAGAATCCACAAACTATGCTGTGACCTAGAATATGTCATGATGGCACCATAACTTCTTAATGTGATGATATAGACCCATCAGAGAAGAAATGAATAACTTCAATTTATGTTCATCTGGACCCCAAGGCATCCTAACTCTGAGGACTGAAGTCTTCCATGTCATTGGTCTTTCTCTCTGCCTCCCACCCTCATATGGTGGGTCAGCTCCCTCATTTCTTAAATCTCCTCCTCTCCCTCCTCCTTAGAGATGGTAAATCTCTGGTAGAAACACCACTACTGTATTGTAGCCGTCCTTCTTCTAGACCACCACAAATTCCAGACAGGTTTAGAATTTCTCAGGGTTGAGCCACAGTATTTGCTGATAATTATCCAGGTGGAAAACTTGAGTCATTCCTTCCAGGGTATGCTACATTGTGGCTCATCTTTTCAGTTTCCTCAAGTAACATGATCATGGGATGTGGGGGTTCCCCTAATCATAAATCTTTTAAGTTCCCAACAACATTTAGAAAAAGCCCAAAGTCCTCTGACATCAAAGCACTCAGAGGTGACTCTCCACTTCCCACCGGTGCCCTCTGCCACAGCACTTCCTGGCCATCCTGTCTCCTGAGATCCTCTCTCACACGCTCACCTGCCACTCCCCTTCCCCAGACAGGTATGAATGCTGCACTGTTGCTAAAGTGACTGGTTCATTTGAAAAAGCCTTATTCTTTAAACACCTGGGGAAAAGCTCCGATGTCCTTCCTGTTTGCCCTAAATCTGACCCCAAATCTTTTCTAACCAAAGCACAGATATGTCTCCCCCAATACACATTATTAGAACTTGATTTATTCTTATAAAATGTATGATAGTATCAGAGGTATATCAGACTTGTTTCCAACCGGGTCTCTCTCTTGCAGGCTGGTTGGCTAGGGCTGCCCAAAGTACTCTCACAGTAGTTCTCTAAGTGCTAAACAGGAAGAGTACACATTTCTGGACCACACTTTAATCTAATGACTCTGAATCCATCACTCTTAACCTCAGTTTTTGGTCTGAGTTCTGTGCCATTCATTGCTTATTTTTACCCGGCACTCACCATGCTTTATTTACTGGTATCCAAGTGCATACCAGTCATCTTTGCTCCAGAATCAAATAGAGAGCTAAACCTCTCATGTCCGTACAGAACTCTCAAGGGCTGCACTAATGCCCTTTCTTATCTAGCCTTCCTCCCGTTCAAGGTGAAAACGAGCCACTTCGAAGTCTTTTCCCTCCACATTCATTAGCAAGAACTATCCCAGTCTTTAAAATATACCATAAATCTGGCTATTTCTCTCTTCCTGCTGTCACCAATCAGGGACAAGCCTCCACTGTCTCTGATCAGGCTTCCTCAGTGTAGCCACAACTGGAACTCCTGTCATGTCTCTACAACCCTCCTCCAACTGTGGATCCTTGAAATATCAGCAGAGCAAGTCAACTTCCAGAGAGACCTCTTGCCTAATCTTGCTCATGTTCCCTGACTCTGCACCCCACTATTTAGTTTAGTAGTTTCAGCAGCACTTCATGTAGCTCAATATTAAATACAAAGGCAGGAATTTTATCTGACTTGCTCATCATGGCACTGCCAGTAGCTGTCACACAGTAATCACAATAAATGTTCATTAAATTAATAAATGGATATAATTCCCTCTAAACTGAGTTTATATCTATGATCTACCATTCTCCCCCGACTCTGGGCACCAACACAGCCTGCCATCTAAGAACATAGAGCTCGCCCTGCTCTTACAGATCCAACTCTCTCCATCTTCTACTCCAGTAGAACACAACTCCAGTTCCACTTCTAGAGGAAATCATTTCCTGATAACACCATGTCCCAGTGGTTTCTTCCTACTCTGACATCTACTCCTCTTTTAAAAAAATCTCTTTATTTCTGCTCATGAATCATGTGCTATTTCATTTCAACATGCTTTCAAAACTATTTTTCTACAATGCTTGAATTGTCAGCAAAAACTGGATCAGGGCTTTGAACCCATTCATCCATTGCTAAGGAATTTGGGAAAAAAAGATTTACTGGGAAAGGTTATTATTTTAAACTAGCATAAATCCATGTTCTACCTTTTAAATACTTAGACGTTAACTTGTGGTCAGGCAGCTGTCATTACAAAAGTTTTATGAAACAGCATGATCTTGTCGTCATTGAAATATTTCTACTTCTGTTTTGCTGTGACACAATGGAGGATAGAGAGGAATTGAGGGGAAAAAAACAGAGAAGGGACTTTCCATCCCTTTAGAAAAAACTCAGAGAGATCTTCCCCCCTTGTTAATGACCCAAAATATGCCCCTCCACAGCCCTACCCCTACCCCCACACCATGGCCCACAGCTTCAGCCAGAACTGACTGGATCCTGTGTAGAATACCTCAAAAGGTGTGCTTAGTAAACTTGTACTTGTAGTGATCTTAAGAGCTACACAATCTTAAGATCAGCCCAGGGAAAGGGTTTCACTATCCTCAACATTTCCAAATGCACTGTCAAATCAAAAACAAAGCAAGAAACAAAACAAATAGTGAAACTAAATCTGTTACGTATTACTATAAATTAATTCCAAAACAGTATTGTTCTGTATAATGGTTTCATTTAGATTTTGCTGTTCATCCAACTCAAGATTAGCCAATAAAGCATTAGGTCAAACCAAGGTGCTTCTTGGTGCAATACCTGAAGAAGTCAGTGTCTCCAAAAGCATAATAAAGTACAACTACAATATCAGCCTCTCAAAGGGCATGCAGGAGAGCTGGCAGTCCCATTTCAGAAATCTAGAATCACTCTAACATACTCTCAGTTTCAACAGGATTCATAAATCAAAATACATGTCTTTCTCAATTAATTTTTTAAATTAAATGCTCTTTATGTGATGCTCCTATGTGCATGAGAGATATACTTATCACAACCGCCGTCAAAATTTTAGTGTCATTTCAATTATCAAATCAAGCCCCTCTCCCACTCTTCCACTAACATAATTATTTAAATTATTTTGAAAGCCTGAATACATTTATACTTGCACTTTAACTTTCTTAAAAGAGAAGTACAGTGATGTTTATTTGTTTATTTATTTGTTTCTCAATATTGCAGTGACCCTATTGTTAACAAACATCAGTAGATACTCAGGTAATATGAACTTAAATCCCTGCCCCATAGAACTCCTGGGATAATGGGTGTAGGTGGTCACTGTGGTGCTGAGAAGCAAAAATAAATAAGTAAAGAAGACATAGAGCATTTGTTATTCATCAATACATAGCCAATGGAGCACATCAAGGTTGGATGTTAAAGGATGGATTGCAGTAACACAGGCAAAGTTGATCATGGCTGAGACTGGGGTGGCACAGCAGGGACCTTGATGGGATTTGGATGTTGTCTCATTGAAGGATAAGTTAAGTGGGTCTACTCATGAATTGGATACTACATGGGAAGAAAGTGAGCAGTCAGTAAAGAAGTCAAATGGTCTCTTCAAACATCTGGATTCATCGAGGTGACTAATTCAGGAGGGTGCATCTCTGAGAACAATACGGTAAGAAGGTCAGGAGTGTTTGATTTTGATGTGAAGATTAAGTTGATGGTGGATGTACTGTGCTGGTAATAGCTAATGGGGTATTACCTCAGTCAAAAATAAAGGAAAGAAAAGAAATAAAACTTAATAAAGAAAATTTGAAAGAATGCAATAACCCCCTCCATAAAAGGTACGAGAGAATAAAAATAAATAAATCTGAAAAAATATACTATATAATGGAAATGTCAAGTAGGTAGGTAAATATGAAAATCTGGAGTACAAGGAAAACTTGGGTATTGACCGAAAGTGGGAGATTAGCAATCTTTTTAAAAAACCATTTATTTTATTTATTCACACATACGAGAACTGGAGTGTAGGCCAGAAGTATGGGAGGGAGTGAGGGAGGGGGGAGTTGTTGAGAAGATTCACCAGAGACAGAGTAGAATAGGCACTTCTACTGAAGTAAACTGCTGAGCGGAGCAGCGGGCAAGATAGAAGAGGTCTTCTGTGCCATATAGGTCACCTCCCTGGCCAGAGATCAAACTCATGCTGCAGTGGCTGATTATAACACGATAGCACTGAAATGTTAACTCCTGCTCCAGCAGGGATGCCCAAATTAGCAATCTTATATGGTATTTGGCACCATGAGGAATAAAGGAAAGTGTAGTAAAATGAAAGGACTGAGTTGTATTGAAAGACACTGAAGAAAGCCCTCAAGAGATATTGGGAAGGTGGTCTGCCACTCTGGTGGACAAATCCACAGAAAGTGAGGGTGATGGAAAAATAAAAGTTGTGCAATAAGAAAAAAGAAAGTTGAGCTCAAATTGTCTTTCTATACAGAAATAATATCAATTTTCCCTAACCATAACTTAGTCTCTTTTCCCCATTTATAACCATTGAGTACTTGAGAAAATGGCTGAAAATATTTCTACTCTTTCAAAACCAGCTTCTCCCACTGTTAACATAGTAGGGGGCTTACAGGGATTGGTTAGTTTCTTTCAAAAATGAGAACTGAGATTTCATAACAACAGGCACCATATTCTTTAGGAATTTGTGTCATACTCTCCTGAAAGAGAGGATTGCCTACAAAATAATTTCAATTCTTGTCACTTCTTTCCTACCAGTTTAAACCCCTTACTGAGGGGGAAAAATAAACTTTATAAAAATATTCTAGGCTCCTGAAATCCAGATCTTGTTGCTTGAAGCATGCAAAACTGAGAGCTGCTATCAGACAGAGAACAAATAGCATATTCTGGGATCTGAATTTCTTTGTTAGTACCATTGGCCATTCAATTAAGTCAATATTCACATTCCTATTATACATGCACAACTTTAAACACCTGCCAGACCAATTTCCATATGTTGCATTTGCCTCTTTCTTCCTTGATCACTGCTGTCTTCTAAAAGATATTTAGTCAACACTAAAAATGGAAATTTCCTTTAGAAGAGAGATGAAAGAATTTTCATATAACTTTCAATTAGTATCAATTAACTGGAGACTGTGTAGTGATGTGAAGTCTCTCAACCTCATGGATATTGTGGAAATCCATAGATATCAGTGCTCTGAAAGCATAGACTTTAAAAATCTTTAATAGGACATACAGGGGAAATATTTACATGAGGCGTGGCTAGAAGATTCCATGGGGTCTGATGTTTATACAATTGCATTGTATGAACAAAAATCCAAAATCCAAACATAAAAGTGAAAGTATTCTGGAAAAAAAGAAATAAAAATGGACTATATATAATTTATTGACTGACATATCTAACATCCTATTCCTATTTCTTTTATTTACCTATTCTTTGACTCCTTAGAACAAAATAGTTATAAAGAGATAGTATAACTGTAACTTGATCTTTCTTCTAGCACATGTGAAAGCACATGTTAACAAATCTAATTTTTATTAGTCATAGTTCATAAAAGCTTATTTCAGCTTCACAGTTCCTTGTTGATAACCTCAGTAAAGTTTTTAGATTTCTTATCAAATTTGAGAAAACCAGTATCAACTTCTTTCATCTATAATCTATAAAAATTTCAGAACACCTTATATTTTCTTGTAGAGTAAATTACTCATAAATTTCCATCCAATAATTCAATACTCCTTTTAGAAACTTCTCCTTCGGTGAATACTTGCTATCAGAAGGATCTGTAAAGTTTTTATGGAACCTTCAGTGGTTTCTAATGATGTCACTGCTCATATTTATTGATTTTTTTTCTTATACTTTAGTGACTTTGATGTGCATTTTGTCCTTTCATTTTTTTTATAACTGAGTTTAAAATAACTAGGAGAGGTGCCCTTTAAAGTCAGAAAATCAGAAGTTTGGAATTTCTCTTTTTATGAAAACATTTAAAAAGGATTTCCAAATTGTTACTAATGTGGTATATTCCCAACTTAACTTCCCTTTGCCCAGGTCTCAAAATTTTCAGTAGCCTTCAATACCAAGTGACACAGGAGAATAGCAGCGCTGGATGTTGGAGGAAAAAATCAGCATTGAGTTTACCAGTGTCATTATATACACACTGAAAAGGTATTCACAAGGTGTGAACTCATGTGAGGTCCTGCAGTTTCATCAGATTCATTAGAAAACCCACCTCCGCACAGGCTGCCTTTCACAAAACACAGAAAATTTCAATTACGCTTCTCATACTCTGATGCTTAGAGATGAAAAAGGCTAGAAAATGCCATAAATCTTTCCATGAGAAGCCCACGGCCTTACAACTTCTTTCATAAGCCTAGAGCAAATCCAGCAAATTGCAACATTGTTCATCAGGAAAGGGTCTTTTATAGGGCATTTAGTCAGCTTTAGAATGATTTTACCTCCCACACTTTCCAAATTTGAATTCATTGTGGTTTCCAGCAAATGTGTAATTCACTCACTGATTCACCTTATTTTTCATTCTTTGAGCTTCCTTCTGTACTAGACACTCAGTTCTGGCAGATGGAAACAAATTCAGGATCTGCTTTCCCCTGAGGGTGACACTCTAACCACCGTGGCAGGAAAAGTCAGTCGTGGACAACATCTTTGAGTAAGTGCTCAGGGAATCAGCAGACAGCTCCCAGAGCAGCAGGTCTCTGTGGGGAAGACATACCCGGAGGCAGTTGGTCAAAAGAGCCTCCTGCTAGCAGACAAGTCAGACAAAGGAGGTCAGATGGTGCTGTGTGAGAGGGTGAGGAAGCATAATAGCTGAAAACCTTACAGGAGGAGCCAAGCATTAATAGATGTCATTTACTAAATAACAGATTTATTGGGTAATTTGCCCAACATCACAAGCTAGTAAACCAGGCAGCCAGGATGAGAGCCAGGCAGGCTGGCAGACACTCATTTATTACCTCTCAAAAGTAATGCACACAATCATAATAGCAGCAGCAAAAATGACATAGTTGTCGGTAAATAACAATCTAATTGGGGACTTAGTATAGAATGTTCCTTCCTATACCACACATCCCTAAATTTATTTTCACTGAGCTTTCTGCTGGAATTACCAACCTAAATACATCTAGTTCCATGTATTCTATCTATTTTTGAAATTCTAAAACATTGTTGTATATTACCTAGCAATTTTTATTTTTCTTAAAGGCACATTTTATCATTTAAAGTAAATTATGACAATCTTATTAGAGCGTATAGCAGTGAATTTTAGGATCTGCTTATAAATGAGAAATAAAACATGGGAAGAGCAGTTCCCTATACCAAGTCATAGTGAGAAAATTCTGCTCAGGTCTGCATTATTCTTCGTCACGGCATGAAGTTTATTGTTCTGGTTATCCATTTCTGTGTAGCAAATCACCCCAAACCACCAAGGCTAAACGCAGCCATTTTATTTCTGCTCAGTTATTTTGGTGTTAGAAACTTGAAAAGGCTTGGTTGGCCTTTTCAAGCTCAAGGTCAGATGAGTTGGGAGAGCTGAGGAGTAGCTAGGGATGGGCCTGATACCATTCTCCATCCTTCTGACTGCCCCCATCTCCCTGTCTCCCTATGTCTCTGTGTCCTCTCTCACACACATCCCTCTTGTGTAGCTGCAGGGCCACTCTGTGTGGTCTTTCAATGTGCCCTAGTTGGGGCTTCCTCACAATATGGCTGTAACAAGGTAATGGGGCCGTTTGCACAGCTACCCAGTTATAACCCAAGTATTCCAGGGAGCAAAGAAAATGACAACTGTCTCAAACATTTGATGAAAACAGAGCTGATCTACATAAAGATCTTAAAATCATTCGAGATGTATAGCATGACCTAAGTGATAGTTATTATCACACAATTTTCCATGTAGAGAGTAGGAGTAAGAAGTTGAGGATGAGGAGTGAGCAGAGGTAGCTCTTGTCCAGATCCATAGACCCTCAGAAGTGTGCTGTGACCGACCACCCAGTTACAGAGGCTTTCAGGGCTATGTCTTTTTTTTTTTTTTTTAATTCCTCTAAGATTATCGTTCTCAACTTTTTTCCCACTGTTAATTTGTGTTACACACTACCCAAGATTATGCTCCACACCCAAGTCTTCCTGACGTGAGTTAAAAAAAAGAAGACGGGCCTCTCTGGTGGCCCAGTGGGTTAAGCAACGCACTGTGAAGCAAACGGCAGCCACTGCAGCAGGAGTTCCATCCCTGCCTCCAACCAGGGAGGGGACCCACATGGCATAGCAGACCTCTCCTGCCTCGCCAGCTACTCCCCTCAGCAGTGTGTTTCAGTCAGTCTGCCTGTTCTGCTCCCCGCTCTGTCTCTGGTGAATCCTCTCACCTCCCTAGACTCTGGCCTGTACCCCAGCTCTTGTATGTATAAATAAATAAATCTTTAAAAAAAAGAAGAAGAAGAAGAAGAATAGGGAACCTTAACTTACCCTTTTAAAAAGCAAATGATCTAAAGTTATAGTTAAACTCTATCAGTGGTTTATTTGTAAGTGCATGCCTTCCCTCCCCCCCACCCAGATTCTTCAGTCCCACCTGAACTCAGGTGTTTGTTAAGGGGCAACTCCCTTTATTTTGCACTTTTGTTCCACTCTGTGGAATCACACAGTGCTCTGAACCAAACCCTGAGTTACTGGTGACAGGGTAGCTCTTTCTGCAGGTTTACCCTCCCTTAGGGAATAGAAGCTAACCTCTTCCTACCTTCCAGGCAACCCTGCCCAGTCCTCTCTGCTCCTTCCCTCTCCACTGGCCCTGTCTTACACAGCCCAGGACCCGGCAGGATCCACTCCCCACCTCACATGCTCCCTCCACAGCCAGGCCTGTTCCCCTACCTGGGATTCTGACCCCACCCTCTCTACCTGGATGTCCTTAAGCTTTACTACTCCAACCTCTTGACCTGGCCAATCCACTTTGCTGCGTTTTCTACTGCTTTCTACATATAGGCCAGGTACCATGCCTATATTCTCACAAACTCCTCACCTTCTTAGCTAATATTCTACCTGCCATAGAGCCAGTTTTTCAAGAGATTTAATGGACTGAATGAACAAATCTCCTCCAAGATCCTCTGTTGTAGACTGATAATGAGAAATCGTCTACTTTTCTATAAAAGGTTTCAGGGAGCAGAAAGGGAGAAATACGTTCCCTACTCAAGAAACAAGTCAGCCCCTTTTCTGGGGACCAATTGTATCTATTTCCTCAGTCTTTCCCAATCTTTTTGACTTTGCAAAGGAAGATATGAGGAGTGAAGGGGAGTGAGGGAACGCCAGGAAGGTAAAAGATGAGATAAAAGTGATAAGGGAGAAGCTGGAATGGAGAAATGAGTAAACAGTCCAAATGAAGCTGTGTCCCCTGAGAAGATTAGCCAACAACAATAGTCAACAACAAACAGACCCTGCTGGACACCTTCAGACTAACTGACTTCATTTCCATGTGTCTTTAGAATGTCAGGTTGTAAGAACAAATTATGTAACCTATATTTTCCTTTCAGAATTTCCTGTTCTCACAGATAATCCTAAATGTAATTTCAACGGTGAGCCAAAGTTAATAATTTTTTTAAAAAATATGCTTATTTTTGTTCAATCCTCTATGATTATAAAAAGTCTCATTCAGTGAATAGATTCACATTTACTTTAGAGATCTACTCATAACTTAACAACCAACTCTTTCTTGTATTTTCAAACTGCCTTATAACAGTAACTCCTTACACAATTTGAATTTCTAGAGACACCAATGTCCTACTGGCAAACCAGTGGGTGGTGTCCATGCAAAGTAGAAGGGCTGACAACTGTTGTCATTGATTTTGGAGGTGGAAATTTTCAATTGTCAGAAAGCAGGGTTAGATTGAATGAATCTCAGTGTTTTCAAGGCAAGAAAGGATTCTTACAAAAGCAGTCTTTTTAAAATAGTGAGACTGAAATAAAAAGACAAGTTCAAATGAATGACTCGTTCTCCTCTAGAGGATAAGTGGTTGGTATAAATTCAATTTTCAAAAAGAAATATGCAAACATTAATCAAGTTGCCCCCTTTTAATGATTCCATTCAAAACCATTGTCCTGAAATGACTTAGGTCACAAATTAGGAGGGAATAATAACAATCATTCCCCCCTCCATTGTAAATGAAATTTATAAAACATAATTTTTAAATGTTGAAACTCATCAATATATGTCTGTTTTCTATTCTAGAGAAATCCTTTTCAAGTTATGAAAGCATTGCCATTCATTTCTATGGAGTGTTACAGATAGCAGTCTCTATGTGAGAAGAAGGAAGTCCTCGAAGTGTAAGTGCAAATGCCTGGAGAGACCCGGAATTGAAAACAGACACACGTTCTGAAAAGTGCCTTAGCAGAAAACAGCAATGTCCATTAACTTATCAAATAGCATTTACAAAATGTCAAAAGGAAAAGTCAATCTCCTCTCTGTAAGAAATAACGGAGCATAGTAAGGATCCTGGTATGAAAATTCACAGAAGTTCTGAGCCACCCTGGAGGTGGGAGGCACTAGATATTTCTGAATGATTTTAGCACATCTCACCTGCTCCTGCAGAGTGAGCATGGAGGCAGGTGATATTGTTGGAGGTGCTAAAAGCTCCCCACAGGGAAGGAAGACAGGCTGCTCTGTTCATCAGGTCAGGATAGAGCATTGGGCCAGAGCAAAAGTCAGGCAACTGAGAGCAGAGGAACAGGCACCACTTTCCCTGGGACGCATTCAACCTCCATGTAGATGTCAGGATGTGGATAACCAAGCAGGTGGCCAGTAAACACAGGATTCAACAGAGACCACTGCTTTTTACTATTATAAACTGGATAAGGAAGACAGTAATGTGGAATCAGTTCATTTTCACTACTTGTTAGCCACCAAATGTAAAGCCAATCAGAAAAAGTGTTTTTTTTAAGATTCGTTTTTATTTATTTATGTATGTGAGATCTGGGGTATAGGTCAGAGGTGTGGGGTTGGAGGGGTGTTGGTGAGAAGAATCACCAGAGACAGAGTGGGGATCAGAACAGGTGGAGTGACTGAAATACACTGCTGAGGGGAGCAGTGGGTGAGACAGGAGAGGTCTGCTGTGCCAAGTGGGTCGGCTCCCTGGCCAGGGATCAAGCTCATGGCACATGAGTTTGATAGTGCTGAGTCTTTGACCCATGCACCACCAGGGAAACCCAGAAAAAGACATTTAAATAGTCTCTATTACCCATTCCAAACCTGAACAATGGATCAACCTTTATCTTACACCATCAAATAGTCATCTGCCAGTGGAAATAGGATAACCTGGCAGAGACAGGGGCCTGAAAGCATTATTAGGTTATATTAAAATTCAGTGAGTCCTCTGAGGAATCATAATAGTCTCTAAACCCAGAAACCATTCATTATGGTAATTTTTCTTTTTGCCTTGTTTTTAAATACAGCCTTTGTTTTTAAAGCTTTCCAGCTGGAACATTCTAGTGTGTAAGTCAGATCTGCTCATTTATTTATTTGACTTGGTAAGAATAGAAAGAGATTCCAACCTGTGAAGCCCAGATCTTTCCAAGGAGACGGCATCTTATTATAGAAGGAGGGTGGGTCAGTAGCCAGGAGCACTCGATTTTGTTTTGTCTTTATCACTTATGAAATGTGTGGCCTTGGATAAGCTATTAGCTCCCACCTAAAACCAGAGGTGATAAAATCTCCTGTTCAGAATTGTCCTGAGATTTCACTAATCTGAGATCTCATATATTGGAAAAGCCCATTATGAAATATTAAGTCCCATTTAAATGTCATCTGTCCAACTCAGAGTGACATCAATGAACAAGGTCCTATCAGGCGTGGAAAGAAATCCCAATGACACCAGTTTGTTTCTAGGAAAAGATGGAGAAAGGAATTATATTTAGCTGACAGGGGTTAAAGGAAATCAATGCCATTGATAAAATTATTTTCGGTCTTTTAATTGGGCTATCATTACCAAAACTCCCAAGATTAATATTTATGAATAAAATACTAGGTGGGACAGGGATTGAAACTCAAATGTCCACATAAGTCAAGAAAGTCATATAAGGAAAAGTGCAGGCTGGAGGAAGAAAAGCAGATTGGGCACCATCATGATTGACAAGAGACACTGACTCTACAGGGGACAGCTATAGGGAGTGCTAGATGTTGTGGAAAACAAGGAAGGCAGCAAAAGACAGTGAATATTCAACTCTGGCCAATTGTTGCATCAGGGAAATTTGGATCTAATCATTTTTAGGAAATTATAGAAACTTAGACATGTGCCTAAGACCTCATTTTTAAATGTATGTAGGCTCATTTTCCTATTTAAAACACTGCATAAATAAAAGTTATGGCCCAGTAAACACATATGTCATTTACACTCATGGGACTGAGAAAACAAGAGGCAGAAAGTGAGAAGTTAAAGGTTGAGTAGGTATCTTACGGTTGTCAAAATTTTCTAATATTGGTATTTAGTTAATGTGGAATGTGGGTGCTAACAAAGAAGGCAATGACAAGAAGAGAGAAAGCTGATGCCATGGCCAGCTCATCTGTGGGAAAAGACTACTGAGATCTTCTGGCCTTTTGCAAAACTACTTTTTTCCTTTTTCTCCTCATGCCAAACATTCTTAAAACCAAGATGCCTTGAAGTGAGGCCAAAACATCCCCCTCTAGCCAAAGAGCTTTGGTATCAAAGAAGTGGGCAGGTACAAGATAGGCTAATGGACAAAGCTTATCGTAACCAGACCAGTCAAACTCAGGCCCAATTTCTTCTGAAACTGCTCCTTTCAGAAGAAGACTTTTGGAGAAGTGTGAAGCTAAAAGAATTTAAGTCACTTCTCAATTCTGTAGTCTTTACAGCAATATTTTTATGAAATCTTAGACAACAAACAAAAGGACAAAGTGTGCAAAATAAATATCACTGTAAAAAAGCAGAGAAACAAAGACTTTGATCTTGGAAAGTAATTCTCTTTAGCTTATTCACTTGATGAGAATCTCTATTTCATAAGCCAATAACTCACAAATAACCCAGGAATATAGAATTGAAGAAAATATCAGGAAATTTATCCACATATTAATTTAAAATAGGACAGTATGTGTGAGTGGGGATGAAACTAACAATAAATTAACAGTTGTTATTCCCAATGTTTTATTAGCTGCAGGCTTACTGGTAATTTCTTGTATTATAATAAAAACATTCTGATTGGTTCCAAATAACTGATTCAACTGAGATTACTAGTACAAGATCACCTATGGATGAAGCAGTAAAAACCAACTCTAATTACAAAGAAAGTCAATATTCCAGATTGCAAATATTTATTTACAATTGCAAAAAATAATGTAAAGCAATAATTCTAAGGAAAAATACACCTGTGTATATATTTTCCTCCCACATTTTTCTAACTCCATCCTTTTGTCCATCTACAATCTGACCCCTGTGCTGCTTGGTTTATCAATGACTGACCAGGTGCATGTTAAGCATATCTGAAAACCTCTGGTCTCATATCAGGGACAAGTGCTGTGGGAAATAACTCCCTATCTTCTTGATCCAATTTGTTCACTTATTTAAGTCACCGGTGTTTATAGAGAGGTCAATAAGCCAGGCACAATGATAAGCCGAGAGCCTTCAAACAGGCATCGATGACCTTGTGTCCTCACCCCCCACCTGACCAGCTAATTGTGTGTAAGTATCAGCATATTTTGTTGATAATTTGAGGAGTGACCTTGAGACAAGGACAGTGATTTTTTGAATGACTGTGTCCTTATGAAGTAGTACATGATAGTGTCCATCATCACATACATTTGATGGAAATGTGAGTTTATAGCACTAGCGTTACAGGGCAGGGAGAGGGGTACCTCAGAGCCCCCAAACCTGCTTCTTTAAATGGGTTCTGCCATTCGCCACATAAAAATATATAAGGTTTTTAATGGAAAGGAATTTTAATATAATTAGGGTACAATACAGCAAGGACAAAGAATATAGTTATTAAGTTAAGCATTTAAAGTTACTCATCTTCTTGAGGGTAAAAGTTTAGTTAAATAGGATTGGCCTAAAGCAAGGCTCAAAAGCCTGCCACAAGTCTAAGGGACCTTTTAGTAGAGACTCATAGAAAAGGGTCAGAAAGAGTCAGACAAATCCAGGAGAAAAAGAGCAAAATTAAAATTAAGATGAAAGTTGCCATTGTTAACTTCCCCACGGATTTCTCACCCACATCTGTTCTAACTAGTTTAAGACCAAAAAGCAAGCACAGTTTTTTTTACATGTCCCTCTGCTCCACGTGCCTCTTCCACGTCTCCTTGCTGCTTTCCATCTTGCTTCTTTCTTCCTCCCTTCCTTCTGTTTTCCTATTTTTTTTCCTATTTTTTTAACATTTTTAAATTTTTGTTTAGCTCTACTTACTTAGGGCAGAATTGAGATTTTGGAACTTCCCCCTTTCCTGGGGACCACCCTGTTACACTAGAAACAGAATAAAGGGCTGGAAACAACACAAAAATATTTGGGGGAAATGTATTTGTGTTTGGGGCAACCTTAACGAATGGGGGTTGATCCAAACCAGTCCCAAAAAGTGTTCTAACCATAATAACCAACACCAGGCATTAATAAGCAAGGTTTAATTTTTGTAGGAAATCTGAGACAATGGCTTACAAAAAAAAAAAAAAAAATGGGACATGCAGAAATTCCCCTTGAGAATATGCTCATCATCTGTCGGTAACAATGACTGCTCAACCAGTCACGAAAGTTGTCTCTGTCTGTCTGGCTTAACCAGGTAGGTTTGAGACAACGCCTCCACAATGAGGTAAGGCAACCTGGAATTTACTGATAATCAAGGGGGTTGAGTTACATGATCATTGTGCATTAACTACTAAAAATGAGGTGTTTTATCCCCTAATTATGTGGCTTAAGGAGGGAATTTCATGCTCTATTCTTATTCCTCATCTGTTGCTGGAATTTGTCATTAAAATGAGCTGCCCTTACTGACATTTTTAATCTCTCTGTTCTCTATCTTGTATTTCAAACTCAGTGCATGGTCGGTCTGAAGCCTGGAGTTCCCTGTGACGTCAGTAATAACTGACCTATTTATCTATGCCCCCAGACAGCTGATCTGAAAGTGAAGGTTTAAAAGAAAAGCATTAGAAATCATTACCTTTGTACTTGCACAATTAGTAATAGGAAAAACCCAGGGTGGGGGCGTGGGGGAGAAATGGGGGAAATGCTCTGTGAGCCCTGAGTACCAGGAGAAATCCCTAAGAAAGTTAGAAAATGCCTTCTCAAAGACTAGATCTGCTTTCTGCTTATAGTCAGGAAATATTCTGGCGGTGACCTGCAGTTAAAAATCCCCCTAACCCTTTACCTAAGAATCACAGGTTCAGTTCCACTAGTCACCAAAACATTACCTCATTGGCAAAGAACTCTATTAGCATTCAGACCCTGAGGTCAAAAACCTTCTTCTAGGTCTCTGGAAATTTTTTACTTTCAAAACAATTCCAACTGTGACCCCTCTCTTGTCCCCAGGGCAGGCAGCTCCAGGTGGCACCCTCTGGTCAGGGAAAGAAAGGAATCTCGATTCACTGAGATTTTTGCAAAGTGGAAAGAAATTAAATTTTAGAAGAATGCCAGTACCAAGTAAATGGAAGTGAGTATGGGAGGAAAAACAAGTATTTAAGGAAAATTTAAGAAGCATTTTTTTTTTCCTTAAAAATTGATGTTTAAAGGAATGAAGACATTTGAGCTTCCCATTCTAGCTGAAGCTGTCCAACAATTCTAATTCTTGAAGAGGCTGATTCTTCTGGCCATGGTGGTGGTGAGGGAGGGGCTGGGAGTAGGGGGAGGTATGCTGCTGGGACTTTCAGGATTCCTCCCCACAGTGTCAGAATGGTCTCCCTCTCTGCCGCCTCTCAGCTAGTGTGAAGTTCACACTTCCTCCTTTACTAGGAAAGGCAATGCTAGACAAGTGAGACTTAAAGTCAGCCATAGGACAAGACTCAGGCTCTGCCCCCGTGAGCGGTGTAGCAGTGTCCAGGGGCCCTGCAGGGGGTAGTTTGGACCCCATGTGTAGCAGGGAACACAACAGCATGAGTCCCCAGCACTGATGAATGTGGGCACCTGGATTCCAGTGAATAGAGGGGAGAGGCTGGTATAGACCATCTCTCCCTATGATCCCATTTCTCGTGCACCTGGGAGGATAGCTGATACACATGAAGAGGGGAGAACACTTAGGAATCAGAATTGACTGAGCTGCATGGACCTCAGTGAAGCAAATGATTTGAGTGTGCCATCTTCAGCTGGTAGGTCCAGCTCAAAGATCCTCCATGGAATGAGTGTACTGCTAATGAGGGCTCAGAACCAACCCCCACCCCCCCCCCGCCCTTTCTTTGAATCTTAAGGGCCAGTATCATTGTGTGTGTGGAGTTGGTCAAGGGGCAGCTACTTACCCTCACAAGGCTAAAGGACTACATCATTCAAAAAGGGTGTATGAAAATATTATTTCAATAAAGAAAGATTTGTTTAGTTCAAATTATCTTGAAAGGGGACTAGAGAGTAAGAAATCTTTCTTTTTAACTGATACACAAACTATATTTGGTCCTTTATATGAAATTAGCAACATTGTTCTCCAAAATCCAAGGGTCACTCTGCTTAATGTGAAAATATATATGCGAAAAACTGAAACTTGACTCACCACTGTGACTTTGTGCATCTGTTTTTACACCTCTTCAAATACAATCCCGCAATCTCTGGCAGCTGCCTCACAGTGAAACTTTTCCCTCTACCAGGCTTTACCTAACTCACCCTTCCTAGGTATTCTCATCCTATGTGTCCTATGGGCTTCCTGTGGCTCCCAAGCCACAGGGGAATGATGTTCCCAAGTCTGAGAAATTCTGGATCCAACATCTTTAAGGAGACCGTAGGCAATGAGTGAAAGGTAATGCTTGCTAGACCAACGCTAACGCTGATCCTGTAGGTTGCCACCCAGAGAGAAGTTACCTCTCTAGGAGAAAGAGAATGAGTGGAATCATTAAAGTCAAGAAAGAAAACAGAAAGGAGGGCCTCCCTGGTGGCGCAGTGGGTTAAGCAACGCACTATGAAGCAAACCGCAGCATGAGTTCAATCCCTGTCCTACTGGCCAGGGAGAGAGGGGACCCACATGGCGGAGCAGACCTCTCCTGCCTCGCCCGCTCACTGTTCCCCTCACCAGTGTGTTTCAGTCAGTCTGCCTGTTCTGTTCCCCACTCTGTCTCTGATGAATCCTCTTACCGCCCTGGACTCTGGTCTGTACCCCAGCTCTTGTACGTATAAACAAATAAATCTTTAAAAAAAAAAAAAAGAAAGAAAACAGAAAGGAAAGCTGAGCAGATAGAATGTTACCACTATCGCAGGTCATTATGGAGAGTTAGACAAGCATCGGTTCATAGCAAACTATTTGAAAGACTATCAGAAAAAATCAAATGAAAACATAAATGTTTAACACTAAAAGTTATCACAGAAGAACAAAGTCACTAAGTAACTCCATTGACTCCACTGCCAAAAGCAGAACCCAGACAGGGAGAATCTCTCCCAAAGGACACGGAAAGAGGGCAGGCAAGTAGGGGTTGAGGAGAGATGTTAGAACAGACCTGTTATCACTGGTATTCTGAATTTTTTTTCTTGAACTAAATAAAACAAATGTAAATTTTTATTTTTAAAATTAATTAATTTTGTTGATTTTTTGTCTTACATTTGCTATTCTGAATTTGTAAGACTCATATGAAGGGAAATAAACCTTAGGTGCTATGATCTGAATGTTTGTGCCCCACCCCCCAAATTCAATTGTTGAAGCCCTAATCCCCAATAAAATGGTATTTGGAGACCTGATATATGGTATGGGGAAAGACTCGATCCTGTTGGACTAGTGTCCATATAAGAAGAAGACAAGACCAGGATTTACCCCTATTCCTCTTACCTTAGGGCTCATGAAGAAAGGTCACATAAGGACAGGAAAAAGGCTATATAAGGACATGGTGAGAAGGTGGTTTTTTTAAGCCATGTAGAGACCTTCACCAGAATCCAGATCTGCTTGCAGCCTCCAGAACTGTGAGAAAACACCTCCGAGTGTACAGTCTTTTGTTACAGAAGCCAGAACTGACTAAATCAATGGGTTAAATGGCTATTTCTAGAAATCTGGTGACAGTTAAAATCAGAGTCTAAGACTGAATTAATATCAAAGTAATCTGGATTTTATCTTAAAATTTCTGATTTTCATAGCTCTTTCAGAACTGATGGTGGCTCCCCAGTCACTAAGTTTTTCAGATGACTTAGAAGCTTGAGGATGTCTAAATGTTTACCAGAGTTTTAGACTCAAACCACAGTAAGTTTATAATCAACTTTGGCAAAATGGGAAGCAACTCATAGAACGTAATATATGACTAATGATCTTAATGGCAGTTACAGGAAGCATTACTCATCATCTAATGATCACTAACATTTATTGATGACTATGTATAAGGCATGCTCTAACCACATTGTAAACATGTTTATTCTTACAATAGCTTTTTTGAATAGGTGCTATTATAAATCTATCACAACAATAATAGTCTGGGTTATGTGAGGTAACTTTCTTGAAATCAAACAGTCAAGAAAGGGTTGAGTCTGGATCTGAACCATCTCTGACAGCTGACAGCATCTTCAGCCTCTTGTCCGGGGTGTCTCTGACTCTGCTGTGTCCAAGAGATACTCTAGTTACTCTCCCACCACAGTTGTGCATCTTCAGCAAGGTTGATGTCTCTTGTGATGTATTTTTATGCAAGGAAAGCACTGTGAGCCTCACTTTCATAAACACACTGGGGAAAAGCCCCAACAAATAATGGAGAATTTCCTTGTGTGTCCCACTTCCTGTTTATACAGAATGGACAAAGAACGGTTTCTTAATCTCAACAAGGAAAAGGTAGCCATCCTACTGAATGTTTGACTTTGGTGATTTGGAATGATAGATTGGCTTCACTAAGCCAACTACTTGCAAAATTTCTGTTTTTCTTTGTTCTGTAAAAACACCAGTTTAGTGTTAATGTTATAGGGCACAACCAGTAATACAAGCATATAAGACTAATGTTTAATCAATGCAAGTTGGAGAAAAAATATGTGTTTCTCCTAGAAATATGTATATTCATGTGTGTGTATGTGTGCTTTACAGACACAGGTTTATTTTCTCCATTGAAATACACTGGCTTTTTATTTGGAAAAGTTTTCTCCATAAATCATAGTGCTCTACATGAAATTCTGTCCACAGAGAATCTTGAGCATAGAAGTCTGTTTGAATTGGATATTCAAATTTCAGTAATTGTAGACTTTCAGAGAACATTTGCATTATTTCTGTCTATAGTACTCTGTTCAATTTTTCCACAATTAGCTAAAACACAATAGATGAAAGTTCCTATCACATATATACATATAGATCCTAGTACCTGTGCAAAGCAAGGTAAAGCTCATAATACTACAGTCTTATCTGTATACCGATAAGATGAGATTATAAATAATGATATGAGAGTCAGGAATAATAATAACACATACCATTTATTGACTACTTCCTCTGAGCTAGATAGAGTTCTAAGTGCTAAATTTTCATTAACTTGTGTGTTCCATATCATATGACAATAATACCATTTTTATCACATTTTTCATATGTTTTGTGTGTTTTTCATAGACAGTTGAGGTATTTTCTATGGTAAACAAGTCACTCTTAAAAAGCTGGCCACCTCCTTTTCCAAATTTTGTTACAAGTGTATTGTCATTATTGAGAAGGACAAATAGACTCACTGTGATTCATTATGATGCCAAGTCAGTGGAGTGAATGTACTGAGCATAAGAATCAAAATGAAATAATTCTGTTTGCATATAATTTTTTGGAAACCATAATCCCTTTGATTTTTAGAAGCTTATACAGTCCTCGACAATGAGATCATATACAAAGAAAACCCAAGTGACAAAATCCCCTAGAAAGTCCTGGATTTTTTAAGGTCTTTCAAACACAATATCCCTTTAAAAAATATGATCTCAGAAGAAGATTTAAATTACCATGAAAAGATTTCTTTACAAAACATCATTGCTATTACAATATGACAATTAAAATGCCAACAGGGTTCTGAAGTACAAGGGAACAAAAAAGCAAACACAAATTTGTCTAAGAAAATGTAACTGGATTTGTGATATTGTCTACATAACAAAAGAAAATGAGAACACACTTTCTAAGAGAAAGCTGAAACATTAATTATATTGTAATTTTTGATGATTACACGATACAGACAGATTCTAACTCTTTCATTGATGAGTCATTGAATTTCTGATTTGGGTACGGAACTATTCTGATAATCAATTCTAATCCTATTACATGTTTTCCCTAAGACACTTGAATCATATTGATCCTAGGACTCATAGGAGATACAAATCAGCTGAAAAGAATTAGTTAATGACAATTCGAATGGATGCATTTTTGCATTTTCCCTGATTTTCCTCCATCTATATAAAAGAGGAGTGCTTCATTCAATCCTTGAAAAGAACCCAAGCAATTTCAGTCAGCCCAATCACTGTATCCTGTGCGGAAGTCAAATTCAACGAAACTGGATGGCTTAGAGCTTGTATTAGAATAAGGATCCCAAACACGCCCAGCTAAAAGTAGCCTGGGAACCAAAGGACGTGGACACTGGTCCTTAATTGTCTTTACAAGTTTGAGAAACATTGAGGTTCCTAGAGCAGTAACTTTGCAGTCACCAGAAAACTTGCTATCCACATTGGAACTCAGTCCTCACCCAGACTTCTTAAACCAAAATCTGGGTTTCCACAAGGTTCCCCGGAAGATCACTGTGAACATGAGGTGTTTGAAGCTGGCAATGATTTCACTGCTGGGACGCAGACTCTGAGAAACCGCCTCTTCTCTGGTTCCATCACAAGTCTGCTACCCTCACAGGGACCCAGACTGAGGAGGCAGCCCTGGAAAGTCCGAACACACCTCCTCCGAACTGAAAATGGAAGCTGAGTGCTGCATGAGACAAAGATAGGCAGTGACGGATGGAGACAGTGGAAGTCAGTGAAGATGCGCCTGCCGCTGCTGAGTCCCCAGGCTTACCTGCCCCTGGGGCGGAGGAATCAGGCACCTTGTGACCACGAATGTCAAATTACTAGAGAAAAAAGAGGAGACCTCACTTAAGCATAGCAATGCTACCACTTAGCAAGTGCTAACATGATGCTAATTTATAATATCTCTAATCTCCCAACAACACTGCCAGCAGGGGATATGTTCCCAATTCTATTGATGAGGAAAGTGCAGGGTGGAGTAACAGCCAGACACACCTGTGCTGAGGGCCATGCATGGCCTTTCAATCTCACCACCTCAACCTCTAGGACATGGTGGGTTCAAATTTTGACAGCTTCAGTTCATTATTGTCATCTCCCCAAAGCAGAACCAAAAATTCACACTTGCAAATTATATTATATCTTCAATTTTTAGCTAAAATTGGAGGGAAAACCCACTCATGTGTTCGTCAAGGAAGACCTATGCAAAAGGAAAGGGGAAAGCAGACTTCTGAAAGGTGAAGGTGCAGAGGACACAGACCTGGATTGGCCTGCCCAGCACCAGCAGATTCTCCAAACAGAGGACAGGAAATGAGAACGCTGTGGGTTTGTTCATACAGCTCCTCTTCCTGTGAAACAAAAGTAACGCACAGGTTTCCTTTATACTGCATGTTGGAGTTGGAGATCTTGCCTTACTTGCCATAATGCTCCCTAGAGGATCAAAAGTGCTTAATTCAATTAAAAGTGTATTAAGTCAATTGCTTCTACTCTTTCATTTCAGAAAGAGTAAGAAACTAAGGCTAATGATAAGCAAGTTTATAAAGAAAAATATCAACTTTTTTTCCCCTCTATTTTCAATTGGAGAAAGAAAAGAGTAAGATTCCCTTGAAGTCTATTTCACAGCTCTTCCCCAGAGATTTTAAGATAAAAGGAAAATGGGTAAAAATGACTTAAAATGCAAAAATGGCAAAGGGAAATAATGCTGTGGGTAAAGTTATAAATGACTTTAGAGATTTGGGGAGACTAAATCATCCAGACCAACTGCAAAACAGGCATTTTAATCTGAAGACGGGAAGCCTCTCCCTGTTTATTGCTCATATATTGGAACATGCTTTTATTAAATTATAGTGTTTTATAACTGGCGAATAAAATTGGAATCATGTTTACTATGCAAAATCCCCACTATTTTTCAAATGGATATGTATTTTAATATAAAATTGAAATTTAATATCTAAAGCACCAAGCAATAATGATAACCCACCTAGTTTCAAACCCTGCTTAAATTATTTTTTTGAATTTTGTATCTAATAACATAGTACAATAACACTGAAACAAGATTAACACTATGATACTATTTGTTTAGGAAACCAAGAGAGTTGCTATGGAAACAGACATTCTGCATAACTATGGAAACAGTGACAGTGTTGTAAATAATGATACTGAAAAGGGGAACCATGAAAACTTAACATATGAATTCTAAGAAAAAGAAAAGAGAATGGGGAGGTAGAGTGAGGAGGAATTCTATGTTTCAGTGGAAGAAACAGATATATTTTTCTTCTCCTGACAAGACTTTAAAACTAATCAAGACTTGACTGTCTTCATTAATTTTCTGTTAGCTCCTTCTCTTATTAACTATCCAAATTATAAACTAGTTACACTTAAAGAGAAATTTTCACTTAAAATTGTTTTTTTGATTCAACTTATTTAGATAACATTTTATAAGCTAAACTGATTTTTCTAAAAATGTTGAAATGGAAAAAAATGCAGAAAAGCATATGTGTAACCTAATCCCATTTTGAAATTCTAAAATTAACATCTCAAAGTCTTTGCATAATATTTACCAAGCATAATTTTCATTTGGGATGTTAAAAGAAAATTAATTTCTTTAATGATATGATCATTTGAAACCATAATTGGAATATACATTATTTCGGTGATTTGAAACTCTGAATCTCTGGCTACATCTCATGCCCACTGGAAGGATGGTTATGTCTCATTCACCTTTACAATTCCCCTGACAGCAACTAGGCTGCTACACACCCAGGAAATATTCACATACTGTGGAATGAATGGATAAGTAAACTTGTAAATGTAATAGAATATAATAAAACAATATAATACATCAAACACAGTAAAATGCACATGATGCCAGCTCTCTGACACTGATTGTAGGAGTTTACTCAGTTAATAATATGAGAAAACTGACCTCACCTCTTTTTAAAAGGCAAGTGGTGATGACACAAACACTATAACAAGAGTGGAGTGACTTCAAGGAAGAAAGTATAGTCAGGGGTCACTCATCAAAAACAGGTGAAAGGTACAGGACCTGTTTGCCCCCAAACAAACTCTAGAATCACAAATTCTCCCTGAGATGTCATGACCTTGTGTCCCATCATTATGAAAGGTCAGGTGAACACAGCTGGTCCCTTGGAGTTGAGAGGCACATTTGCACCTTCACTGTTAGGTCCCCAATTCTTTGGCAGGTGAGTAGCATGTGGTAAACACTACCATGCATCCTGGCATTTTTTAAAAGAACTCTAGAATAATGTGTTTTTGTTTTTTAATTGTAATTGTGTCATCTTTGAAGATTCCTAAAGAAGGCAACAGATAAGCATTTTAAATGAGAAATTTGGATAGATCATGGTTTTTCAATTGTGTTTCAGGGAGGTAAAGACTGGAAGGACTCTGGGTCTGCTCCTCATACACACCCCTCAGTGCTGGGGACAGGAAGTCCAAGGTTAAGGGGCAGGCAGAGCGTTTCCTGATTTGGGCTCTTTTCTGACTAGCAGCAAGTTGCCTCCTGCTGAGTGCTCAAAAGGAAGAAAATGGAGGGAGGAGGATCTCTGGAGTCTCCTTTTGTGAAGGCTTTAATCCTGTCAGGTCAGCTCTGCCTTTATGATCTCCTTTAACCTTAATCACCTTACTCTAAATACAGACACACTGAGGGGTAGTTGGGACTCTGGTAATGAATGATAAGGGTAAGCAATTCAGTCCATAGCAATATTATTTTTGGTTTTTATGGTTAAAAAAAAGTGGTTGTTAGTTAAGCACTGACATGACCACAAATGGAAAGTTACACACTCACTCAGTGCTACATTTTACCTATTATGAAAAAGTCCTTATATAGGAAGCAAGTGAAAAAAGTCATATATAGCAGTATATATGTACACAGTGCATTGATACCCAAGTAAAGAAAGAGAACTCTGCCAATAAAAAGACTGAAAGGCAATTTATAAAAACACTAAGAAAGATTGTAAGTATATTTGACTATTTACTGTTAGTCTGTATTTGTCTATATTACTTCCTGCATATTAATTGTTTCTTTTAAAAAGCAATTCTAGTTATCTTAACAAATTCATCATCATCATTTTCAAGGATAAAGGAAATATGAAACTGAATATTTTCCAAACCACTAAATTGATAATTTAATCCTTTCTTTGTGCTGATAAAGTCAAATTGGGCCAAATAATTAAACTTCTTCAGACTTGTAAATTTCCAGATGAAAATTATTTACTGAATATCAGCTCTCCTATGTAACTGGAACATGTTCAAATACATCAGTAGTAATGAAAATATTCCTTACAAATAAAGAGAATCATTTGCAAGCTTGTTTAACAAAGAAACATTTAAAAATTAGAATCTTATATGATATTCTAATACACAGTCTGATGGAAGAAAATCCCTTTTGGTAGATGCTGAGTAGGAATTCCTCCAACAGCCTTCCTCCTAAAACCCCCTAAAGTAATCCTGCAAAACCAGGTCTCATGAGCCACAGTTCAAATGCCTTCTGAAAGGGCATAGTACCAGAGTGGGGTATCTCCCAGCTCTGCAAGTCTCTATTTGAATAGTTTTCAGCGTTATGACATGCTCTTCGTGTTATCACTTGATTTCTAGTGTGCCTTGCAGTTCTATGAAATTTTGAATCAGTTTGCCTTGGCTAAACATGCTGGTATGTATTTTTAAACTATCAATTACAAATATGCAATAACATTGAAAAAAAAAAGAAAATCCATTTCCTTTAATTTAAAGATATCTTCAGAAAATGGACACGCATAGTTAAACATATACTTTATGGAAATAAATAAATAGTAAATTTATAGACCAGAATTCAATGACCTCTATTAACTGGCTTCAAATTGCCTCATAATAGAACAAATGATTGGCCTCCCTAGAGCAAGCAGGAATTTTTTTTTTAAGATTTATTTTTATTTATTTATACATACAAGAACTGGGGTGTAGGCCAGAAGTGCAGGAGGTAGAAGGATTCACCAAAGACAGAGTGGAGAGCAGAACAGGCAGATCCACTGAAAAATACTACTGAGGGGAACAGCAGGTGAGACAGGAGAGGTCTGCTGTGTCATGTGGGTTAGTTCCCTGGCTGGGGATTCAACTCATGCTGCAGTGGCTGGTGACATCTTGATAGTGCTGATTTTAACCTCTGTGCCATCAGAGAGGCCCCACAAGCAGGAATTCTTGCATGGAGTATCTGCAGACTCATCTGCTATATTGGCTCTTCCCTGGCTCTCCAGTCAGGCTACTTCTGTATCCCCACTGCATTGCCTTCCTGAGCCTCCAGTCTGCCAGTCTCCCCTATCAGACTTTGAACTCACTGGGCTATAGGTATAATAGACACATGCATAAACACATCCTATTATTTCTCTGTAGAACTTTGATTAACAATCTCCGTTACCAGAAACAGGTTTTTAAAAGAGATAACATTTTATATTGAACATAATTTCCCATAAGCCTCAAGTCTGCACATATTAGGAGTGGAGGCACTGACTGCCTTGCTCTGTGCTGTCTCTTCAAAGATGTTTCAATAGCGAACATTCTGGGAAAATAGAGATGGTAAGCTAGGCAGACAGACTTACTGCACATTAGAGAAGACTGCCTCCTAGACATTGAGTTCAGGTTCATATGAAATGCAGCCCACTGTATGTGCGAATATCACCTGGCTCCTGCTGAGGTACCCCCAAGGGATTTGGGAATAGGAAAATTGAAATTGCAGATAATCTGGCTATTGCTATTGCTTGTGTCCTAACACCCTTCTTCTTTTCCACCTGGACTACTCCTGCCTTAAGTCAACATTCATGAAACTGTAGTAACTTGGCAACTTGCAAATAAGGTAAAATGTCAGAGTCTTTCTAATGCTTTACAGATTATATAAAACATTTCAAAGATTCTATCATCAGAATCTTCTCAAGTATATTGTGCTGTGACCTAAAAATATACATCCATATTCTTGAAATTTCCTGTCAAAAGTGGGTGGGGCCTAACTGTTCCACTCAGTATGAACTGAAGTCCTTTCTACAGCTGGTAGGGATGGTTTCTGACTTTTAATGTGAAGTGAGAAAGTCCTGGTGGTATACTCACTGCTAAGTGGCTCTCCCTGAGGGAGACTGGCTGCCATGTTTTGAGGGTCCTCCAACCTCAGCAAGACAACTGGGACGAGACTCCACCCAAGTGAAGCCTCCAGGTGATGTAGTTTCAACAGGTATCTAGTCTGCAGTCTACCAGAACTCACGCTAGAATGCATTTCAATCACACTTGCATTCCTGAACCACAGACCCTATTACATAATAAATGTCTGTTGTAGTTTGAACACTCTAAATTTGGGGGTAATTGTATATCAATAGATGAGCAGTACCTATTGCAAAGGATATACATCTTTTTTGAAAACTAAAAAAAGAAAAAAAATGTTCTTTTGCTGAATCACAGAAAGGACACAAAAGATACAATGAGCCATTTCATGGATGTGGTCAAAAAGCATCTGCATCATTGTCCATATGATGTGGACATCATTGTTTTACAAAGCTATTAAGGATGGTTCATCACTCTGGGCTTCTTACATGATAGAAGTACAAAGAAAAAACAAAAACTAAAAATGCAGCCAGGGACTCAGAATGGGTTCTCTGAAAGCTTTTTAACTAAGTATGTCCAAGAACAAGTTGCTAAGCCTCTCTGCTCCTGGAGAATTATTCATGAGCTCTGAGGATATTGATACTTAATGGTTTAATGTTGATGATTACATGATAACCATAATAATAGCTTTTTCCATGTGCCAAATATTGTGTTAAGGCTTGAGAGACATAATCTCTTTTAAAACATTGAAACCATTTAGAGATTGGGCACTTTGCAGGTAATCAATAAGCGTTCAGTGTTGAGGAAGGATGGAACTGTTAATTGATTACCTAACATGTGTGATCCTATGTCACGATGGCAGAGTCTGTACTCTGAAATCCATTACTTCCTCTCTCTGTGATGATGGCAAACACCTTTCTACAGTTATGCTCTACCTAGAAGAAAATAATTCATCCTTTGTGATTGCAAAGCAACAAACATTAAAATGAATCATACTAATGAATATTTAAAAGTTATTGTTCTCCAGGGTGACTTTACCTTGGTGATAAAGGAAGTATCCTCACTTACCCTGATCATTAAAAGGGGAAGGGCCACCTCATACCTTCCAAGAGTGTCTCACTGAACCCTTCCAGTCTCACACTGGCTCTAGCATCTCAAAAGTGGGGTGCACACATCCCATTTGTGAAATGATGTAGGAATATAAGGAATAACATTCAGAACTTACATATATTCTTATCAGGTCTATTATTTAACTTTAGTTTCTGTGGTTTTTAGAATGCTCAAAATCTAACAGACTATATCATTTATAAATGAGCAAATATTAATGTCTTTGGATGTTTACGATAGAAAAACACTGGTGGGGTATGTCTCCTCAAAATATTTGGAAACTTCTTATGTTGTTAAAATTAGAATTGCAGCTGATGCTTAAAATGTATATGGACCGAGACAAATTATATTACCTGTTTTACAATATGCTTGTTTCACAAAAAATACAAGATAAGAAAGTAGAGGGGTTTAAGGACTGCTTGTGAATTATGGGTAAGCTTTTTGTTTGCTTCCTTTCAGATAAGATATGTCTATGTAAATGGTCATGAGGAATGAAGGACCAAGAGCAATAACAAAGTGGAACTGTTCTTGGAACAAAAATTTATTTGCACCACACATTGGCGTGTTTCCTTTCTGCATACTCGTTGAGAAGAGATCTTTGAGTTCTCTGACTATTCTGGAAGAGCTAAACTTTGCTTATCCTTAATCTTTAAAATATGTCATGATGTGACCCCAAACAGAGAGGTAGCAAAAACAAATATAAACAAGTAAGACTCAATATGAATATAAACAAGCAATCTTAAAAGCTGCTGAACAGCAAAAAAAAAAAAAAAGAACCCTCACAAGAATGAAAAGGCAACTGGCAACCTGAGGGACAGGAAGAAATATTTGCAGGCTATATATGGAATAAAGAGAAAATATTCAAAGCATTTAAGGAACTCTTTCAAAATAGAATAAATGAAAACAAAAGAAGCTATTAAAAATGAGCAAAGGACCTTAATAGATATTTTTTTTCAACAGAAGAAAAAGAAAATGGCCAGCAACATTATATGTTGATATATGTGATCAACATCATATGTTGATGCTCAGCATCACTAATCATCCGGAAATGCAAGTCAAAACCACAATGAGACATCACCTCATGTATGTGCGGATGAGTAGGATAAAAAAAAAAAAACAAGAAACTACAAGTGTTGGTGAGAGTGTGGAAAAAAAGGACTCCTCTGTTCGTGGGAATATAAACTGATGCAGCCAGAGTGGTAAGCAGCACGAGCTTCGTCCAAAAATTTAAAATATGCGCCTCCCTGGTGGCGCAGCCTGTTGAGCGCTGCACTGTGAAGCATGCACTGCATAGCAATGTGAGTTCGATCCCCGGCCAGGGAGGGGATGCACATGGCACGGCAGACCTCTCCTGCCTTGCCCACTGCTCCCCTCAGCAGTGTGTTTCAGTCAGTCTGCCCGTTCTGCTCCCCGCTCTGTCTCTGGTGAATCCTCTCACCTCCTGCAACTCTGGCCTGTGCCCCAGCTCTTGTATACATAAATAAATAAATCTTTTTTAAAAAGAAATAAAAAAAACCTAAAATTAAAAACTAACTACCATATACGTCTTCTGGATATATATCAGGAGCCAATAAAATCACTATTTTGTAGAGATATCTGCACTCTCCTGTTTATTGCAATATAATTCATAATATCCAAGACATGGAAGCAACCTAAGTATCAAAAACAATGGAATTTTATGTGTGTATGTACACATACACACACACATATATATAGTGTAGTACATTTTACATTTTCATATACATTTTATGTTATAAATCTATGTTATATATACATTATGTATGGATATCCATATGTATCATACATCATCTATAGAGACAATGGAATATTATTTTGGTCATAAAAAAGAAGGAAATCCTGACATTTGCAACAGTATGATGAAGCTGGAGGACAGTATGCTAATTGAAATAAGTCAGAGACAGAGAAACAAACACTGCCTGATCTCATCACTTATCTGTGGAATCTAAAAGATTCAAACTCATAAAAGCAGAGAGTAGAATGGTGGTTGCCAGGGGCTGGGAGAGGGGAAATGGTGATACATAATTTCACTTATATGATGAATACTTTCTGGGGATGTAATGTAAAGCATGGTAACTGTAGTTAGCAATACTGTTTTGTGTATGAAAGTTGCTAAGAGAGTAGCTCTTTAATGCCTTCAATGTTCTCACCTTATACACACGCACAAACACACACACACACACTCAAAACATGAAAATAGCCACGTGAAGTGACGGACATGTGAATTAGCGTGATTGTGGTAATTATTTCACAATACATACATATATCAAACCATATGTTTTACACTTTGAATGTATACAATTTTCATTTGTCAATTATACTTAAATAAAGATGAAAAGATTAAGATGTCAGGTATTTCTGAGCAAGAAGTGAGCTGGTCTTCAAGACAGTGCAGGGTATCTCAGTTATGTGCTGAATTTATTACGATCATTTGAAGAGCTATGCTCATACTAAGCAGATTGTTATTTTTTCAGATCTTGACCCAATTTCCCTGAAACCCATTTTTAAATTGACAACCACCTTTCTATCTATATTTCAATCACTGCAATAACATAATCACATTATTTGCTATTAATTTTTAATTTAATAAGTAAAATGTAAAATGAATATCTTTAATGAGCACAGATAACATAGATAAATCTTTTTTATTCTGGTGTGTGCAGAGAGAGATGTATAAGATATACTTGCCAGAATGTTATTGCCCCACACCAAAAACAGGATGCATCTCGGTATCAACTGGTCATAACAAACCAAAGAGTTTAAGGGATAATAAATTATTTGCATTGTATTTCACAATTTTAGAAAAACCAAGAATAAATATAGTCAAACATTAGAGATGACTTATTATTTAGGTGGCACAATGCACCTATTAAAGCTTCAAGAGGCATCAGATTTCCATTGTGGTTTTTGTATTATTGTCTTGTCTCGATATTTTTGATACTTTGACTTCTATAGTGGGAATTTCCTTAGAGGAAAATCAAACTATGATATATTCTGCACGATAAAAGTAAAGGTGAATGAGCTGTTAAAAGGATGGTATAAGTGATAATAGGTCAAAGCAAAGTGATTATACCCCTTGATCAAGAGTGTTTCCTGGGAAAAGCTCTTCACAACAGGTCCAAGCTATATTTAAAGTAAATCTAAATTGATTATTAAAGTTTTCTTCACATTACTTGTGATTGAATATTAAATATGTATTTGCATTTAGATAAGCTCTATAAATGGCAATACATGTTTCCATCTTTATGAATAAAATCCATCTTCCTCTAATGATTTTAAAAGATAAAGTGATCTCCATGCAATAAGGACTTACTCATGGGTATTTTGTACATGTTACTTGTACATTTTAATACTAATTACAGAGATATATAGAAGTAACAAAATACATTTTTGCTTTTTCATTATTAAGTTAGGATATCAAGTAAACACACATGCTCTAAGAAATTTGGAGTGTGATAAACTATCTTCTCCTCCACAATACAAAGCACCTTGCCTACCTCTGGCGCATTTCCACCCAGCTTAAGTCTCCTTCCACAGCCAGTGGAACACAAAACTCGCTTTCCCAACTCAGAGGTGGAGCTTCTGCTCCTGACTTCCATCTCTGAAGCCCTGGGCTCTGACTCACTCACTCACATTCCTCCTGAATGTCACACCACAACCATGGGACTTCTGAAGGTCACTGTGTCTACTTTTCTCTTGTAATTTGAATTCTAATAGCATTTTTTGGTTTGCGTTATGGAGTGGTTTTCAGTCCATGACTTGCCTAATATTTTTGCAAAGTATTTCATATACTGGACAGGATAGGGGGAATTTCATTTCCTGAACGGTGTCACTATCGGTTTTCTAGGGCTGCCACAACAAAGATGTATGACTGGATGGCACGACAATAGAAATGTTTTGTCACACAGTCCTGGGACCAGGAGTCTGAGATCTGCGATCAAGGTGTTGGAGGCATTGTATCCTGAGGATAATGTATCCCAGTTCTCTCTGCTGTTTTTGGTGGTTTTCAGGCAACTGTCGTATTGCTTGGCTTAGAGATGTATCATCAGATCTCTGATTTCATCTTCACATGGTCTTCCTCTGTGTGGTGTGTCTGTGTCCTAATGTGCCCTTTTTATAAGGACACAGTCATATTGGATTAGATCCTATCCTAATTATTCATTGTAATTTAATTTCTTTTGTGAAGACCTGTCTCCAAATAAAGTCACATTATGGATTAGGCACATTATGGATGATTTGACACAATTCTACCCATAACACCTGGAAAGTCTTTGTATCTAAGAGATGCCCCTAAATCCTACAAACAGCTGAATTTCCACTCATAAAACCTTTGCAGACCAATATATCAACATTTTAGTTAACAAGATGAGTTAGGAACTGTTTGGATAAGTCTCACAGTTGTACAAAATACTAGTTTGTTTATAAGTTTTGCTTTTAAGGTCTGGGACTTAACCTCTTTCCTGTTTTCTTCCATTCCACCTCTTTCAAGATGACAAAAGCAGTAATGATGGCCTTTTACTTTTACATTCATCTGTTTTACTCAAAGGTGATAGCAGTGTTTTTGCCTCCTCATTCATCCTTAAATCTCAGGGCCCATTTTAACTGGTCAGTCTATCAAAGCCAACACTCTATTTGAAGTTAGGAGAATTCAATTCTAGTTGCTTCTCAGAGTCATCGCATTAACCGGAATAAAATCAAGTCTTTTATTTTTTTAAATTCCAATTTCTTTTATCTAAGAGTTAATGAGTTCACCTGGGTTTAAGGAGATTTGTAATGGATTTTCAAATCCTTACTATTATTATTTTTATTATAATGTTAGATTATTAATACCAAGCTAAAAATGTCACTCAATATGCAAAATGAAGTGATAAGTACCATTTGGCTTTTAAGAAGTACATTATATAAGCAGTCCATTATGAAAATAATCTCAGGTTATAGCTGGCTCTCAAAAGACCTTGGAAATAAGGTTTTAAAATCAAGGCATTTACAGGCCATTAAAACAACTAAATAGGTAAAACATAGTAAAATTCCAGCATAATAAGTGTTCCTTAGAGAATAGTGACAAATTGCATTAATATTGTATTCCCCCTCCCCCCAAAAAAGAGAAGATGTGGTTGATGTTGAAATGAATACTATGCAACGATGCTGCTGGAGAAGGACACAGCACCTGCACACCTAACAATACCCTGTCAGGCTGAGGGGACATTGGGTTCTTAGAGCTAGGGTCACCTGATGGCCATTTGCTGACATTCCTAAAAAGTGATAAGTGACAGACGTGCTGAATCACCACCTACGGCTCACCTCCCAGGACACTAAAATGACAACTGTTCTCCATTGTCTGCAAAGAAGAGACAGGCTCCAATTCCCAGCAGTGGTCAGTGAAAACTGGGGCAAGGGCAAGGAAGAAAGTGAAATCATCTATTGAATACCTGCAGGAATAAAAAAGTCAACTTAATTAAAGACACCAGCGGAGAGGGTGGGAGGACCCTCGTGTCCTGTGGAGTCTGTGGGGTGTTGGCTTAGGGACAGGCGTTGAACGCATGGCTGCATGTTGACAACTGAGAGTGGGCAGTTCAAGAGAGGGAAGAAGTCTTTAGATTTACTGTAGATCCTGTGACACTGTTCTTTGCCTCAATCAGCTCCAATGACAACGACACAGTTGAAGGACTAGAAAGTGAAATCTGACCCACAGTGTGCCCCAAAGTTCTCATGCCTCATGACTAACAAGAAAGTAAAAGGGGTGTTGCAAATATAAAATAAGTGTGACTTTTGGTAGTCAAAAGTGTGTTTCCCCATGCAATAATATGACAAATCCTGTGTGTGTGTGTGTGTGTGTGAGCCATCTATATAAAATTCAAAAATGTGTTTCTGCTTTAACATTCTTTTGTATAAGTAATACAGTTACACAGTTTAAAATTCACAGGATATAATGAAAAGAAATTAGGAAATTCCTCCTTTGGAAATTCCTCAGATTCAATTAGTTTCACAGGATAGCCAGGTTCTTGTCTTTGAATCACACTTCAATTTTTGTTTTATTTTATTTACGACATTCTACAGGGGATTCACCAACTACCAGAAAGAATCATCCAAAAGTGTGCATCAAAAGGAAGAAATTAATTCACAAACCCTAAGAAAGGAATTTGAAGGATAAATAACAGAAGTTGCTTTTGAGTAAGAAATATTATCACCGGCCTAAGATTTGAATTTTCTGGATTTTTCCCAGTAAGTTTGAAGATTCAAGCAAATGCTATCATGAGACTCATAGATTTAACTTTTGGCAAAATCAATCATGCCATTAATTCAATTAATTGTAACTAATATTATATTATACATTTAATTGCTGATATTTGGATGACTCTTGTGACTGCTCAAATAAAACTAAAAATGACTCTTTTATATGTTCTGGGAAAGTGAAATATTAAGACAATTACTCAGTTCATATCAAAGCAGGATTTTAACTTGAATTGTTTTCCTTCTTTGGCTTATAACAGTAGAGAATTGTGGCAAATATCCACTTGAATTAATTTGGAAAACTTTGCTCTTTTGTGTGTGTAATGTGACCAATTGAGTGTTTCCTTTAGTGAAATGCTTTCTCTTTCTCCTGTGTTCAGTGAAAACCCAGAAAAGGCAAAAATTATTCTCAAGGATCTTTTGGAAATGCCCTTTCTTTTCTTCCTTTAACTATGTACATGCAAAGTTTTTATTAAATAAAATTAACATTAAAAAGACATCTATCCCCACCCCACCAAAAAAAGATGAGTATTAATTATATTACATTTGATACCTGACTTTAAACCCCAGCCACCTCACTAACTAAACCTGTGTCCACTCATTCTCTGGTCCTCATCTTTGAAGAAGGTAACAGAATTTTCGTGTCAGGATTTAGTGAGAGGCACACTGCATAGTATAGGATAAAAGAGAAAATATGAAGTGTCACTGAACTTACACTTGACCTTTAGGTTGAGTGCCTATTTGAGAGCATTCCCAGGGCATTCAGAAGGGTAAGATCTCATTGTGTATAAGAACACAAGCTTCAGTGATTGACAGCTTTGGTTCCCATCACTGACCCACCATTTTTTCTGCCCTGTGACCCTGGACAGTGCCCTAACTTCTCTACAGCTGACTATATTATTTCTAAGGGAAAATAAGATAATTTACTTCTATGTTTTGGGGAAAGAAAAAAGTAAGTACAAAATAGATAAAGCGCTAAGATCGGTGCCTGGCATAGGTAAGCCCTAGGTCAAGCTAGCTATTTTTATTCTCTTGCTTTAGAACAGCAGGTTATGTCTTTTAATCATTATGTGAAGTTTCTCTTAATACATTCACTTAGAACCTTTTAGAACATAGGTCAGACTTATGAAAGTGATAAAAAAAAGCATTTTTTCCTCAACTTCAGAATGCATTAGTTTCACTATCAGCCTCCATGGAAAGTAAAGTTTGACTCCAGAATCAGGCAAACCTGGTACCAAATTCTAGCTTTGCTACTGACCAGAGATGCAACATAGGTCAGATTTGGAAATTTCCTGATTTCATTCGCATTCTGTGTCATCATCTGTAAAACAAGATATAATAATGCTATCTCCTAAGAGATAATGCTATCTCCTAAGGCTTTGTTAAGGATTGATTCTGATATTGAGTGGAACTTGCTTGTCATCCTGGGACATGATATAGCCTCAATGAATGTCAAATATTAACAGTGTGCATTATTGAGATATTTTTCTCCATCTAAGAACTGACCTAGAAATACATTTTCTGTGACACACTCTCCAAAATCCTCTATGATTCCTGACTCTTTGAATATTCACTATGAAACATCATAGTGTTGAGTCCCTTATTATTTATGTATAGCCTGTGGTAATAAGTACATTGATTCTATATTTTAAATATATTAGCATAGACGCAATTTTCTTTTTTTTTAAAGATTTATTTTTTTATTCATTTAAGAACTGGGGTTCAGGCCAGAAGTGTAGGGGGTGAGAGGATCCACCAGAGACAGAGTGGGGAATAGAACAGGCAGATTTGACTGAAATACACTGCTGAGGGGAGCAACACGCGGGCCAGGAATGGTCTGCGGAGCATGTGGGTTCCCTTCCTGGCTGGCGGCAGGGATAGAACTAGTGTTGCAGTTGCGGTTTGCTTCATAGTGCATTGCTTAGCCCACTGTGTCACCAGGGCGGGCCTAGACGTAATTTTCTTAAGGTCACATAATATATGATTCTATTTACTTTTAAAAATTATTTATTTATTTATACATATAGGAGCTGGGGTACAGGCCAAGGGAGGGGTGGTGGTGGTGAGAGGATTCACCAGTGATAAAGTGGGGAGTAGAAACGGCAGATCTACTGAGGTATACTGCTGAGGGGAGCAGCAGGCAAGGCAGGAGAGGTCTGCTGTGCCATGTGGGTTACCTCCCTGGTGGGGGATCAAACTGGTTCTACAGTGGCTGTGAATGCCTCACAGTGTGGCGCTTAACCCCTTGTGCCACCAGGGAGGCCCCATATAATATATATATATATATATATATATATATATATATATANAGAGAGAGAGAGAGAGAGAGAGAGAGAGATAGGTATAATATGAAGATAACTTGTAAGGACTGTAAGATTGTGGACACAAAGTGAGCATTCAAAAATGCTCATTATTGTTATTGCTGTTTTCCATTTACAATATACATTCACGAAAGATACTTTCCAAGTAGAAAAAAAATCTACAGTCACTTTCTTGGTATCTACAATCTGTTAGCATATCGGTTACATTTTTCTACATGTTCCAGCTGGGTTCAAAGCCTCAGCAACCTGCAAGCTAAATGCAGCTGTTTTGTACATGAGTCAGGCTAGACTCACAAGCGGTCTAAGCAGCAAATGCACATGTATGGGGAAAAAATCAGGCATTGTTGGTTTAAGCACTATGTTTTGGAGCAGAAAAATATAACAAATTTTTAGTGCAGTACATAGTATTGTTAACTAGGCAGCAGAGCTCTTGAACTCATTTATCTTGTGTAACTGAAACACTATACCCTTTGAACAACTGTTTCCCCCTTTTTCTAAACCTGAACATGAGGCTGCCTAAAGGGGCAGCAGGCATCTGAGAACTATGAGAATAAACACTACAAAGCAGGAATGATGGATACAAAATCAAAGAAGAAAACTGGATCTTGAAGATGTTACTAAGAAGCTCCCTTAACCCTGAATCCTCCCGGGTACTTATTTTATGTGAGCTAAATATAAACCACAATGGTGAGTACCTCTATTAATTGTGTGCTCTTAACTTGCAGCTGAATGTAATCCCAAGTGCATTAAAGATTCCGAGGGTAGTCATTTCAAAAGAATGCAGTTGACTTTGCAGAAGTTTTTCAAGCAATTAGTTAAATAAACTATCCAAGGAAAAGTTTTATAATGTTAATTAACTTTATCATTTTGCCAGTGCCAATTTTGTCTTGCTGAGGAAGGAGAGAGTGGCCAACATCACAGAGGTAATTAAGTCATGGTTCTCATGGCTTTGCTTTTGGAGTTCAGGCCCATGGTGTCAAGGACATGAGGCTCAAGCAAGTGACTGCCCAATCAGGTGGTGAGATGGTCTTTTCACCCACATGTTGTAATTTTTAAAAATGGTAGCAGAATGGCTTTTAAAAATATACATGGAAATTTCAGATAGGAACATGACAGTAAGGATAATAAATTTCTGAGCATTAGTGTTGAATAAGCAAAATGTCCCAAATACATAGTCTGAGCTAAAAATTGATTTTTACAGTTTTATAGAAAAGCAACTCATGATTCAGTGACCTACATCAAGCATGTTAAATTAAGCAGTGGGTCATTTTAGGATATAAATGCAAATAAAACATCCCTTTGGATTATTTTATGACATGCATATTCTTTCTACAAGAACAATTAAGAAGTGTTAATCCCTTGTAGCTTCAGTCAACATGGCTTTATTTTCTGATCAAGTCCAAGGTATTTCCATTAATTCAAAATCCTGCCATCACATTAAATAGGGTGGCCTGGAATAAAGAGTTGAGTTCCTTTCTTTTAAATTTATTTCATCCAGAATGAAAAAAGGAGTGTATTGTTAAAGTAGAAAGGAATCGTTTCTGGTTCAATGGGTTGTTCTTTTTTTTTTTTAACTAAAGAGACTAAATAATTATAAAGAAAAAGAACAGTATAACACACCCTGGTCAAGTATCAGAGAATTTAATTCAGGCATTTTAATTCTATTGATAAAACAACCTCCTGTCAAAAAAATTAAAGTCAGCCTTTTGTAGAATTTGGAGTCTAGTGCTCCATTTTGTGTTTCTGTGTAAGCTTAAGGACAGTACTGAGGTAATTATCTGGATCATTCCAGGGAAAGATAAACAGCACCCTCATATCTACAAATTGTCAGAATTTTGTGTATAATGATCTCAATAGATCATTGCCAATCCTACAACCAAAGTGAAAACAAACTCCTTCAATGAACAGGCACAAATTGGCTAGTTCTCCTAGACCAGTTAATAAATCAAAAATACTGCTTTTTATGAGTGAGAGAAATGTACTGGGCTATACCTGAAGGGTGCAAATAACTACATGACTAGTTGCCAAAATCCTAACAACATGACCAGAAAAAGCTGGGTCCTGAAAATGCACAGGCTGTAAGGAAACCCAGAGCACCCCCCAGGGAAGGCAGTTTGGGAAGCTTTGAAGCCTGCATCGGAGGTGGGGGCATCTTGTAGAGAGCTCGAAGAGGTCCTGTCACAAGTGCTCAAGTAACCACAACAAAGGACCGCAGATGGGGATACTGAAACAATAGCTATTTATTCCACTTAATCTGGAGGCTGGAAGTCTGAGATCAGAACACCGGCTTAACTGGACTCTGGCGAGGACTCTCTTAATAGCTTGTGGGCAGCCACCTTCTTCACTGTGTGGAAAGAAGACACAGAGACAATGAGAATGGATCTTTGTTATCTTCCTCTTTTTACAAGGACTCCATTTCTGTGGGATCAGGATCCTACTACCTTAATGACTGTATTTAACCTTAATGATCTCCTTGGAGACCTCACCTCCAAATACAATCACATTGGGAGTTAAGAGTTCAGTGTCTGAATTTTGGGGAGACATAGGTTAGAAGGGGGCAGAACAGAGCTGGCTAGTATCATTGAGCTATATGATGGATGGTTGGGCCACCTCCTTATGGTGTGTTCTACATCCAGGTCACTGTTTTCCCACTGTAGGGAGCAAAACATACAGAATCTGACTTTACTACCCCCACCCCAGAATTTGCTCCTTATGTGCTTGACAGACCTTTGCTTTTCATCTAAATAAATAAAAAATGACCAAAAAAAATGTACACAAGTGAGGGTTCAATCTCTGTCTTCAAAATACACACAATTTCCAAATACTGCATTGTTGGTCAAGAGCTACTTGAAATGACTTTTTCACTGTTGTTCTTTCTTTTTCAATTGATCTACACAGAGAGCCCTGACAAAGGCTTCTATATGCTTTAAAGATAAAACATATCCCGACCCTCCCACCTTGGTTCTCACTAAATAAGCTCACAAAAGCAGGGATTTCTACCCGTTTGTTCATATTGTAACCTAAGCCTATAATACAGCGCAGACTTACAGTTGCTCTCTCACTTTGAGTTGAAGGAAGAATTGGTGGATGGATTATTGAACTTGTGTGTTTCTAGAACCTTCTGAGTCTTATTGTCTAAGAGGGCATTATTTGTGCCTATATTTAAAACAACTGCACATCGAGTCAAAACGGATTTTAGGTTGCTTTTTGCCCACCATGGTCAGCAATGATATTCCAGGCCCTAGATATTTATTGAACAATATAATATATGAAAGAGTCCATGGGATTTGAATATCTTGAGATAAGGGGGACAGATTTTTATTAGAAAAGAGAAATTTTCTTGTTTTGTTCTTGATTTTTTTATTGATTTATAATTAACATAACATTTATTTTAGGTGTACAGCATGATTCAGTAGCTGTATATTTTGTGAAATAATCACAATTAGTTTAGTTAATATTCATTGCCTCACATGACTAATTACATTTTTCCTTATGCTATGAGAACTTTTAAGATCTGATATATTAACCACTTTTTTAATATGCAATACAGTGTTGTTGATTACAGTTACAGGAATGAGGACTCATTAAGCTTATAACTGGGAGTATGTAGTTTTTGACCACCTTCACCCATGAAAAGTAACATTTTCAAAAGCAGTGTTTTAAGTCAGACCCACCTAACTGTCATCAAATGAAGCATTTCTGAGAACCAGAGAGGAAGGACAAGTTGCATGTAGAGTACAGGACAAGCCTGATGGAGGGAGAGCCTAAAGTAGGACTAGCTATATGAACCATAAAAGATGGACTTTGCAAAGGATAGTCATTGAGAAGGCAAAGGCAAAAAATCACAGCTCTTTGGAAGGGCAAAGTGATGTCAGGGAAAGGAAAAGAGCCAACTCTTGAGATTTTAGGTCAGTATTATCAGAACAGGGAGGTGTCAATGCGAAAAGCCTCACCTGTCCACGTGCCCTCCCACATGGCAGCATTTGTAGATCGTGTTGAGATTGTTTATAGTGAGAGAGTCAGTGAGACTCTGGTTCAGAAGAAGAATGGAAATATAAGTGTTGTGGCAGGAATGTTGGGTGTCCTTGCAAAATTCATACATTAAAATTCTTCAGTGTGATATTAGGGAGTGGAGTACTTGGGGTTGATTAGAGTTAGATAAAGTTTGGAGGCAAAACCCCATGATGGGATTAGTGTCTTTGCAAGGAGATACACAAGACCTTGCTTCTCTCTCTCTGTTTCCCACTGTTTGAGGACACACCAAGATGCCCTCTTTGAGCCAGGAAATGTGATCTTACCAGATACCAGACCGATTAGCACTTTGATCTTGGACTTCCAGCCTCTAAAACTGAAATAATATCTGTTGTTTAAGTCACTTGGTTAGAATATTTTATTATAGTAGGTCTAAAATACCAAAGCTCACAAAACTGAATTCTGACTTGGAAGTATCTAGTTAAATATAATATCTGGTTATATCTGTGTGAATCTAGTTAAATCACCTCACTGTGCTAGGTCACATTTTTCCCCATCTGTTCAAGAATAAAGTCTTCCTAAGGTTTCCTACAAGGATGAGTGACCCTATGTGTACAGACTGCATAGCCCATTGTTGGCATGGCACACACAACTCCCACCAGGATGGCCTCCTAGACAATGAGCAGAGACTGGGTTACTCACCACCACATCCTTGGCCAGGGCTGTGCCAGCATATGGTTCATGTGGCACAGGTTTTCTGAAGTAACTGCTGGTTGAGACATGTAGAGTGTAACCATCAATAGGACATTAAAATAGAAATGCCTCCCGAGAGGTGGAAATAGGAGTCCAAAATTTGGAAGGGATCCTGCCCAGAGGTATTTATTTGGGAGTAATTCCTAGATAGTCGGTGTTCTGTTGTTTTGCTTTTGAAAGAATTCTGCCTAGATAGTGTGTTAAATGCTTATCAACATTATCTCCTTTAAATTCAAATGCTGTTATGAAGTAACAATATCCTCATCACACAGAAGATCTGATTCCTGGAAAGTTTTAGCAACGTGGTAAGGCTACTTCAATTGGGCAAGAAGGAGGGCAGAGAGGTCAAGGTTGAGGGGAGAGCCAAGGGAGGGTGTGTGGACTCTGTCTGGACTTCATGGATGCCAGGACAATTATCCTAATTAAGAGCAAGGTAGAGGAAACGCCTGGACAGGTAGGCTCACACATGTCACCTGAGCTCCACCTCGATTTCTCTTCTGAGTGGCCAGCAAGGCTGCAGGAACCTCTTTCTGGGACACTGCTTTTATATTTGATTCTAAACAACTTTTTGACACTTATTAAACTGTTTTCAAATTAACCCTTTCATGAAAGCAAGTCAAAGTAGAGTTGTCTGGTTTATGAAATGGAAAAGGAGGCAGGGAAACTACAGCAATGCTCTCATACACTTCCTAGCCACTGATGCAGAATCAGGTGGCAAATATGCAATTCTGATGCTGTGATTTGTCAGCCTGAAAGGAGAGAAACATGACGTGATAAATACATTCTGGGCTCCATCATTACTACTACCCCAGCCCTGCAACTAGTATTTAGATCAGAGTTCACTGGGAGAATTCATTGCAAAATATAGAAAGTGCCCTCTGAAAAAATAGTCCATGGATTTCCAGAGACTAAAAGTTGGCCTTTTATCAGGAAATCAAGAGTAGGGATCATTAATAAAAATTCTTCTCATGAGAGCCCATATTGATATCCCGCAACAGGATCTCTGTCCCCTGGGCACATTTGCCGTCGCCTCTCCAGGAGTGGTGGCAGGCTTTGCTGTGACCCAACGGTACACTTTTGCAAAGTGGTTGGCTAATGTTCTGGAATGCAGTCTGTGGCTGTTCAATGAATTCTTTCCTCTGAGCAAACAAGCTAGCTCCAGAGGCAATCACACACTGCCCCTGATTCCCAGTAGCAACCCCAAATAAGCAAGTGGCCTTGCCCTAACAGCAGAAAAGGCTGGGTTATTTTTAAATGTGCTCCGTTTAACATGTTTCACAATTCGTGATTTCCCAGCAACAAAAGGAATTGTACAACTGTTAGAATTCTTCTAACAAGAATTCAGGAAAAGGCATACAAAGTAGTAAAAGAGTAACATAGCTCAGTGCATGAAATGAATGAAAATAATGAAATCTTAGTTAAAGGAACCTATTTCCATTTTTGTGACATCTTCATCAACACGTAATCTAGCATAAAGGAATGATTTTTGGTGATGTTCAGAGGGATGGGTTGGTTTAGTGTTTTTCTCCTAACAATCTTTCATATTTAAAAAAATAAAAATACACCAAACCAGTTTTAAAGAATAAGTTTGTAAAGGCAGCCTGGGAAACCAGGAAATTATAGCAAGTCCAGGAAGCAGAGATTTCTGGGTTTCCCAGTGTGGAAGTGCTTTACTGGTGGGTTTAGGTTAACAAGACATGACTGGAGACCCCAGAACCCCCTACATTTGTGCCGCCCATAGATCTACATATGGGTGTCCCTCAGTCCCCATAGATGTTCTACACAGATGTCCATGGTAACAGCTGGAGCATCACTAGTAAAACGTGCCTGGAGGAAAATAAAAAGGAAAGTTTATACTGATTCTACAGTTCAACTAGTCAGAAATTTTCAGTCATCTTTATACTTGATAGACAACATGAGGGCTCTGAATAACTTCTGAATTCAGCAATTCTCACATAGTTAACAATAAAAGTGACCTGACTTTTCATGCCTGACTCATTATTTCACAACCAAATTTGCTTTATAATAGACTTAAAAACTAACAAGCCAACGTGAGAATCAAACTTGCTTTGAGAAGACTCACCATGTATTACCTGAAGGAAACATTACCTGCAAGGTAGTCATTTCTTGGACAATTTCTTTCATCTGTAAATGAGGAAATGAGTCAGCTTTACTAGTGTTACCTCATCGTTGGTGTGCTGTTATTCAGCAGGAATAGGAGCACATTTTGTTACTCACAGAACCTGGTATCAGCAAGCGTACAGGTCACTGTTGATACCTCCTCTTCAAACAACTACAGGTTCTGTTGTCAAAGATCTTAACAGTCTCTCTGATTGGAAAAGCGCCCAGCCGGTCACAAGATCGCATGACTCATTGCATGCTCAACTTTCGCCAAACACAAAGCTAAAAGAACAAAATCAGCCCATGATGTCATCTCTTTTCTATGTATCTTTAGCATAGTTTAGATACAGAGTTTGTTATGTAAGTTACAAAATTTTCAAATGAGAACAATGTGTCTGAAATACTTAGGGGAAGAAAACATTTCAGGCTGTGTCTGAATACAAACACAGGACAAGCTCCTGGAATTCAGGGTTGTGGACTTTGCCAATACAAAGTATTCCACAGGTTTCAAGAACTATAAACTAGTCACCTGGAGTGGTCAAAGTTTAACCAACTGAAACATTTGGAATAAACAACCATTTAAGAATGTAGCATTTCAGAACAGGCAGAGATACCTTCTCATCTACAGTTATTTGAAACATACAAAAATCATGATCAAAATCAAGGAAAACAGAACCTGTGTTTGTACATAAGTGATGGAGATTGTCAATGATCTCTTATCCTCTTTCAAGTCTTTTGCATTTATTTAATGTAAAAGTATACCATTTATCATGGAAAATTTAGTGGGGAAATTGTTTCAAGTTTCCCCAAAGTTAGATCCCCAAGAAAAAAACGCAAAAGCCAAAACAAACTAAGTAAGTTGAAAACTGTGTTAATATCTTTCATTACAATATCAGTAAAACTGTATAACCAAAAACGAAGTCACTGCTTACCTAAATACACTGTTGATCTCAACAGAAAAGGTGGGAAAGGGGTCCATATGTCCCCAGTTGTTAGAAGGCTAACATCTTTCTCTTTTGAGAAACTGAATCACTCAGGCAGATTAAATCCAACCAAAATGAAGGGATTATTTTTAATTAAGCTGATGATAACACTTCCTCAGGATGATTTTATTTGAAAACTTGGAGAAGGGGAAAAACTTGTTATCATGTGGAAAAGTTTCTTTTAAATTTAGTAAATCAATGTTTAACTTCCTTTTTCAACATTGCCTGTTTGCTCTTGGGAGGTCTTAAAAAATATAGAAGCTCTGTCAGTTTCTCAAGAGGAAGTCCCGAATTTGCAATGAAATGGCATATCATGTTCCCTTAGCCCCAACACTTTTTATACCCTTTATCCAACTTACTTCGATAAAGTTGTGGTGTTAAAATGTGTTTTGTTACTGAATTGTTCTATAAAATATCACTTGGGTAAGACAGACTCCTTAGTCATCTTTAATGTCTGTCTTTGTAACTTTCTGAAACTCTTGGTCACTTCTCTTGTTCTTGTGAAGTATTCCTCTACTTCATGTGTTGATCTGTTCCAACTTCTGTCTGTCACCTTTTTGTCCATCAAGTGGGACTGGTCATTTTAACCTGAGTAGTAACTAGAAGATACAGCATCACAACTAAAGATTGGCATCAATAAAGTCCAGGATCATTTTATAAACAGTATTAAAAACATTTGATGAACCTAAAAAGGAACTATTACATATACCAATTGTTTCGTAAGGGTATTCTTCTAATCAGATTCCAGTAGTTAATAATGAGATAAACATGTTATTTGATAAAAATGTAACTTTGATCACTCTAAAAACTAGTAAAGTGTCATTAACATAGCACTTTGTGTAAATATATCTTAGACTTAGAAAAACTTAGTTTTAAGGGGAGAAAATGACAAATTGAAAGTAATTTCATTTTCTTCTTGCATCTTGTTTAAAATAAATCTATTATCCAAGATATGGCAAGATATCCCCCACAGTATTATTTTATACAGACTCTAAAAGGCCTCCAGAGGGTAGAGGTGATCTTCTCCCCTGGGTGCTCTGGTAATCCTCAATACCTGGACCTTATCTCTGAACTCTCCCACTCCATCGCTTCAGTGGTTAATCCATTCTTACTCTTCCAAAGTCAACTTTTTACACCAGTATCGTTGTTTTCAGTAAAATAGGTGGATAAACTAATTCAAACTAAAGTATTTGTAACTGTAACCTCTCCCAAATTCATCAGTATTTTAAACATAGGAGGCAAAGGTACAAACAAATAACTGTTATAAATGTAAGCAGGGGTATCCTTCTATAACCCAGAAGCTGGAACACAGAGCTAACCAGCTTCTTTTTCTTAAACAATCACATATCTACTTTCTAAGTCAAAATATAATTGATAATCTGATGAATGTCATTTTTCATATTAGTAATTTCACATACATATAAAATGTCATACACAGTTATGAAATTCAAATTACAGGTACTATGCATTCAATAATTTCCTCCCACCAATGGAGCAAACTTATTGAAAATCAGTTATCTTGGGGAAAACATAAGCTTCAAGCAGGCATGCTGACCAGTTAAATTGGATGGGCAAATAGGGAATATGACAGATAGCATTAATAGTATATTCTGGCTTTATTGCCCCCAAATTAAACCAAGCTTCAAAGAGTCTTAGCTGACACATTCTCTCATTTCATAGCAAATTTCAATCTCTTCCATGATCACTCCCACCAAAATTTTTTCTTTTGATAGTGCTGATGATTTGTATTATTTAATTTTCTGTTCTATGTGTAAGTATGCAAGAACTGAATTATCTTGCTCAATTTTTATTGATGAAAAATATAAATATTCAGAAATAAAAAGTAATTATGAAAAAATTCAAGCAAGATATTGAAGATTTTAGCACATTTATTATTCCTTTGTGTATTTTAGCTGACATTTTGGGTCATGTTCTGAAAGCATTTTGCATGTCAAATATATGCATGAGTGAGAATTTTAAAGAAAAGAAGGAATTCTCACACACGTACACACAACTGCACAAACAAGTAAAAAGAGGCTAACAACTACAGGGAATTCTAATTAACAAATTTTTTAAAAATTAAATTAGCAATATATTTCATAAAAAAGTAATGATATAGCTTAATCTATTTATATTCACTAGTAAGTACTGTGAATCTGTAAAGTTGAGGTGAAATCATTTAGAATATCCTTGATAATTTTTCTAGATTTAGGGTGTCTTACACTTTTTATTTTTATTGTTTCATTTAATATGGAACAGGAAAAAGTGTGTATATATATATAAAACTATGTGTATAAATATATATAGTTATATATACAAAATAATTACACAGAGGTCCACAGATAGACAGAGTTCAGAGTTGTAGTATTTTTTTCCTTGTCTTGTGTTAAAGATAGCCATATAACTACCATTATTTATTTATTTCGTGAAAGACCATTTCTCCATGCTCTGCCACCAGTTAAATATTGTAAGATTATTTTTCATTGGATTTGAGATATTATATGATCATTAAGCTCCTTCCAATTATCTTAACATAAGGATTAAACAAAACAGCAGAGAGGCAGTGACCCAATTTTTGAATCTCAAATAATAATGACTCCTCTGTAGTCATTCCTATTCTAAATCACAACAGTGATCCTAGATAAAACTTCACATTTTTTGAGTTTTGAAACACATAGATCTTTTATAACTAGAAACTCTAAATTTGATATAAATTAGAACTTAGGCTGAAATGGTAACCAAGGTCGAGAACAATGTCTTCAAGTGGCTACTCCCAAGTAGTATAACCTGTACATGTGTGCAATTTCATATCCAGGAGAAAAGGGTCATAATTTGTGAATTATTTGCGAGTTATATAAGTCACAAGAAATATGCTTTTCTCTATGTCACCTTCTTCTGAAATCAGTCTTTTGGCAGGGTTAAAAGCTATAGTATAATAAATAGAGTACATGAGGTAGATTTTTCATGACATACATGAAACAAATGCAACATTTATCCCTGGCATATAGCCTGCTGTTAAAGTTATTAGATAATGTTGGAAATACCACACTCACTGCATCCCATTTCTAGTTTGATCTTTAAGCAGAAAGGCATATTTGATCATTTATAATGCCTAACTAAGGTTAAGATATAATCACACTGTTGAAAAACTTTATACCATTGCTTATCTTAAAATAATATAGTGATCCATCATTTAAGTGTAGCTCTAAGCTTGAGATTCTCTCTTACATGATAAACTAGCCCATGAGCAGCCTGTACAATATAAAATTCAAGTCTACAGCAAATGACGAGGTAAAGCTGAGGGCAATGAAAAAGTTAGGGGGGTAGCATACCAAATGCCATGTGCATGAGAAAACCTTAAGGAGTTTAAGAGAAATATGCTGGAATAATTTAAATTCCACAGTACTTAAGAATATTGCTTGAAGTTTTCTGATCAAAAAATTAATTGAAAGATCAGATTTAATATACTCAGATCATGCATTCAATTTCCATGAAAAATCAGTAGTTCCAATTTTACATATAGGAGTTAATTCTCCTCCAAACAAAATTGTGAAAGTAAAATGCCCAATCCTTTGAAGTTTTGACTATATTTTTTTGACATAAATTACTGAAAATTTCTATGAGTATGAAAATTTAGATGAATAGATCAATAAATATACATCATAAATGTTATTTTATGAGGAAATAAAAAGCTATGATTATGGTGTTTATTATGTTCAAAAGCCATACTGATTAATGTAATTGCATGGTATCAAACAAGAAAATAACCTATATAGAAGAAAATATTAAATAAACATGTAAGACTACAAATATTTGCAAGGCTAACTTGACTCTTGAAATATTGGCAGTTTAGTAATGAGAAATACATATTTCATAATTACACACAGTGCAGGAAATATCTCAGATATATATTTCTTTTCGGGACTTGGGGAATTCTAACTAATTTCCAGTGAACAATAACATTTGATAAGGCAACACTTTATAAACTAGAAATCACAGTTATTGGTTATTTGGCATTTCTAAAACAATCCCAAACCCAACAATTCAGCACCCATGGCTAGCTCAATAACAGAACAATGGATGATTTAAAGAGTTGATTATTCTAAGAAGTGTTTTATTAACCCAGATATGTCTTAAGAAATGAAAGAAAAATGAGAAAGTATTTCCTCAAGGGACTGATTAGACAATAAAGTATGGTAAAATTTCTGAGTGAAACTGTTATTACACTATTGCAAATAATAAATCTGTTTAACATACTGAATAATTTCACATTTTTAAAAAAGAAGTGATAATAAAAAAGACATTTTTAAAGACATAAAAAATATTTTCTTCCGTCCTTCCATGTCATGCAATATCAATCCAGTGACCCTTTTGGAAGAAGATATACAGAAGATCCTGTATCCAAAGTGATTCTAAGGAGATAATATTTACAAACAGAAAATAAAATATGATTTCTGTAGTACTTTCAACAATATCACCTATGGAACTTGTGAAAAAGCAGACTTCGGAGCCTTTTCCCAAAGTTGGCAAAGTTTATCACTATATGCACCTCAACCACCTCCCAAATAATGGAGAACCACTCCAATGGTATTTAGTTGTTAAGTATCATTGTAACTCTAAGTTCAAAACAATGTTTTCCTTTTGGAATCAGAAGTGTCTGTCTGTGCACATGTTCGTACGCTTATTCTTTAATATGTTATATACACTTACACCAAAAAGCAAATAATTTCCATTGTCATATATGTGAATTTTAAAATAATATAGTACTTTTGTTTGTATCACTATTTAGTTCAATTTAAATAATGTAAATTATTATGTTGTAGTTACTAAACATCAATATGATAGATGCATACATATACACATATAGTTGATATATAGAGAGATATGCTACGATGTAATTATATAGATATAGATAACAATTTGAGGTATATAGATATAATAATTTAAATATAATGATAACGCTCACATTACAAGCTTCCTAGAGGCAGACATCACTTCTAGCTTATCATTCTACTACCCTATTCCCCAAATCTAGCAAAATGCCTGTCACATGGCCAGTAATCATGAAGTGTTGTGGAGTAAATAATAATGTACATTGAATATTGTTAAATATTTTTAACTATCCTTTAGTGAAATTAAAGTTGCTCTAGAAAGTCCCTAGAATATCATCTAGAAAACCTATTCTGGAGTGTAATCTTAGGTGACTCTTTGTGCAAATATAAACAATATATTCTAATGGGTTTTCTTAAATATTTATTTTATTTATTTATGTATCCAAGAACTGGGGTGTAAATCAGAGGTGAGGCGGGGGTGAGAGAATTTGCCAGAGACAAAGTGAGCAGAACAGGCGGATGGACTGAAATACATTGCTGAGGGGAGCAGTAGATGAGACAGGAGAGGTCTGCTGCTCCATGTGAGTTAGCTCCCTTGCTGGGCATTGAACTCATGTGTGTCATGCCATATTCCTTAAGTATGCAAAGAAGTCTTTTTTAATGAATCTTATTTTAATTGTTATAAAACATGTAACATAAAATGTTACATAAGTGTCTAATTTGGTGGCATTGTTGTATGCTTTGCCCCATCTCCTAAAAGTTTCATCATCCCAAATTGAAATTCTGTACTCACTAAACCATTCGAGTTTTTCGCTGGCCAAAGCAACATGCCCTCTCCTGAAGGACTGTGTGGTGGGAGAGTGCTTAACTGAGGCTTCTTTTTGGTATTGGCTCTCTTGACCATAGTATGATAACAGCACAATTGATTTCAGGTTTTCATTTGGTTTTGCACAAAATCGGATTATCTCAGTGTCAGTCTAAGGGATTAGTAAACCAGCACAATGCCCCCAAACTACCCTGGGGCTAATTCAGCTCTGCAGGAAGCAGTTTCAAAGTGTGCCACATGATGAGTGGCAGAAAATCAGTCAGCTCAGTATTGAATGTTCATTGAAAAATCAATTCCTGAGAGCTAGCTTCTAGAAATTTGAAGTTACATTCTGTAGAAAGACTATTAGAAGGTTATACACTTGAGCAATATTTTGAATATATTTACTAGATTATACTTGATGTGATGTCTTTGTCTCCATCGATGCATTAAAAAACAGCCTACTGACAGATGTAAAATAAAATCTGACTCATCAATACACTGAAATACCATGCAGCTGTGCCAATGACAGGACACGACAGTATTAAAGACATGGCAAGTATCATAAATACAGCACTGAACAAATGAAATAATGAACAGCAGAATACAAACATACCAACTCAATTTGGATAGACTAAAAGACTTGTAAAAGTGAGTAACAGATCATTTATAGATGAATAATAAAAATGTAAAGAAAAGCAAGTGAACAATATGTACAAAAATTTAAGAACTATAAAGGGACATGCTATCAGAGAAGGATAAGCAAAGTACCTCAAAATGATGGGTTTTGTGCTAGTTTTTATGACGTGTAAGTTGATAATTGGCATTACTGTGCCTTCCATGTAGTTTACTTATCTGCATCTGCGTATAACGCACATACAGGTAGCATAATAGTGAGGAATCAGGAGTGGCCTCACGAAACCGCAATTGCGCAGCCAGGACATGAGCAGCGGGTCTGCTTTCACAGCTCTGAGAACCAGGAAATTTTGTGTTTCCAAGGAAAAACTGCTTTGTTTTAAATTTTTGAACTCATAATGGAGGCTTTATCTTCTTTGTTCCAGTCAAAAGAGAGTTCAGAATACAACATATGAGCCATCTGAACAAACTGAGCAGGATCATGTTCTGGGCCTTTCTCCTGCAGCCCTCGCTCTCTGTTGGACCTACTTCTTCTCACCATCCAAATGTATTCGACGCTTGGAATAGTGTACCTCCTGGAAATAACCCAGACTGCCTCCTCTTTGCCTTCCCCACCACCTCTCCACAATTGTCTCCCATTCCGCCTTTCCCTCTCCTTCAAGGGAGAACTGTGTTAGGTTAGTTGAGAAGCTCCGGGTTTCTCAGATAAGTAGGGAGAGAAGCTGAGAATATAGAAGCTGCAGCTATTATAGGGCCTTGCTGAATGAGCCGGTGTTCTGTGGAGTGGGAAGATTTTATTCAACTCATTTCTCACATGACTGTTATGCAGATTGACATGAGGCCTTTCAGGTGAGTTATTTAGCACAGTGTGAGCCTCTCTTACAACTCAAAGTTTATAACTATTGCTCTCAGTGCACTGGCCTTACATTCGGTTCTCAGTCTTTCTCTGGAAGACAAGCAATAAGCTTCCAGAGTCTCTAACACTTACTAAACAGCTTTTGTTGTTTGCAATTTTAATTTTGCTCTATTTTTCTAAAATACCAGTCTGCTTATGCCATCCCTTTGCTTGTAATCACATAGAAGTTGCCCATCAGCAACAAGTGCATCCTGGCCTGGACTTTTTTTTTTCTTTTTAAAAAAGATTTATTTTTATTTATTTATGAATACAAGAACTGTGGCATAGGCTGGAGGTATGGGTTGGTGGTGGTGGTGAGAGGATTCACCAGAGACAGAGTGGGGAGCAGAACAGGCAGATCTACTGAAATATACTGCTGAGGGGAGCAGCAGGTGAGACAGGAGAGGTCTTTTGTGCCATGTGGGTCTCCTGCACCATGTGGGTCAGCTCTCTGGTTGGGAATTGAAATCAGGACACCGTGGCTGCCAATAGCTTCATAGTGCTCATATTTTTTAATCCCTGCAGCATCAAGGAGGCCCTTGACCTGGACTTTATTTGTAGAGCACTCACAGTCTATTTTTCTCTTTCTCTGTGGGTAATCTTCCTTCTGGACAGAGTAGTGAGTGACATTCATAAATCACAAGGCTCTTCCAGGTCTCCCACTGGTTCTGTCATACCCAGTCCTTCTGTCTTTAGGACCTCAGGTCTCCCCAGGAATTCCACCGTTTATGTCCTAGCCCTCTTTGCATTGTGTTAATACTTGTATTTTGTACTTTACCTCTCCTGGATTAATCCTATTGTGTTTGTGTTTCGAAAGCTTAGGCTATTTTCAGCATACCCATGTTGAATGAAGAAAAACATTAAAATGTACACATTTGCAGCACTTGAATTCTCTCAGTCCATTAGGAGAAATGCTGACAAAATTGTAATAATGCCATTCAAGCACTTTGAATAAACTAGAAGCCCAGTGGACTCTTATTAGGCTAATGTCACCATTACATTCAATCTAAAGCACATTATCTGGTGTCTCACTTCTCTGAATGACCTAATAGTAAGCATGGGGGATTTGTGACACATTGCATTAGAAAGGAAAATTTTAAATCAGGCTAAAAAGAGGGGAATGGCTCTGATTTCGAAGACAAAGGAATCATTCTAGAAGAGATATCATCTCAGAATTGAGGGCTGAACTCTTACCCAGACTAAGTCAAAAGAATGGATAACTTTGGGAGATTCTAAAATTATCTGTATGACTCTGCTGTCTAGAAGTCTGCAGAAAACTCCCGAAGAACTGCTGAAGTATGAGAAATGTCAAGAAACCACTCCAGGGCACTATTAAACTAATAAGGAAGATTGAAACCACTCACGCATGTTGAAAGGATAACATTGGTCTCAAAATCTTTTGTCATTAAAAATTTGTTCAAGTGATATGATTTAAAATTTAATTTGTAAACCAACCAGGATAATTTTAATGTGGTGAAATTTATTATTACTATTTTTAATATTTGGGAGATAAATAACAATATTTATTGCAAACATATATTCACTATCTGTAAGAACAGTATTGGTTAGGTGCAATGTCCTAAATCAGCAAACTGAGGCACAGAAAGATTAAGTAAAATAGGTAAAGTTGGAATCAGAACCAAATTTCTTGATGTCCGATCTTTTTCTCCTCCATGGATAGAAGAATCTAAACAAGGGGCCTCCCTGGTGGTGCAGTGGGTTAAGCAGCGCACTATGAAGCAAACCTCAGCCACTGCAGCACGAGTTCGATCCCTGCTGCCGGCCAGGGAGGGGACCCACATGGTGCGGCAGACCTCTCCTGCTGTGCCCGCTGCTCCCCTCAGCAGTGTACTTCAGTCAGTCTGCCTGTTCTGCTTCCCGCTCTGTCTGTGGTGAATCCTCTCACCCCCCACACCTCTGGCCTGTGCCCCAGTGCTTGTATGCATAAATAAATAAAATCTTAAAAAAAAAAAATCTAAACAAATAGTAGGAATAGTTGGGACTGGCAGCTAATTACATCAGTTAAGTCCATGTGGCTAAAACAGGGATGGTGATTTATCAAATCACATGGTGAATTTAGTTAAGTAAGTTAAGAAGAGTTTTAATTTCCTGTTACATTTGTGTGTTTTTGTCTTATTTTGTTGGGGGAGGGAACAAGTACTAAATTATTTAGGTCAACCATAAAAAAATACAAATAATACTGACAAACAACCAAGTGCAGCCCTTTTACATTGTTAGACTGAACTAAACTCTCAGCAGGCTCAATAAATAATGTTTCAGCAACTTAGAGCCAACCAGATTTTTGTAACAGAAATAAAGAGGCTTCTATAAGTAGGTATGATGCTAAAATTCAAAAAGGAGTTTAATTTCCATATGAATGAAATATTATGAAACCAATACATCATGAAGCCTTCTTTGGCCCAAGTAAGATTGAGGTGCTCTCTGGCGTGGCATTCTCCCCCCGAAACTTGTAAACTGCTTTAATCAACTGTAGGAGCTTTCGAAAACACCACAAGTTATGTGACTCGCATTTTCAACTTTATATCATTGAATCAAATGCAGACAACTAGAAATATGATTTCCCAAGAAGTTGGGATTTAAGACAATCTTACATGCACACAGTGAAAACACAATCAAAACAGTAAAAAATAGAGGATGATATCATTGTTAGTCCATCTGTTTATATGGACATTTTATGAAAAAAACATAGATCCAAAGAGATACTATAAAAATAGATGCCTTAAAAATAGCTATCGGTTTTCTGAAAGGTATTGGGTATAGTGAAAATACAATAGCCAAACTACAGTCTACATAAATGGATTCAAAAAAGCCATACCACATAATGATCTACATAAATTAAAAAGCATAGCTGGCAGGTTTGAAGTCTGCACTGTAAATGTAAGTCTAGTAATTTCCACAGATTTTAATGATCTACTGAGGTCCACCATAAACACTAAACCCACTAGGAAACCTTGAAAAAGGTTAGTAAGTCAAACACATTCTCCTGCCTTAATGGTTCCTGGGCAACATATCAATTCTATAAAGCAGATAGGTACAAAGCAGAACTCAGTAAAACCGAATCCGCCTATACTGTGGTTATCTCCTCTTCATGACCATCTCTGTGGTGCAAAGCAGGCAAATCCTGCAAAGAGCCGAGAACTGGGCCTCTCTTACCAGAGTAGCTTATCTGTGCCCTATTCAGTAAATAAATTGTGAACTTTCTCTTGCTGATTGCAGCTGTCTGTAAAATCAGTTCCCACTATGATCAATCTAACTTCTGCCTCCATTTGACAAGCATACAATTAATTAAGGGACCAGTTTCATTTTAATCAAAAATTAACATACAGAAACTAAATAATCTACAAAAAAGACTTGAAAATTCAAAAAGCAGTCTGGTTAAGAAAAGCTTTATATAGTTTATGTAAAAGAGGAAGGAAGAGGAAATTACTTATTTAAATTTGACTCTTCTCAGAACTTAAATGGCCACAATGAGTCAATGTAATTTTGAAGACACACCTAGAGAAAAAAATGTAACAAGTGATTTAATATCACACAGTAGATCAGCATATTAGAGTTGTTAACATTTATTAATAGCCAAGAAAATATTACATCAAGATATTTAATAAATTATTGAGAATATCTTTATTACTAACTTGAAATTTAAATTCACTTTACAGATGTATAACTTATATTAACATAATCAACAAAGATTAAATTACATGTCTACATTTCTCATATAAGAAAGTTTTATTATAGTAAATAAAATATTTACAAGAGAAAATATGTTAAGAAGTGTTAAACCTACATCATGGGCAATTTCCAGTAAGATATAAAATTTGTTTAAGACAGGATTAGCTCTTTGAAGTTTTATTCATTAGGATTAAAAAACTGCTTAATGTTAAATGGAGTGATGAATTCCCCAAAACAGGACAGAATAAAACTGTTTTTATTGTTTTTCCCACACATTGCTGAAAATTTTTGACTATGTATGTTAGCATTTTTGTCATTCTACACAATCTCAGTCAGGTTTTGTTAAACTTTGGTCTTCATTCTTTTCAAAGACCATCAAAACCAATTCTTTTTAATCTATTAAGTTTAATTTAAAAACAGGAAAGTTTTTTTTGAAGGGTCTTATTGACAGGTATTCCTTACTATACATTTGATGAAATAAAGATGAATAATTCCAATCACTTCTTTCCAAAAGATTACAATCTAAGCTGCAGAATCAATAATTCTAATATGAAATATATTTGACTATATTCCCTGTAGGGACTTTAGTTTCTATTAATGCACACCTTTAATTCTAAACAAGTATTTTTTGAATGTGATCAAGGGATAAGAACTGTCTTTAAAAATTGTCTTTATAGGTAATGAAAAGGTGTATACTAAAAAAGCTATTATTAAGTGGATATCCGAGAACCTCTAGCTGAGCCAGATCCTGTTGCTGGCATGCAGGTGTGATGGAGAACACACTTGTTCTTTCCACAAGGAGTTAGAAGTGTGACTAAATTTTAAAATGAGAAAATAGAACCAACATCTCAGCTCTTCCTCTTTTGCTCCTAACAAAGAAATCATAACCCAGTTTTCTTCTCGAACACCTCATCTGTACACGTCACACAGAACAGATGGGTGTTGCAGGGGAGAGATGAATGGAATGCAAAAGCATATGCTTTCAGCCTTCCTCCAATTTTCTCTTCACTGTCCCTTCCCACAGCATGATGACCTCAGCTGTTCCTCATTCACTTCAAGGACTACTCTGGAGTCCAACTTCCTGTCCCCAAAACTAGAAAGGCTTCATCCGGCCTGGGAGTTCTCCCACTTATGCTGAACCATGTTCTCAGTTAAGACACCTAGCTTTCTTGGGATAGAAGATGCTGTCACATTCACCTCATTCAACTGATGACATGATTTATTCATACAGTAGCATCAATAACAGAAGCAGCTAATAGTGAGCATTTGCTAATCACAAGCTAAGAGGTGTGCCTTTCACATGGAAAGTCTCTTTCTGTCCTTACAATTACCTATGAGGTGGGCAGACCTAACATCCTTTTTAAGTGAGAAACTGGAGTGTAGATGGATTAAATTGCATGCTCTTAATTGCACAGCAAGTGAGAGAAATGCCATCTCTGCCTAGACAGCTGTCTCCAGGGTGTGAGATCTTTGTGCAGCTCTCACTCAGATGCAGCTGCTGAAACCCTGAAGGGCACTTAGCTCATATTGTTGTTCAAAAAAGTCCTTCTGAGCCATCCATTTTTTAAATTAATTAATTTATTTTGAACTTGGGAATGCTGAGTGACACTTGGGACAGAAAGGAGACCTGTACACTGGTAGTGGGTCTGTGCCAGGACAGAGTTGAAGCCCCACCCCCACTGTGCTTCCCCACTCCATGCCAGACTGCTCAACCCGTACAAGGACTCCTGACATGGACCTGAGAAAACTCAGGGTCTAGTTTCCTTCTGCAGGGTTAGTGGTCTTCTACGCTTCCAGAGTGTCTGGTCAGGATGCAGCTCATCTCTGTTCCAGCTGCTTGCAAATCTTTATTTTTCTGCCTTTAAAGACATCTGCCTCTCCCAGCAGGATCACCAGGAATGCTTTTCCTTCCTCAAAACTAGCTAGACAATCTTCATATAAAACTTTTTCTTTGATTTCAAATGATGCTTTCTACTTTGAGAAGTGATTTTATAGATAAGAGAGCAAGAAAGAGACAGAGCAAGAGAGGGACAGAGAGAGAGAGAGAGAAAGAGAGAGAGAGAGAGAGAGAGAGAGAGAAAGAAGAGGGAGTGAGTGAGGAAGGAAGGTAGGAAGGAAGGAAGGGAGGGAGGGAGGGAGGGAGGGAAACTAGATTCCCAGCTCTGCAGTATTTGCAAATGCCTCAAAAAAAGATGTCACAGAAAGTTTCCTGTTCTAGAGATGGACAGCAGTCATGACATGATTTTAAGCTTCATTCTCATCCATTTGGCAACTGGTAAAACAATTAACAACTCTTCCATTTCATGACATGTTAATATTTAATCAAGTGAAAGCATGAATAAGAGACTTGACATGTTGATTTTTGAAGGTTTTGTCTAACTATAGGACACTTTAAAGTCTAGCAGTCTCAATTCTTCATTCACGAAATTGGAGTTATAATATATTAATCCTTACAAAGTGATTATAGGAAAATGATTATATAAAAGTTATATTGATGATATGGTTATTTTATTATAATTAAAAATTCATCCCTATTGTGCCCTGAGTTTAGACATTTTCTAAGTAAGTACTCAGGAAACATTCATTTGCCATACAAAATTTAGCTGTCACGCTGTGACTTCTCAGGTACATACAAGAAACTAAGACTATTCCAACTACAACTTCTCCCACAGCATCCATTTAATTTTGGCTAAAGTGTAGATAAGAGAAAATAAGAGATTAAATTTTCATCTCTGTGAGCCTCCCTGGTGGCTCAGTGGGTTAAGCAACGCACTATGACGCAAACCGCAGCCACTGCAGCATGAGTTCAATCCCTGCTGCCAGCCAGGGAGGGGACCCACATGGCGCAGCAGACCTCTCCTGCTGTGCCTGCTGCTCCCCTCAGCAGTGTATTTCAGTCAGTCTGCCTGTTCTGCTCCCTACTCTGTCTGGTGAGTCCTCTTACCGCCCTGGACTGTGGCCTGTACCCCAGCTCTTGTATGTATAAATAAATAAATCTTAAAAAAAATTTTTCATCTCTGAATTCTTCATGCAGTGACATAAATCCCTGGCAGTATCACTAGCCGCCAATAAGAAGTATGCACACTGCACTCTGAAATGGAAGCTCTCAGTTGTAACAGTGATAAAATCGCTGGAATTCCTGTTATTTCATGAATCCAAAGGAAAGGCTCTTCTTTAGCCAGTGTAATTTCTCCATATAAAAACAATACATTGAAGGTATTTCATTAATGCAGGGCTTAATGCTATGTAGAAAATGCTGCTGCAGATGTTGTTTCATTAGAAAATGGGAAATTAGCTTCCTTCTCTCATCCGAGTTTGATACCACACTCACAGCTTTCAGTTTCCGTTTGTTTCTGTTATTGCTAATCGTGTCGGTGCAAAAATAGTGAAAGTAAAGTTAATGTAACTTCCTGAAAGAAATTTAATCTTAAATTGAGTGAATTTTTAAAAATATAATCTTTCTAGATAAATGAGGGGAAATAAAACTGTACATTAGCTCCTGTATCTCCTGTCACAGAAATCCAAGAGGGACATTAAAATCAGCAGAAGTTTCATGTAACAGAACATTATAGTCAATGCTCAAATACCTTTTCTGGCCTCCAATAAAGCTCTATGGACATCATGTTCAACAGCAACCACTTTCCTTGCAAGAGGTGTGGGTCTTTTCTATTGTATGACTTCAAGCACGTCTTACTCATTTTGAAAACATATTAAAGTCTGATCTTTCTGATAGAAAAATGACCTGATTGCACATTCTGTCATTTTAATGTTTGGCTCACTAACCATTATCAGATTCTTCTTCTGAAGTTTGCCATCAACTCTTCTGAGATGAGTCCAAATATGAACTTTCCAATGAATGTGTTGTTTGTTTTTTTAGTGTGTTGGGATCTATTTTCTGGAAACTTCTGTTAACTGACTCAGATGCTTATTTGAAACAATAGTAAAAAAAATGGTATATTAATATTTTTCAAAATAGTTGTTATTAGAATCCTAATCTAGATGATGGGGTTTAGAGGTGCTATTTGGAAAGACAGATCACATGCCTTAATCAAATTGGTTTAAAAAATAACTACTTGCTTTTTTTAATCACTAAACTTTTAACATTTTTGCAGCCCTATTCCGTGCTGACATTCATTATAGCAGGTGGTTTCTGTGGTCTAAGCATTGTGCTAGAATTTTCCATGTATTATTTCTAGCTTTGGATTGTAACCATGTTTTACTTACAACAAATAGATTTTAAAAGGTTAAGTGGCACATAAAGGTCACACTATGTAAGTCAGGGATGACCCCCCCAGGACTTAAAGTAGGTTCATGCAAAGTCCTCATTCATGACATTGCATTAGCACTTCCTCTCCTTTCTATGGGCGCTAATTCCAGGGGATGTTATGTGATTTATTGTTATTTTTTAAAGTACCCCTTATACTTCAAAAATGCAAACTAAATAGAACATTGTTTAGTAGACTTTTTCAACAGTAGGAATTCTAGAACCTTAAAATTTGCTATGACCTTGTGAATTTCCATAATATGGGGTTTCCCAAACATGTCTCATCTCCCAATTGGAGGGGGGCACCTTCCAAATACATCATAGAAGAGACCACCTTGGAAAATGAGCCCCTAGGGAGCCCAAAGAGTCCCCCTTTACCTCTAAATAATCCCATGGCCAGACTCCTATCAATTGACTCCACCACATTCACTCACTTATGAGTCTAATCTGAAGGGTGACTGAGGCAGGCTGGGACTCTGGGGACCAGAGTAGAGAGTTGAGGTCCTCAGACTGAAATGGTAGTCTCTAGTTTCTAGTGAGCAGGTTCTGTGAGGCAGGAAGGAGGTAGGCCTTTACAGGGAGGGACAGGTGAAAGGCCTCCCACCCCATACTAGGGCAGAGAGATCCTCACACCCAAGCCAGAGAGCATCTGTCCCTGCAGAGTGAGGTGTCCAAACTTGATCCTCAAACAGCATTTCAGTCAAATTCTCAGTCCTCAGGATGCAGGTATGAATTAGGGGCACTCCTGGGAGAACTAGTGCCACACAACGACAACTGAGGGACTTCCAATGGACACTGCCCACTCAGATAAATCATTATGTCAGAAAATGTCTCCTTTTGTTCTTGGTGTTCAGTTGTGTGTTGTTTGTTTGAGGAGAAACAATTGTTTTGTTTGTATGTTTAGCCAAATTCAGTAGAATTAAACTACTTTTCCCCCAATGTGAGGTACTGAGTGTGTTTCCTACAGAAGCTCTGTGGACTTCTGTCTGAATACACACTCTCTCTTTAGGTTTCTAGTAAATATGAGATTCCCCCTCCCACATACCCCCTTAGCAACCTATATACAATTATTTGTAGCTTCTATAAATAGAAACTAACATCATGTTTGATAGTAGGTTTTACAAATACAAATGTTTCTTAATGATAACATTGAGTATCTTGACTACAATGTTCAGACTATTTTCGTCTCAAGGATTTAAGTTATTGTTGGAATCCCTAAGTTTTTCCTCATTTTGGTTTCAATTCTGATTGTGACTGAAAAGGGAAAGCAAAACTAGGACATGACAGTCCCTACGCTTAAGTCAAAGACCAAAGGCCTCACTGTGATTAGACAGAAAGTGGATATGGGAAACAGGCTGATATAGAAGTCCTGATATAGAAACACTATAGGATGTTTGTTCATTCAACTTTTTATTGCAGCATAAACATCACTATTTATTCATTATTTTATGTTATTTCAAAATAAGTTTTTGTAAATAGTTGTAAATTCATTCATTGGTCAAAATAGCATATCTTTGTAACAATGGGAACTCCACACCCATAGCTCTTGAATGGGCTCTGCTTTATATGTACCTGCTGAAATACAAAGTGGAATTGTTCCAAAGGTCAGTAAGCATGTGCCTAACAGAGGGGTGTGTGTGGTGATTTCTGGGAAGACACCAGTGCTTATACACTGCATAAACTGCACAGCCTGTTTCCTGATTCCACCTTCCCTATCACACATGTTCACGTGTGCACACACACATACACAGAGACACATTGAGCATACACAAATTCACACAAAGATACATAAACACATGCATACTCATATGCACAGGTGTGCTCCAAGACACAGATACACAATCACACACAGATACACACATGCACATAATAAAGGCACTCAAATATACTAACACACATGCACACCTGTGGACTTATGTACAACACAAAGAGATACACAACACCTGTATGCACAAATGCCTTGACACATTCTCCAAACATTTGCACACATATATACATGCACTTGTGTGCTACAATTATGTGTGTGCATTCTCAGACACATTGCGCAGGTTGGGGAGGGAAAGAATAACCTCTCCTTTCTTCTCTCCCCACCCAGTATTCCAGAAAACATTTAGTTGGGTCCTTGCTCAAGGGAAATCACCACCAGAAGCTAAGCTGGGTATTCTGACAATTATAATTACCAGGCCCTATTACAAGCAAGCTAGCACACAAGTAAAATGAACTAAGCTACAAGTGGGAGCAGGGATCAGATACCAGATACATGATGCTGTTGGCCAGGGTGACCTCTGCATTCCCCTCTCACATGGATTCAAGATTCCTAAAGCAGAGAAACCTGCTCCAGATTTTACCAGAAATGGTGACTTGAGGAAAGGAAAGCAACGGTATATTAATAGAGCAACTTCCCTGAAGCTGTGACCTTATTACAGCCTGACTCTGGATCTAGAGCTTGAACTCTTACACCAGTGAGGGCTGGGTGCCCAGAGGTGAGGGAGGCCCCAACCCCAGCCAGTTTCCTCCCATAGCAGGTGACAGTCACAGCCATTGTCCTCCCACATCCACTGGTGCTCTGCATAAACCATCTCACTCCTGTCCTGTTCACCACCCGCTTCTAGCCTGAACTTTTGTGACTGGAGGCCACAGATTGAGTTTAGTATTTGTATGGGATGGGCTGAAAGAGAGAGAAATGATGCAATCATGTTTTCTTAAAAGAAAGGACCGTTGTCTCTAAGAGAAGTAACAGAAATACTTAGGTATCCTAGTATCTTGTCTGGCTGCTGACAGAGCCCCCTCCTTCTCTTCCCCATTACTGCATTAAAGTAACAGCAGTCAATTCAAGTTCAGGAACACACCATCTGGAGCAGAAGCTGGCCAGGTCCTGGTTAGGGCACAGCCAACACTGGGGTTCATCGTCAGAAACGCGTTGACAGTGGATCTAGCTAAATGGCTTAGGTCCAGTCCCTTCAGGGAAAAGCTGCCTTCCACAGTGATTCACGGTGCTCTTTTAAATCCCACTGACACGTGATAGAAATCTTCAAATCTGAGAGTACTGAGAGAAGCTGAATTATGCCCTCCTTCTTTTGACCTCTTAAGGTACCATCTTAAATACTCCTTACTTCCCCCAGGCTGGACTGGGTTTACATCTCAACTTGAAAAACTGAAAGCTTTGCAGCTGGTAAGGCTGGGGACACCACTAGGTATAGCTAAGGACCAACACAGGTGTCACAGCTGGAACTCCAGGGTGTCTGCACAGCCAAGATGACCAAGGTCAGATGCCCATGTGCATCAATGCCAGGCCCCAGGCCTCCACATGTGAAGTGGGTAACACACAAGACTTCAAACATGAGCAATTGTGTACAGCACAGCACAACTCCTGGGGGAACTTCTTATCATCCCAATTCATCTGAAGCCAGGCTGACTTTGCGTATGGTTTGGAAGCTCAGTCCTCTTGGAAACTCCCTGTAAATGTACAAGGCTGTTGATATAAATATAGTTAACTAGTATAAGTTCCTGTCCTTGTCTTTGTTTTTTTAGGTGCCCCTCCCCCATATTTAATTTAAGGTCTTAATGAAACTTGAGGCCAAAGGTCTATTGAAGTCCAAATGCTCAGGCTAAATTCCAAGGTTTTTTGTTTTTAAGATCCCTGGTCTTTCTCTGGCAACCTTATCTCTCCAGAATGTAACAGATACTTTCAGGTCAGAGGCTTCCCCCATTACCTCACCCTGGAGAATTCTGCCCTGGGGCTCAGCACGTACATTCCAGAAGACAGAGCTTCTGGAGCCTTTCACATCAATCCTAAATACAGATCTGCTCCCTGGAGGCTTTCCTTTCTCCAATTAATTTCTGTTACTCTGGGCTGGAACACCAGTAAGGTACTAGCACCCAGCCATAAACACATGTAATCATGCGGTATATGTAAATCATTTTATAGTTTACCTGATATCTATATTGCAGACACATACCATTTACTCAGCTTTTTTTTTTTTTTAACTCAGCTTATTTTTGAAATTTTTTTCCTTGAAGAAGGGCCAGCTTCATACCTACTAAAGTGCTCTTGTGCACATTAAATATCCAGCTTGAACCCATACAGAACAAAAAGTGGTATACAAAAAGTATTGAATTTTTAGCCAACAATCTTCTGAGATTGAAATTAGAGAGTGAAAGAGGTTTAGGGGAGGACAGGGAGCCTCCATAATTAGACTTCGAATCTTTTCAACTCAGCTGAACAATTGGTTTGGGCACTGGTGTCTAGAATTGTTCTACTGGCAACAGCAAAAAATATAATTGTACCAGATGACTATTTTTCACATTGTTCTTATACAGAATATTTAAAAAATACAAAATTATGACCTGAATTCCAGGTCATAATTCTACTGATGGATGCGCACTCTTGCAAAACACCAAGCGATACGATAATACTAAACATTTATGTTTTCTAACTTCCATTCTTAATATACTAAAGTAGAAATGAAATATGATAATGCATAATAGCAAGTAGAATTTATTTTTTAAATATTGATACTATGTGCCACCTACAGAAGAAAGAATGAGCCTACAGAATAGATCTAATTCCAATTTCTGCACTTCACTGACAAAGTGGCCTCAAGAAGTCACTACATTTCACCAAGTTCTTTTACAGAGACATTCATCTCTCAAGTGTCCTTACTGCTTTTGAGGCTTTTGAGAGCATCAGTGAGATAAAGAGTCTGAAAGTACCTTGATAACTGCATCCTAACATTTCACATTCATTCCTAAAAATATTCATGTCATACCTTGAGAAATGAAATCAATGAAATGATGAACCAAAGTTAGATTTCCTTTGAGATGTTAAGCCTTTTCTAAGGTAAGCTAGTATCAGGGGAACATCAAATGGGATGCAGACACAAGAAAGTCTTAATATCTGTGAATTCTTCATTGTGACCTAATTTCTCCTTCAATTACATGCAGTGTTTTATCACCAGTATGCCAGTCTTTTCATCTAGATTTTCTTTCTCTTTGAAGATCATCAGGTGGTAGCTGATGCTTGATCTTCTGCATGTTTAACCAACTATCTAATCGGTGTAGCTGATGGTGGTGACATCACACTTTGATAAAAAGAAGGGAAGAGTAGCTGAACTTCCTAGAGACCAAGTCTGATTGAAATAAAAGTGCTTAGTATTCTCCTCCTTTAACAAAGGCCCACACAAAAGAAGTAGTGTTAGGAAGAGGAGCAGCATCATGCTGGGTTGCCAGGAAGAGAACACCTATGTGTGTTTCCTATAACACATACTACTCTTCATTGAAATATTATTATTTACCTTTTTTTGAATTTAATGCTGACATAATTCAGGGTTACGTCAAGCACTGTGTTGATTTTAAATGAACAAATATAGATCAAGGAGGAAGAAAGCTGGAGAGCAAGGGAGAGAGAGGGAGGGGGAGGGAGAGAGGGGGGAGAGAGAGAGAGAGAGAGAGAGAGAGAGAGAGAGAGAGAGAGAGAGAGAGAGAGAGGAGAGAANGGAGGGGGAGGGAGAGAGGGGGGAGAGAGAGAGAGAGAGAGAGAGAGAGAGAGAGAGAGAGAGAGAGAGAGAGAGAGTTGAGATAACATCACAACACACCAGAAACATGAAGGAATTCAAATAACCTCACATCATTGGCAGAGAAACCTGATGTGTCGGCGAATGATAGAAGTATTTTTTTCTGGGGTGGGGGAGGCGACCCATATTTTCATTTAATATTAACAACTTACATCTGTCTTATCTAAATAGAAACTGACAGCCTAGATCACATAAATGGATTCTTGGGGAAGGAGTGCAATTTCTATATATTTCTAGTGGGATTCAGGAAATTGATATACTTTGGTAAAGTACAAAATATACTGAAGATACCACAAAATTGCAGACATGGCCACCATCCTAAATAGAAGGTAACGTCACATTTCAGAATAGAAACTCCTGCAGTGATGTATCTGCGCATGAGTGAGAGCTCACTTGTCACATGACAGAAGAGACATCTGAACATGTACTTCCCCACATAGACATTCCTTGTGAGCCATCAAGAGGGAAGTGAGCTACAAAATGTTGTGTCAGCATTCACATGCTACAGTATTTAAGTGTATTGTTTGGGAATATCTGAAGATTCATCCTAAGAAACTATTTCCATCTTATTAATTGAATGTGTATTGTAAAGTTTTTCTTTGACAGATCCTCTGGAGTGGCATTTAGGATGATGTATTTTAAAGGAAACTCTCATGACAATTGTGAGAAAATGGATTCTTGTTATTGACTGATGGAACCTAGGATCCATGAAGAGCATGGTTCCAAGTCAGTCTATGCACTGTATAGACTGTGGTGAGGTCTAGAGAACCACTTCCTTAGCAGAGAACCAAGTTCCTTCTGGTGATATGGCTTCTAATGTTTCTCAAAAAAAAAAAAGAAAAAGAAAAAAAAGAAAGAAAAAGAAAAAAAAATCCAGTGTGAAATGTTTATAAGGCATTACTTACGCATTAATAGTTATTTTATGGGGGTATACTAAGTGGCAACATGGGTGAATAATATAAACTGAAATGGCAGACACAGTGGAATATTATTTAGCCATAAAGAAGGAAATTCTGCCATTTGAATTCTGCCATTTGTTGCAATATGGATGAATCTGGAGGGCTCTACACTAAGTGAAATTATAAGAGAAATAAGTCAGACACAGGGAGACTGTATGATCCCACTTACATGAGGAATTAAAACAAATTCACAGAAGCAGATAGTAAAATGGTGGTTCCGGGGTCAAGGGAGAAAGGCAGATTGGGAGATGTTGGTCAAGGGTACACTGTCATTATAAGATGAATGCTTTAGGGAGATACAGTACAGCAGTATAGTGTGGTGATATCATAAATAGCACTGTATGGTGCACTTGAACATGCTAAAAAGATAGATCTTAATTGTTCTTAACACAGACATACACACAATGATGATTCTGTGAGATGACAATGTATTAAGTTGATAGTGAAGATAACTTCACTATCTAAAGTGTATCAAAACACTGTATACCTTAAATATGCATAGATATACATATATACATATATCTATACATATACACTTTTTTTGTAAATCGTACATCAATAGAACTGATAAAAAATTAAATAGCCCATAACAGAAATTATCTATTTATTCAGAGATAAAAAGTTACTTATATACTTGGCACTGAAGGAGAAAAGGTAACTTTGTTACTTTGCTAAGAAAGAAACTAGAAAGGTTTGAAATAGATGACACTAATGCTCTCTCAAGTACCAATTAATTCAGCAAGCATATACAAAATCTACCAGGACAGCCTACATCTTGTAGGTATAAAAAAGCAGTGGAGATTTAGGGGGGCTCTAACCTGGGGAATCCTAACTACCTCAGTCCAGTAGTATTCCCTAACCCTAATTGTCTCAGAATAACTATTGCAGATCTCCATTTTAAGAGACGGATTTGAACCATCTAAATCTTGGTGACAGTAGTGGAATCACTTGAATCACATTCAACTTCTGAATCCAAAACTCTTAAAGGGACTCACTGCTTAGATAGCCCCCACCTTTTGCAACCTTTCCACTTACCTCCTTCCACCAACATACCCAAGCCCAGTTGTATGTGAACAAACACCACTGAAGACTCCGCTCTGCTCCACGTGACATAGTGTGTTTCACCTCATTTGAGCACAGCAAACATTGGAACAAGCATTGTTTGTTAAATCAATTTTTTGAAGTGTCATTTGCATACACTAAAGTCCACTGATTATAAAGGTCTAGCTGATGAAGTTTAATAGCTGCATACAGCTGTGCAACCATATCCAAATCAGAATGGAACGTTTCTACTTACATAGCTTCTTCACACCGCTGTTCACTGGGATCCCAGCTTCTGTCATTTAATCCCTTATGAGCTTTCTATTACTTAAGATTGTTTTGCCTATTCTGGGCCTTCATGGACTACAAAACATACGGTATGTCTCTTTTATATCTGATTTATTTTGCTCAACTTGCTACTGAGGGACAAAGGCTCTCCAATATATTTTGTTCCATCTATATGACATGTTTGGGGTAATTTTCCCACCATTATTCAGCTTTATCAAACAGATATAAAAACTTTAATAAAATTCAAATCTCATTCATGATTTAAGAAAACAAAATGATTTAATATAGCCAGACATTGGGAAAGAATCTCCACTTTAACTTTTTCTATATGATCAATGAATAATTTTCCAGTCATTATTGTAGGAATGATGAAATAGCAGAAGTATAATACTTAGCATCAGAATTTGTCATATAAATTTGAACTATGTAACATTTGCTAAAAAAATAAAAGTTTTAGATCATATACACTGGATACCCTTGCACTGAGTTCAAAGAAAACCTACAATTAAAAAGCATGTTTTTAGAAAAATATATATCTGGAGTGAAAAGGTATCAAAATCAGAGGAAGGGAATAAAGCTCACAGGATTCAAAACAACCTAATCTTGGATGGAAGGAAATTTTTGCAGTAGACTAGAGCTTCTCATTCCCACATCACAGAAGGAAAATAATCTTCTAACAGTGCCAATAAACATAAATAAACAGCCAACTAAAATATTACCAGGAAAACAGTGCATGTACATGTGGTGCATGTGTCTCCGTATGTGAGAATTCTGGAAGAGCATTCATTGTGGAAGATGTTGTGCTTAAGTGGACCCATATTGTAAAGTCAGTCACTTCTGACCACCACCCTTGAAGCCCTGTGCCCCTTCTCTCTAAGTGCAACTTCTCACATTGTGCTTTTAACCACACTTCACTGGGATTTTACTTCTATAGAGCCTGTCATGATAGAGTCAAATTAATAAAATGACATCAGATTAAAAGAAAAAAAAGCTAAAAAGCTAATCTGACTTGGGATCATCTCCAAATAGTCTCTAAAGAAAGATAAGGAGTTTCCTCAGACCCAAGTAGTTTTCAACAAAGCTGCAAGTCCCAGTCCAGTTGACTTCCAGTCAAGCAAGAAGTCATAGGAGCGATTCACATGATCTTCCTGAGGAATGTGAGGGAAGCAGATTTACAAGTGGGAAGAAAATGCAACCTGAGTCTACTTTAATCTGATGAATATCCATCACACCTTCACACACTAGATCCTCCTACAGACAGCCAGCCCCGGTCAGCATTCTGCTGCTGACCGGGGCTGCTTCCTACAAATTAAGTTCCAGAATAGGAGGCAAATGCTTTCCACTTTTCTTTTTTGATTGATGTATTACAGCAAGTATATGATTGTCAATAAAATGAAACAAATTCCCCTGCTGGGGATGTGCACTTGCCATTCCCTTTTCCTGGAAAACCATCTCCTCAATATCAAGCAGCTCTCTCTCTCATCTCCTTCAGTTTTCTGCTAAACCTACATTCCCTGTGATAGAACTTATCGGAATCATCACCAATTAGCCCCTGTCATCACTGACTGTCATTCTTATCCCACAATTCAGGAACTCTCCACAGAGGTTCTAAATAGGAGACTGTCAGTCCTTTGAAATTGTATGAGAAATTATAAATGTGATACAAACTTTCACTTTTCTTTTTTTAATTTATAATCCATTTTATTTTTTAAAGCACTTCATTTTTCTCTATCCCTATGCTTCATATTCACTTGACAATTTCTCCCTCCCTCTCAGTCTCAGAAATCTCACCTTATTATCTGCTAACTTTGTAAGTATTTTGCTTTGTCAATCATTTACCATGTAAAACCCCAACATTTGTCTTTCTCATTCTGACTTGTTCTACTATCCACAATTCTATTAAACTTCCATTTTGCTATACAAATGGCAACATCTCACCTTTCATTGTCACTGAATAGCATTCCATTGTGTATATATACCACATGTTCTTGATCAAATTCTCTATCAATGGCCATGGAGTTATTTTTAGGAGGAAAACACATTCAACTTGAAGACATAGGTGCTTGAACAGGAATGCTGATGCTCATTGTGAAGAAGTTAGTAAGTGATTACATGAAATGGAGATGTGTGGTATATTCCAGCAATGTTCCCAGACAGACATTTCTTTAGTTAATGAAGGGCATGCGCTCCTGGAATCACGCAAGTATGAGACACCCAGTTGGGAAGGATGATTATTTCTCTCACAACTGAAGTTTCCATCAATGCTTACTCTTTTTTTTTTTTTTTTAAAGATTTATTTATTTATGCATACAAGAGCTGGGGTACAGGCTGCAGTCCAGGGTGGTGAGAGGATTCACCAGAGACAGAGTGGGGAGCAGAATAGGCAGACTGACTGAAACACACTGCTGAGAGGAGCAGCGGGTGAGGCAAGAGGTCTGCTGTGCCATGTGGGTTACCTCCCTGGCCGGTGGCAGGGATCAAACTCTTGGTGCAGGGGCTGCGGTTTGCTTCAAAGTGCATTGCTTAACCCACTGCGCCACCAGGGAGGCCCTGAATGCTCACTCTTTTAGTGAGCTGTGAGGCCTGTTACCTGGCTCTATGTTCATAGGTGGGTCCCTTGATTCCTCTAAGGAGAGTTTTGTTTGTTTGTTGTTTTTTATGTGGAGAAACCCCTGAGGTCATAGGCAGGGAGAGGGAGACGTAAGGCTTCAGGTTTCTGTTGCATTAGCAGAGACTCTTTCCTGCCCTAAGAGGGGAGGGGTCTCCAGAAGGGAAAATGATGTCACAGTGCTCTCAGCCAGCTTGTTGTTCTTATGTTTAGGAAACTTGGCTTGGAGGTGGAACCATAATGAATACAAATATAAATGAACCTTCGCTTGGGTCAGAAGTCTGACCAAATTGCATTTCCCTCTGGCTTACTTTCACTCTGTTGTTTTTCTTATGTGCTTCCTGGAACACAGGATTCTTTAGATAGAGTCATGGGCATTTGCTTCTCCAAAGGAAATATCAAGGCAAAACATGATGTGCTGGTGTGGCTTACACTCCCAACTGCTTGAGAGACGAAGGACAGAGTGACCAGCTGCCTCTCAATTCAATTCTTTTTTCAAACTCAAGTCCAAAAGTGAACAAATACAGGAGCTTCTGGGGCAAATAGTCTTAAGCTAATGCTTACAAGCACATCTAAGACTGATGTCCCCATAGAAAAACAAGATTGGGACTCTCTTTGAAACCTCCAGAGCTAACTGATGGAAGGAGGTATTTATATTTACAATCAGACGCATCCCACACAAAATGTAATTATAATCATCAACTACTGACCTCCGACCTGACTGTCACATTAAGACACCAAGATATTCTTTAAGCAGAGTTTCATCACGTACTGCCATCTGTTATGTCTAAGGTGATCTCTGATAGCACAAAGAACTATACCCTAATGTCAATTCAGGCATAACACATTATTTGCTGGGACCTTTAAACAAAAGATGGTACTGAATTATTTGGTACTTCTCCACTGTGAAATGGGGACTGTGTCTTCTTTTGACTCATCAGATGTGTGACATCAATCAACAGCCTCTGTCGGTCATTCAGTGATATGCCTCTTGATGTTAGCTCAGAGGGGACTATGTGTCTCTGCTGTGGTTTGCTTGAGACAGTCTCTCTGGGAAGTGGCGGTGGGTGCGAAGTCCAACACCCCAAGCTGGTCATCCTGGGAGGTCACCCCTAGGGCTCCACTTGGGGAGGCCCTGGTGAAAATCCCCATCAACAGGCAGCTTTAGAGACCTGACTCGTGACTGAGTCTCTTGCCAGAGCCCAGTGGGCCTCCAGATACCGCAGCTCTTGCCGATGGCTGTTCACCAGCCTCTGAGAGACCATGGCTGCCGGCTACCATGCAAGCCTTTTCCAAATCTCTGGCCCACAGTCACACACGCAAAATAAAGCTGTTATTTTAAGTTGTTAGGTGTGGGAGTGACTCGTTACAATGCACTAGTGACTGCAGAGTCTGTGATCATCAGCACAAAAGGGACATCAGAGCAGACATGACTGCAGATGTCTTTGGGGAAGGTGCTGGTCCCATTCAGCTTGGGAATTTGGGGGAACATATAACAGGGTAAACACAATTCCTGGAAAGTGTCACTGTAACCCTGGCTGTAATTCTGCAACTGAGAGCAACACAGTGTCAGTGTCAAAGAGGCCTGTGGCAGGGCTGGGCTTTCCTCCCTACCCTGGCAGTTACAGTCTGAGGCTGCATCCTTTGAAGGTGTCATTACACTCCGTCACTGAAGTCATCTGAGTGTGCTGGCTGCCAGATGCTCACAGAGCTCACACAGATGTGCCTTTTTCACCATGTGACTAACACTGCACCCAAGTGAGGAAGCACGTATTAAAAAACAGATCAGTAGATGCTTTTAAAAGTGTCTCTTTTTTTTCTCTCTGAATATTTGCATACCCAGAAAGGAAAACAAAGAGGCACTTGTATCCATTTGTCATACATGCGGCGCTCTTGCAGCAGTAGAAAAGACTAAAAGAAGGGGGAGCTAGCCGCAGCACATCCCAGTGAGTCTAAAATGCTGTTTATATAAAAAGATCACATTAAGAAATAGTCTGTGTATTTAACTTTTGAAGCACTGGAGAGTATTTGCATTAAGAAGCCATTAATGTCCTATGCATTAAAAATTAATATAGTGTTGTGGTATAAGTGGGCAAGTGAATCCAGTTAATGGGACTAAGTTAACCAGTTGGAACTTGCAACACTGTAAAGATCTGGTGGTCCAGGTTAATATTCAGGGAGCATCCAGTGGTGTCCATGTGTCATATGTTGGAGATCTGAGACAGTAAGGGGTAGAATTTGAGCTTCTGGGCAAGGAAGCCCCAATCCAACCTCAACTTGAATTCTGGCTTTAAAAGTTGTGTGACCTGGGGAAGATTGACTTCATTTCCTAAGCCTTGGTTTACCCCGCATATTATATATACATATACATATATCCGGCACATATATATATATATATAAACAATACCAGGCAACATCTCTTACTTCCAGCAAAGGAAGTTTCCACCTAACCAAAAAGAAGAAAGAGGTTGTGACTTGAAGTCCACTGTGTGATCTTGCCATTGTTTAAAACTTGGAACAAATACTCATCACCAAATGCTGACAGATTTGCAAAATTCATGCTCTATGTCTGCTCCAAAATACAGTCAACACACATGCAAAGTGATAATGACTTTTTGAGAAGGTTATTTGATGGAATCTATTGAGTTTTAAAATGTTTCTATCTTCCGATCCAGAATTTCAAATCCTGGCCTTGCTGCTATTAACTACAGGACTATTGGTTGCAGATTGAATATGTTGAGTCAAATATTGATATAGAATAATATATGGAAGATAGTGTTAAGAAATCCATAGCAGGTTTCCAAACAGTACGGTAGATGTTTTTCTATTTTCATAGCTTGAAGGTATGCATGGCTGTGAAAACAGACAGATCAATAACAGATAGCAGACACGCACCCTGCCAGGGACTTTTCTACAGTGACAAGCCTGGGAAGACTTGATAGCATTGACCTCTAGGTTGTATGAGTATGGGCAATTTGTATTACTTTTCTTTGTTCATCGATATTTTCTAATTTTTCTACCTAGAAAAGGCATTAGTACCTAGTTTTATAAAAAAATTGACATACTTTGAATCACTCAAAACCTCTATCACACCCAGTTTCTATCCCTGACATACTCAGTCACTCTAGTGGTAGGGTTTTTGGCGAGGTGCCCTATGTCTTTTCTGCCATCCACTACTAATATGGGATCTGCCTGGTCTTTGGTTTCTAGCTGCTAAATGGAGCTCAACATAGAATAAGAAATTGGATGAGGATCAGCAAAGGGTGGCCTAAGCATTGAGAAAAATAAGTCAAGAATTAATAGGGTGCTCCATTGTTTGTGGACTTGGTACATTTGTGCTGACATATTTAACATAGATGACTTCTGAATTCTAGCTTTCACATGCAAAAACAACACATTTCTTTTTGCATGTGCCTTTCATTGAAGAGACACTAATAACTTACAATTTTTCCTAAAGCCTACATGAAACAGTGGCTATGAAAATTACCTTGACCCAAAGCATGACTCTGCTACTGCAGATGAAAACATATGCAGTAATAGAAGACTTCAGTAACAGGACTAGAGGGAGAGAATATGTGGAATTAAAACAAGTCATATGGTTGGCTTTCTAAATAATGTCAACATTAATCACTATTAGAAAATTCTTGTGCCTATCCTTCCAAATTTTTCAAAAATTCACTGTTAAATAAATGAGATGGCAAATTCTTAGGATTTCTGTCTACTGTTTTACATTTTAATAGCATCAACCGTTTCCAACTTAGATATATATTAATATGTAACAAATGATTCCTAATAGTGGCTTAAAAGTGGCTTAAAGCATTTATTTTCTCATTGTGTCTGTGGCTTGTGAATTCCACAGCAGCTTCCCTGAGTGAACAGGAAATTTCAGCAAGCTGCACTTACAGGCTTGGATGAAGCCAAGGTCACTTGAGCACCTGGCTATGGCTGGAGGATCCACTGCCAAGATCATCTGCTTATGTGGTTCATGGAAGGAGAGCTCAGCTACCCGTGGGCTAGCTTCCCTGGGCAGCTTGGGCATCCTTGAGGCATGGCAGCTTGTTCCCTAGGCCCAGTGCCCTGCAGGAGCTCCGTGAAGAAGCCATACTTCTATGACCTGGCCTCAGAGTTACACATGATCCTTCCTGTTATGTCCTCTCCATTAGAAATGAGTCCTGGTTCAGTCACACTCAAGAGGCGGAAATAGATTCCCACTGTGTAAGAGAAGGATTTTCTTCTCTTAGAGAATTTGTGGGCATACTCTTACCAAAAACATGAACATTTATCTCTTATTTCTACCTTAAGGTTAAAATATATTTTTCTCTGATTTAACTCAACAGACTACAGCTTTTCCCAGATGTCTAAACAATGTAAGCACATTAACTGTCTGAACCTAAGATATTTTTAGGAAGGTAAGTGAATTTTAATCTGTTTCCAGACAACACAGAAACCAATTAAGTTGGGTCTCAGACCCGTAATTGAGTGTATTATTCCCAAGGTAGATTATCTAAGACAACCTGTGTCCACCTGTACCAGGAAACTGGCCATTAGAGGAATGAGGTCTGTCCAGAAAGTTAGAAAAGGGTAAGGACGGGCCTCCCTCATGTCACAAGAAGTTAAGTCTCAGCACTATGAAGCTATCCACAGCCACTGCAACACGAGTTTGATCCCCAGCCAGGGAGCTGACCCACTTGGCCTAGTAGACTTCTCTCCTGTCTTGCCCACTACTCCTTCAGCAGTGTATATCAGTAGATCCACCTGTTCTGCTCCCGACTCTGTCTCTGGTGAATCCTCTCACCCCCCGCACTTCTGGACTGCACCCCAGCTCTTGTATGCATAATAAAATTAATATATTTTTTAAAGTGTAAGGATGGATTGGCCATGACCAAAAGGAAATAAAGCTTATTTTATTAATATTCTTCTTTTTTCCCTTTTGTTCTCAGAGAGGTTCTGAATATATAAGAAAGATAAACAGGTAGGTAAAAGGAGACCATGGAAGCCAACAGAGCAGGCTCTTAAAAAAGAAATTAGAACCACAGACCAGAAGTTCAACTTGCAAGTGTGCAACTCAGGACTTTTGACAAAATGTGTTCTTGCTAGTCACCCACCCACAAATACGTGATTATTTTCAGTGTGAGTGCCTGTGAATTATAAAAGGTAACAGCAGGAAAATCATGTCTTTGTGGGAGTTATTTTGATATGATCTCTAATCCAAGCAGGCTGGTGAAAGACAATCATTTTGTTTCTGAGTGTAGTGGAATCACAATCATTGCAATAAAACAGAGGATATATTGACTATCTGTAGAATTTGGATTAACGGGGGAATGTAGAACTAATTCATGAATCCAACAGCAGGTAAGCACATCAAAACTTCTCTGGAAAAGATGCTCCAGTTAGTTCACCTTGAGTTATATATCAATCTTGGGCTCCTATTGTAAACAAAAAGCTCAATTGTTTAGGTCTTTAAAAAAAATGGAAGGCAAGTTATCTCTTACATCAGTGCTAGATTTATGGTAAAAGGACTTTTTAAAAATCATTGACCACCTATACATTCATCAAAATGTACAGCCACATACTGTGTTTGAGGTGTTCAGAGCAGCATATATTAGAGGAGAATCTCAGCCACCCCAGAGTTTCAGGGAGGGATGTTTTCTCACCTTCTTGTACCCAACATGCCTTTCTGTGTTGGAAGAGAACTTTTGCAGGAATAAGAAGTGTCAGTAGACATATGGTCCTTATAGATACAGTATCACTGATTTGGAGGAAGACTATCTTCGTTATCCTTGATAATCATCTGCACTATGGCCAAGTGGAGTTTAGTCCACAGCACCATGAGCCAACTTTTGAAAGCATATGAGACCTATCTACCAAGAAGGTCTGAACTAATCACCTTTGTCACTAGAAATTCAAAACTGATCATTGCTACATTGAGGAGGAAAATTTTAATTCCCAGGAGGATCTTTGAAAGTTCTGCCTCTTTGTAGAATTAGAAGACCACAGGAAGATGACTTCTATTTTTTAACAAGAAAGTTTGTGTACTGTAAGTTACATACCTTTAACCAGGGCTCGAACTCCACCACCCCTTTAATAACTGCTATTTTGATATTCTGAGCAGATGGCAGATTTGAACATGATTTAGATATAGAGTGGGCTCAGGAGGTTCGTGTTTGTGGCATTCGAGATCAAGGGAGCACTGTCTTTAGAAGCAATGCCAGCCCAGCAGGCATAGTCAATACAACTGGGTGAAATGTCAACAGAGAGAAGCTGAGTCAAGGACTCCACAACAGTTTGGTTAGCAGATGAAGATGGAAGGTCAATAGCCTATGGCAGTTCTGTTGACTGGAGGCAGAAAGAGTGGGTGTGAGCAGGGGACCTGGTAGAGATTTAAAATTCCCAATATTTCTTTCCCTTGATATCCTCAGCACTATGGCTCTGAGGGCTCCTCCCCATAGACAAGTGACTTGATCTTATAAGGGAACTTGAGGTGCTGGGCTGAGTTAGAAAACTTGCTCCTAACTACTCAAAACACTCCCCCCTCAACATTTGCATGAGGATCTCCAAATACGTGATATTATCATTTTGACAAAATGGATGGCAAACAGACAACAGTTGGACTGAAGGATGTATCACTACTGTACACCTCAAATGTCATAATCCACTTATCCTTCAGATGTGTGTATTTCCTATCATGGGGGCAACATCCCAGCTCACAGCTGTCTCCATACCCTTCGTAGTTTGAACTCCCCACTCAGATCCTGTACCTTGCCAGCCCTTTGGAGACAGAGCCTTAGCATACTTAGAGAGATGTGAGGTTTCTTTCTTAATGATAATAACAATATTTATTATCATTATTATTACAGTAACTATCATGTAGCCATTATTTACAGTTGTCCATTCTGAGTTTAATTGGATTGGGGTGTATGTTTATAGTTGCTGATTATTAGTATATTCACATCAAGAATTTCAATTTCTATTAAAAAGAATATTTGTTTATGGTTGCTTGCCCTTGCTATTCCTCCAAAATGGAATGCTCTTTTGAAATTAATGAGAATTTCAAATGACTATTAGCTATTTGGAACACCTGCAAGCTTCTTTAAAACACCAAATCTAGAACCTGATCTATTTTCTAACGAGCTCTTGACCTGGCTGTTAAGGAGGTCGGTTGATAAGAGTTTAGATGATGAAGTCAACTGACAATTTGTCAGGAAGTTCCATATTTTTATCACTTCCCTTCAACACTCACTCCCAAGTCTGTGAAGAAGGCAGTATAAGGTATGACAGAAACACTAAAGAGATACCCTTAATAACTAGCCATGATGAATTTATATCACAAGGAGATATTTTCTATGCATTTCTTGACATATGTGTTTTTACACTGAAAAAGCAAAACCATTTTATATTAGTGAGAATTTAATTTTATTCCTTGAGCAAAGTAGGTTATGCAACTAGCTAAAAGGAATACATCAGCAGTTTGCAAACATGTACTTGCTTTAAGAAATAAATGTAGAATGATGATATTGTCATCAAAATTCAATTAAATGTTCATTAGTTTTTAGTTATATGAAGGAGAACACATAAAGCAGTGAAATGTCAGCCAGTTGTTAATAGTAATTAACAGAAACAATATTTTATGATTTAACCCTGAAATCAGTAAAATTCCAAATATAATTCATAAAAGTAAACCTTGGAATTTGAATTCTTTCGCAGATGAAAGTTTAAGCATTCCTTCTGTTGTATGCAATGAGTTTTCCTTTTTTTTTTTCTTTTCCTGTTGAAATCATTACTTTCACCCATATATGGCTCCCAACATATCAACCATTTAGAGTGGCTGTCGAAATTATTCACTCTTGGCCTAGAGCTAATTTTGGATTTTCACTCCTAACAATATCTTCCGGAAATGTTGTACAAGAAAACAGGGCTGCAATGCCCATGTAAAAACCTCCGTGGCAGGCTTTAACAGAAGCCACATACATGCTTTTGTTTTGGGAACATCTGCTGATCACAAAGCTGCCCAGTGGCTATACAGAAACACATTTTTCAGTGGTGTGTGAGCCTGAGGACTTTGAACACACTTGCTGATTTCAAAGCAAGGCAATATCTTTTTGATGACATCAACTTCCACTCCCTTGTACCGGGAACTCACCGTTCTCTGAACTGAAAGACTTTGGTGCCAAAGGTTGTTTCACCTGTGAGTGTATTTCCTGTAAGCCCAGTTAACTCAACGGGGAGCTGACGAAGTTGAGAGTGACACAAACCTCCTCAGTTCTTACACGCATCAGCCTCAAGACAATTTCTCAAGTTCTCTAGACTGTGGCTAATTCTACCTGGAAGAGCCATACCTTCAAGTCCATCATTGTCCTTACCTGTGGTTCACCTGACTGTCAGAAAGGCATTGTTTCCCCTTTAGAACAACACTGAGTGGCCAATGTAAAGTACTCTGACCTTTGTGAGCACTACAGTATCTTGCAACTTTTAACACATAGTGTCAAGTGTGCATTAAATACATGCACCCAAAGGCTAGTAGGCCAGTCCCCCAACAGTTATAGAATCTCACGCGAAGTTCTTAGGAATACAGGGCACATAGGATTCTCAGGAGGCTCAAGGTAGTGTCATGAGAAGGATCAAAGTTCCACTTTGTCAAATCTATACTATTGACAGTTTAGTAAAGAAGAAATGTAACTTGAAGCACCATGTTCCTCCAGGTGCTCCCCCCTTCCCCATGTGGTAGACAATCTTAGAAATGAGAAATGAGAGCTGACTGCTGATTACCATAAACTTCAACACTTAAAAAACTTTAACCCCCATTATTACATTTTGGTTCTATTGTATTGCAGATTTCTTAAAATAGTACAGGAAAATTCCTTGCTATAACTCTAACAATGGTTCCACTTGGAAAACAAACAGATATCCACCCGAGCACACATTAACAAACATACACACAATGAAGTATATAAAGACACAATAGATTGTCCTTAGTAATTATGTTCTACCTCCAATAATTCATGTTACTGGTAAATATGATTTAAGTTAACATAAAAATGTTCTAAGAGAGTGCTTTTATTTAAAAATATATACTTTTTTTTTTAAAAAAGCCATTCTGAATAGGAAGTACAATTTTAAATCCTGCCACCCTTTATTTCTTCCATGGTGACATCTCACTGCATAAACTTGGACAAAGATCATCTCTAAGCCTCTGGCCATGCTTCTGCAGAGAAGGCAATGCCAAAATAGACAGCGAAGGAAAACGAAACCCAGATTGAACAATACCAATCCTAAAATAGCAACAGGGTTTGTAACCACAGCAGCAGGAGCTGCTGCTAATCATGCGCTAGGATCTTCTTCTCTGCTTGTCACTCCAAGGGGCATAGGGGACTAGGGCCTGTTAAGCACACTGATTCAGAACCCCAAATCTGAAACATTAGTAATAGGACCTGGGGCAGAATCATCTTTCTGTGAAACTACCAAAGAGAGCTAATGCTCGCCTCCCCAGGGGTCTCCTGGAGCTGGAGGAGACGTTTATTATGTGTCTGCTGTTCTTAGCATATAGGTGTTTTGCATGTGCTCCCTCTTGAACCTTCATGGTGAATCTATGAAATAGGCCTGAGTGCCCCCATGTTGCAAATTAAGAAGCCCACTTGAAAGTAAGACTGGCCCAAAATCCCTGCAGAAGTAGTCATTTGTATCATGGATCTATCAGTGTGTTAGGCATTGAGACCAGCTCTCTTATACATCCTTCCTTGAAGAAGTGGAGTTGCTAAAATTATGGATTTCTCTGTAATTGTCAAACAAATAATTGGGACACAGGTCATTGCTGAAATACAGGGGAGAAAGACATGTGAAATCAGGGAGGGCTGAAAAGATGCAGTTATAAGAGGAAGGAGTGGTCTGGGGTCCCTGGCAAAGCAAAGAGCTGTGGGTGGGAAAGGCAAGTCACAGAGAAGATAGGATTTTTAGGTCTTCCTGGTGCTCGGTTCAGAAGCAGACTGGTGAGAAGCAGCATTCAGTGTCCTATAGAGGGGCTTAGGAATTGAAAAGCTAACAGCCCAGACCAAGCTAAGGGACAGAACATAGGGGATTTGAGACCACACAATAGGAAGCGAGGGTAACATGCAGACATATGTCCATCTGTTGTTGGAGGATGATACTGGGAATAAGTTGGCAGGGAGAACCTGGAGGCTATCAGGTGACTAAATTGTTGCTCTAATTTGAGCGGAAGCAGGAAATTACCAGCCACAGTGGATGCCCAACCCACAATCTCTTGATAAGTCAAAGCAATTCAGAAGTAGACTTTGTATTTCTTAAGTTCTTGAAGGGACCCAGAGATCCAAACCACTTCTAAATGCTAAGGATGGACCATGCCAAACTCTCACAGATTGAAACTCTGAAACGTTCTAAAATCCACTTGATCATCCCCAGATTGTGCTGGATTGGAGCCAAACATGTGTCCACAGCCCAATACTAGATTTTGAGTCCATCTTCTGATCTCTAATAACTAAACCTCTGGAACTTTAAGATGTAGCAAAAAAATAAATAAATAAAGAATAGTACCATATCTTCATAATTTCAACACTTAGACTGTGGCATATTCTCAAACTGGTTTATGTAATTGAAACGCAAGTAAAAGCACAGTCAGAACAGGAAGTGTAGCCTTGAGGACAGGCACTGGGACCGCGGGGATGCGTCAGCCAACGGTTACAGTTCTGACTCAGTCAGCATTCCCTTTCAAGGCTGCCTATGGCCCACTGACAGGAAGGCAGGGTTGCACCCACTTTATTCATTCTTTATAACTAAGAGCAAATATTTACCTGGAAATTATAGAGCATCTATCTCCAGATTAGACACTTAGGCAGAACTTCGAATTCAACAGAATGTCAATAAGATGTTAATTACTACAATTTAATGATGCCTTTAGAGTCAGACTTTAGATGGATTTTTAGCACACACTTTCAAGAGCACCTTAGACAGAACATCATTCTCTCTGGATTTTGGAAAAGAAATAGTTGGAGCCCATGTTTCCACAGAGGCAACAAGTTTTTAAAACAGCAAAAACATGACTTGGTGTTTTCTAAGTATTCCTTAGAGAAACAAGAAGTTCTTCTCCCCTCTGATTCTTCCTCTAAGGAAAGTCCACCTGATGAGTCTCCCAGGTGGCTTTTTGCAGGTGAAATCTGGAAGGGCCTTGAAGTCTGTCTCTGTACAGAGAGAATCTGACCAAAAACATGTAGGTCTGGGAATCAACTGGGTAAGTTTCCAGAAGTGGTCAGACCAAGGGTCTAAACTCTCTTCCTTCCACCTCTTAGCTTTGTTTCCTGAGTTTCTGGACTTTGACTCTCAGCTAATCTAACCTGGGATCCTTCAACTATTGACTTGCTACATTTTGCAAAAATGGTAGAAAAGAGGCCTTGCCCTGAAGGCTGCATGACAATGAAGAATTATATTCACAGAAGTATCATTTACAAGTTTACATTAAGAGTTCTGGGGGCCAGATTCTAAATTCAGGTTGCCTTGGGCTGTGGTCACACAGAATGTCAACTCCATTTGATGAAGCTAGAAAAGAACCATAGAGTTTTCAGAGAAAGAAAGTCCATGCCCCAGCCACAGGAGCATAATTCTCAATATTGAAAAACATGGCACATATGTGTTAGATCTTTGGTGACAGAACCAAATAACAATGACTTCCCCAGGCAATATCACAGCAAGTATTCCTTTCCCATAGTGGAAGCTTTGCTTGTAGAATAAATAACAAACAAGGCAACAGCCATAACTGAAACGGTTCACCAAGTTTCTTTTTTGGTATCAAAATGATGAGTGTGTTTTCCCTAAGAACTTTCTGGCAACATGTACAAATAAAGCCACATACACAGTGACAAGCTGGTTAGAGTTTAGCTGATGACATTCTTGTTATTGAAACAGGAAGTGACTCAGCCACGACAGATCATATATTTTATTCCGTTGTGTTGGCTCATTTGAAAAAAAATAACCTTTGACAAGGCAACCACGTTTGTTTTCTAAATAACACTTTATTTGGAGAAAATGTAACTTAGAGATGAATATTTTACAATTTTAATGTTTTCTAGGAAACTGGGGAGACTTCCTCAATTAATTTATCTTTATTAAAATATTGCAAATTAGGGTTCACAACTGTTAGGGGGTCAGACCCTCCTGAATGGATTATACAAATAGGTTATGGACTGCAAACCCATTTTATATTAGGGTTGCCCTGTAACACAACTATTATGATACAATCAAATGGACATCTTTTTAATGAAAGGAAATGCATGTCTAGCATTTTTAAGGACATGGGTTCTAGTATTTGGCACACTGAGAAGTAGACCAACTGTCATTAGCTGAAAGCTTATATAGGGTTAGGGGAATTTTGTAACATGTTAATATGTACTGAGTTTTTGTCTACGGCCATACCACCCTGAACGCGCCCGATCTCGTCTAATATGTACTGAGTTTTTAGATTCTTACTAACTTCAGATTTTTTTGGTTCATTATATTCAGGGCTGGCTGAAGTTTATCTTTGCTAAATCTTTGCATGTATATCATGCAACTGATAATATAAAACATATTTCAGAACAGATATTTAAAACATTTCAACAAATTTCCAGATAGATTTGACTATTAAATATTGAGAATCTGTTTACAGTTCACAGGTTATTGAAAACTATGCCTCTACTACTGAAATGTACTTAAAATAAGTACAAAAAAAAAGGGATTCTTTAAATTCTATCATTAGATGTTCACAAATTCTCCCACCCAGCCTTTCAGTGACTCAACTGTAACTATAGTTAGAGTCAGATCTAACTGTGGAGTTAAATGTGTGACATTTCTTGTCAACTGCTAGCTTTCCTAGTGAGGGACACTGTTAATTTCTCAAGGAGTGTTTCCACTGCTGGAGAAGGTAGAGGGCAACCAGGGTCGCTGTCAGGGTCCACTGTGAGAACTTTTATCCACAAGCAACAGAAGGTTGTCTGGGAGCTGTGTGGGAGCACAGTCAGCTCAGGACTCACTTCTGTGGTCCCTGCCATCTCTTGCTCGACTACAAGTCACTCCCTTCGGTGGGAGAACCAAGAGGACCGTACTGGCCAATTATCTCCAGGATTCTCAGATATGACCAGGACATGGTCTTTTTTTCCTCTACTGTCCCATCCTTAAATCATAAAATGGATAGTTTCCATTTGGAAATGATTGGTTTTATATTTTTATACAGTGAACCAGGAACGTTGCGGTCTCATTATCTCTGCATTGGCTGCATGCAGCCGTGATGATAACAGCACAAGGCTGTCATCTGACTTTGTCTGGAGGGAGGGGCTCTGCCTAAAGAATGTTCCTTTTTTATTTTCTTCTCCTAGCTCTGTATCTGCTGTTTCCACACTCTGCATAGATCTAATTTAGGTTTTGATTTTTTTTTTTTAAAGATACCCAGACACTATCCTGGATTGACAGCTTCAAAAGCCTATGTGGTTTCAAGCCTTCACTGTAGCTCTGAAGCAACTTATTTCTGTAAATGTGTGAAGAATAGCTTTTCCTGAAAAAATGATTGTGATGCATACAAGTTAAAACCTATTCAGGAAAACCAGAGCCTGACATTTCTCCATTATTTTCCTGGAGACATGAAGAGTTCTTTATAATTTTAGTTTTCTAAAATGACAGATTCTGTAATTTGCTTTTATAACTAGTGTGTTTTCTTGTGCTCTGTCATGTAATAGTTTACCTTAAATAATGAAGGGAGTACCTATCTGCCCTGCCATCTGTGAGCGGGCTCAAGAGAGTGCCTCGGGATTTCTCACCACAGAAGTTCAAGTCACTGCGGTCACATGCTCACTTCATAGACACAGTCACGGCAACATTTTCACGCCACTCTGACAGCATGTTATTTTAAAGAACAGCTCTTTTTTTTTTTTTTTTTGCCAGGCCGTTCCAGGATTTAACTCCTAATGAGATGCTGCATTGCACAAGGTAACCTTTTAAAATAGCGTTATAAATAGCTCATCACCCAGAGGATTTTCTTTCAATTGCACTATCTAAGGATAGGCAATTCTAGCTAAATAGTTACTGCCTATTCAGCCCCTAAAATCAACATTAAAACACTCTTGAAACCCAACATATTTTTATGAATCTGTTTATCAATATAATATTATACCTTATTCTAAAAGTAAGCCTAAATATATTTATGCAAGCAAGCAGTAATAGCCTTAAACCAGCTATGAACTCTAACAGAATGTTTGTTAACAATATAGTCAGAAAACCCAATTGTGTCTATACGTATCTGTGTTTGTGTGTCTCTCTGTGGGTCTATGTCTCCGGGAGTGTACATATCTCTGCATAACTGTGTGACTCTGTATGAGTATGTCTGTAAAATGTGTGCTGTGAATGTGTGTCTGTGTGTCTGTGTCTCTACATATCTTATGTATGTCCACTCCCAACCAGGAGTTGGGACACAATGGACTAGAAAACAAAAAATTGAAAAAGACTGTACATTTGGACCAGGGGCACAAGGACAAGCTGTGATACTGACACAACTCTTTGACACACTGACCAGCAAGGGCTGAGAGATTCTGTCATGATGAGGGACTCGTGGACACTACTATGATCTGAGGCTGTCTAGAGGGCAGAGGTGGCCAAATGTCTCTATAACCAAGTAGAGATGAAAATGTAGAAGGAAAACAAAACAGTGCTCTTCCTCTAAGAATTGGCCCTGCTCTTCTTGCCATCACATTGGCAGCCACTCAGCACTAAAGGCAGAGAAAGGACACCCTGCACCCCTCTAGTTGATGTTGTCATGCTTTTCATGTCTGCATATGTTTCCCGGGAGAAGCTAGACTTGTCACCATGCCTTAAAAAAATAGTATTTATATAAATGAAACTTCTATTGTGAGCTAAATTTAACATTATCTTTTTTAATCCTCAATAAATCTTGAAAAATTGACATGTTTTTAACTGAAATTCAGAAGAACTGAGACTTAGTTATTAGAGATCAGGTTCAAACCCAGGCTTGTCACCAAAAGCAGATTCTCCTTCATCGTACTGGGTAAGGACATTCAACCCCTGTGTTTAAACTCCACAGACAGTAAGATAAACCTGCCCACCCAGGCTGGCTTCTAGTACTTTTATAATAAATAGCATGGCAGAAGTCATCATGCCCTTTGCAGTTAAAACGTTCCATTTCTGGGGACTGATGCCTCAATATTGGCTCAAACAATCCATCCTGAGCTGTTCAGTGTGTTGTAGGTCCTAAAGGGTCAAGTGCACAAACCATTAGGCTGAATCCTGGTGCCCATATGTCATCACTGGATTTGGGAAGGCCAGTTAGTTACCCAGGGCTTCTGTGAGATACGCTCTCAGAGCCCCAAGGTGTCCCCATTTGTGTCCAGAAAGAAGGATCGCTTACTAAAAAGGAGAAGAGTACACCACTATCCAATCATGGGAACAACCCAAGCGAAGAATTTTACAGGAAGTCAACTCCTGTCAGCTCACCCCCAGGAGATGTGGCACCACAAGAAATACATCTTGATGGACGTTCCAGGAAGCAAATGGCAGCCCTCAGGAATTCTGGTCCTTCTAGAACCATGCATTTTGGAGTGTCCCAGAGCTTTATAAGATCATCAAAACCCTAAAACAGAGATATTCTGTTGTCTGCAGAAATATTAAGTAAATGAGAATTGAGGGACTTTTGAAGTGCTCTCGTCTTCTCTGAGCTGACCTGGTTTCCTTTAGTTATTCACTTTAGTTATTCTTGCAACATATTCAAATAGGAGATTCCAGGCAACCACTTAGTATAGATTTTAAAATATTTATTTCATCCAAGAAGTTAAACGTAGTTCTCATGATCTCCTGGAATTTTGTATTGAGATTGCCTAAGAAGGTATGTTAGCTAATAAAAAGAAGTGAAATTTATACATAAAGAAGTACGTAGAGAGATATGAAATGACTAATATCTTTTAAAGCTATGGTGAAAAAGAAACTTCTGTCTCTTGATAATTATATTCTGCCTGTTCCTTCTGTTAGATGTCACTGTGCTTCATCTTTCTGTCTTCCTTTCTTTCTTTGCACAAATGTGTCTCACCCAACAGGCATTCCAAACCATCCTGTCCATGACAGCATGGCCAACACATCCCAGGAATGTACCCTTCATGGCTTTTGTCACCCCCTGAGATACTATTTGATTTTCCCTCTAACTAGAACCTAAGCTGTGAAGAGGTGAGCTCTGGGCCCCCCTGTATCCTGAAGTCACAGAACAATGTTCAACAAAAACTAATAACATTTGCTTTATTTTGAAAACTGGGAACATTTTTGCAATTAGAGGAATGGAAAGATGTGACCAGAGAGGGCAGAGATTTCTGACTCATCTGAAAATGTCACCATTTTGTGGAAATGAGAAAGCAACATGGAAGGATGCATGACCTTCTGAATTGAGTTAAGATGGAAATCACTTTCATTCAGAAGACTTCTCTTTTCAGAGAAAAGCAGCACTAAAATGTAGCCCATGTAATATTTGCAAATACTCAATGTGGTACCTTGGTTTATAGGAAGCTCTTTTTGTGTTCCTCCTGAAATAGCAAGGATGATTAAGGATTCTTCTTTTCTTTGTTTCTTTATCTGGTTCTCACTCTCTCCTCTCTTCCCCTCCTTCTCTCTCTCCTTCTCTCTCTCCCCCCTTCTCTCTCTCTATATATATACATGTATATACACAGATATGTACACATATCTATCTATGTATCTATTCACGCTCTCTCTACACACACACACACACACACACACACACACACATTTTAGGCTAAAAAACCCAGTACATGAAAATGGAAAGGAAACAGATATCTGTCTTTGGCAGGATAAGGAAAAAAAATATATAACTGTAAATATATATTTAATTAAGATCATATTCTTGGGTTGTTAAATTCATTTTTTCTGTGAAATCTATTGCCTATGGTATAAGTGAAGAGACCTGGCCCATAATACTGTCCCTCATTTTCTCCATTGAAACAAAGATGCATCAGTACAAGAAGGAATGTGTAATGGGGATTGAGGAGGGTCTGCCAATATACATATGGTCTCAATAAGGTGCTAGAAAACAGAAAGTGGGCAGCAGTGTTTAGAGCCAGGTAAAGAGTTTAATCAAACTCCAAAAACAACTGCTTAGGTGGGCACACAGATGGGTATAGGGTGAGAAGTAGGCTGACCACAGTGAAACAAGTAAAATTCTTTCTATGGGGTCATGCAAACCCCACCACTATGTCTTTCTCTATGTATTCCCTGCAGAGCTCAGACTGATTTTACCCAAGGACTTTAAATAAAATGTTGAAGAAAATGACTGGCATTATGCAAGTAAATATGCAACCCAAGGGAGTTCCCGGCCCACTTATCCTAAATGATTTGTACCTTACAGAGTCCTGACAGAATTTCTACAGGAGGAAATCTATCTGGAAACAGACCTAGAAATGTTAACTACTCGGAAACCTTAAGTGCCAGGTATTAACAGGTATGTGATAAGACCCAAGAATCAGGGGAAAAGGCCAAATTAAACACAGAAACTGAATCTGGAACATAACAGAACAATTTCCTTAAATTCTCTAGGAAATTCACACCAAGAATTCCATACCCAGGAAAATTACATTAGCAGAAAAGTACATGAGAAAATTAGCAGAAAAGTACATGAGAAAATTATCGAAAACTCAGGTGAAAACAGAAAATTGACCTTTCACCCACTTCTCAGGAAGTTACTTCAGGATGTACTCCAGCAAAACTTAGAAAAAAATGTTAATACAACAGAAAATGGAATTTACAGAAAGTGAATCCAGGATAAAAAGTGGTGCTTTTACATTAATAACAGATTAAAAGATGCTTTGATTGACTATTGATAACCTAGGGCATTACCCTGTTCAATAGTCCATTATATTTTTCTTCTTTCAAATTCTCCAGCAAACAATAAAATACTAAAATTTTTACACTTCTCAATTAGTCTATACCTTATCCCATGGATGTATATTTACTTAAAACTATAGTTCATATATGAATTGCTAATTCAAAAGCAATTCAGGTATAAAATAAGATAAACTATGACTTATTTGGATAAAATGAGTCATCCTTTATTAAAATTTCTAGATGGACAAAGAGAGCAGAGAAATGTGAAATAGAATTATTGATGATTTGGAGTAGGAATGAATTTTATCTTCATTTACTAAAATTAGAAAATATTTTTTAGCAACATCATTAACCAAGAAACAAATCCTTTAGTCATGCTTGTAGTCTCTCATGGTCTCATGGACTTGTTTATTCAAAATCTGTTTACTGAGTAGCTACTAGATTCTAGGCATTATACTAAACATTGATTATTAAAGAGGATAAAGACATACTTTGCTCAGGTCAAAGGAAAGAATGATACAAGTCATAACTATTCCCATGAGTGTCGGTGGTGCTTAGTGATGCACCACATAGGCATCTTGGGAATACAAATAGGGACTGTTTATTTAAGAGTGTTGATACATTTGCAGGCACTCAGTACCATTTCTTATATTCTCTCTCTTTCCCTCATTTTTTTTTTCTTAACAATTTAATGTTCAATGACAAGCTTTGGATTCACACCAAATGCATCAATCATTAATTTTTGGCAATCTTCCATTTTCTTTTCACCTTTTTATAAACCTTAGCTCTGAATCTTAATTTTCATAGCTGCCTTATAGAGAAGTAGGCAACATCACTGCCTTTAGAAAATTCTTTCAAGATGAGTGCCTGCTAGCATTTGGGGGCAAAGAAGGATTCCTGAGGTCTCTATTACTGGAAGCTGCTAACCTTGTAGGGAAGTTAAGAATTCACCAATAGCTGTAAAACAAGACAACATCATAACATAGACAGGCAAACACTAGCAGGTTTGCTTTCCACACACTATATCTCAAAGCTGGCCATAAACTAATTCAGCCAACATTTGAATGCCCTTTCTTGGCAATGAGATGTGGAGATGGGAGTCAGGTCTGCTCCTCAGGAAGCCATTGGACCTGGTACAGAAAGGCACAGAGAACCATGGTCCCACAAAGGGCAGTTATGGGGAGCACATTGCTGTCCGATGTGATGTGGAATTGAGTGCCTAGGAGGATGAGAGTGGAGTTCATGAGTAAAATCACTTGGAAAGTGATTCTAATGAGAGTGTGGAAGGTGACTGAAGGGACAAGTGGGTTGAATATGGGAAGATCAAAGGGTAAGAGGAAGGAACATGTTGGGCAGTGCCACTAATATTAAGTAACAGCAATGTGCTCCCTGTGCTACTTCTCCCAGCTCTGTAGCCATGCCTGGAGCTCCGGGCTCAGACTGTCATAGTCCACATCCAGTCTGTTAGTCTTCTCTGAGGCTGCAAAGCTTCCCTGTAAGTTCTAGAACATTCTCTCACCCCTACTGACTCCCAGTTCCTGAGTTTGCCACTCAGGCAAGTGGCCTCATGAGAGCAGAAACCCCCCCCACCCCCCACCATTAGCTGCTGAGTTTCCAGGTGTATGAAATGAACACGGGTGATGAGCCTTTATCTTTGACTGTCTGCAACGTCACCTTTCCTTGTCCTAGCTGGGTGGTTTTGAGAAAATTATGTATTTATTGTGTCTCCATGTTCTTTCTACTTAAAGTGGCAGTGGCAGGGTGGTCATAAAGATTAAAATGTTTAATCCCTGGGAAGGTATTAGCACAACAACTAGGAAATGCTATTATACTCAACTGTTTCTACTCAGCCTATCTTATCAGAGTTACTTAATATTTAGTGGCACTGCCCAACTCTTTCCTTCCTCTTACCCTCTGATCTTCCCATATTCTACCTGCTTGTTCCTTCAGTCACCTCCCACACTTCCTTCAGAATCATTTTCTAAGTGATTCTACTCGTGAACACCACCTTAACCCTCCTAGGCACTCAATCCCACATCACATCAGACAGCAAGCCAACATCTCTCCTGGTCCTCCTCCCTTGGGACTTACTCCTCACACTGAAATTAATGTCTGCTTTCTGTTCCTATTGCATGAACTGCCTCAATGAAAAGCTATTGCAACCCTCACTAGAACAATTTTATGTTGGAATATAGAAGGAAGGGAGCCTTGTTCCTCATCAATCATTCATTGAGTGTAGAACTGGAGATACAGGAACAGTAAGATTTTGGAACTCTAAAAGGGAACTGCATATCTCTGAAATAGGGCAAAAATCTGTCCACCTCTGCATTCAGCAGAGCAACCAGCTCTGTACTCCACAGAAATATTTCTCAACATAGATGCTTGTACTTTGTTGTTTTATATCAACATTATATCACATTTTCAAGGGGAACACTGAGACTTGTGCCACTAAGGACTGACAAGTTCTTGTCTTGAACCAGAAAAAAAAAATTACTAAGTTCTAAAACTATTTATATTATCTAAAAATAATCTAAAATTTTAAGTATTATATACCTTGCAAAATGTATTTACTGTTAACAATCTATAAAGTTAGATGGTTTATTATAGGCCACTATGTACTATTTGATACAAGATAATTTATGTTCTCTTTTGTGTGTGGTAGACCAAAACATAGTTTCCCAAAAGATATCCATGTTATCTGGAAACTGTGAGTCTGGCCTTATTTGGAAAATGAATCTTTGTAGATCTAATTAAGTTATAACTCTTGAGATGAGCTCATCATGGATTATCCAGTGGGCCCTAAATGCAATGACATATGTTCTTATAAAGGAGAGAGGTATGTTTGAGACCCACAAAAGGGCAGGAGGTCATGTATCCAAGGAAGAGCAAGAAGGATGCAGCTACAAACCATAAACACTGGCAGCGATAAGAAGCCGGAAGAGGCAAGGACTGACTCCCCAGGAATGTCCAGCGGGAGCATGACTCTCCTGAAACTTTGATTCAGACTCACGGCCTCCAGAACTGAAAGGGAATAAGTTTCTGTTATTCTAAGTCACCAAGATTGTGTTAATGTTACAAAGTAATGTACTCATTACCTTATGCACATAGCAGCTTATGACAATGGGGGCTAGGAAAAGAAGTTTTATTGCAAATCAGTTGGTAAAGAGGTAGGAGGTAACTTGAATCTGCTGCTCTAAGTAGAAATGGAATGAGGTTATATAGGTTTTATAGGTGACCAGAGTTGAGAACAATGGCTAAGGAGTGGGATAAGGGATAAGGTCAAAATGATGTGTACTTGGCTGAAGTTCACTGACTAATTACAAGGCATTTCAAACATAAGTATGAAAATACTTTTTCTTTATGTAATTGGAGTTGTGAATTTCTGTTGGTGGCCCATTTGCCTCTGAGCAGCCCACCTCCTCTGCATCTGCAATCTCCTGGCTCCAGCCAGCCTTGGGGCTCAGATCAAGATTAGTTGCTTCAACTTGCTCAGGTTGTGTCATCTGCAAATGAACTGCATCTGTAAACCTCAAAGAGAAACTCAGATTTTTTTTTTTTCTCCTTTTGTGCTCCAAGGTTTGAAAGCAATTTAACCATTTAACCTCAATAATTTGTTACAACATGCACAGAGAACTAATACATGATCTACATATATTACTTTATATTCTGACTCGTTAGTTTTTTAAAATCAGAATAGCATTTTCCTCCTCTTTCTGTCTCTCTCTGTCTCTTTCTGGTTCTCTTTCTCTGTTTCAAAGTAAGCTATGTATTTTGGTATACTTCCCTTCTGGAGTTTTGTACATCAGTACCTAGAGTTCAATATTTGTTTACGGTTCATTATTGGGAGGCAGTAAATTTACAAAAAGTGAAATGCATATCTTAACTGTGCTATTGGGTCAACAGGACACAGCAATCAATCACCTGTTTAATCCATCCCTCCCTCCAGGCATAAACTAGGCTCCAAGTAGCACTGGGAGAACTCCTCACATTCTTTCCCCACCTTCCCTACCTCACTCTTCCCCACCTCACCATTCCCCACCAGAGGCAACCCAATATCTGTTTTCCCGTACTGGGACCTCCTCTAACCTGCATCTTATAATAGGTGTTCCTATGTGCACACTTCTTTTACTCAGCCCAAAGTTTCTGAGATGTATTTGTGGTACTGCATGTGTGATAGCTCATTCTACTCCTTGATAAGAGTATCACATTCTATGAGATGCCCTATCTCCTGGTCATAGACTCAGGGTATTTTTCAAGGTTTTCCTGAATGTAATCCATTAATTATGGATAAATCGCTATGACCCATTTTGCATAAATCTCTTTGTAGATATATTCTATCAGTGTTTCAAGATGGAAGAACTAAAGTCAGTAAGGAAATATTTGTTTCTTTTTACTAAAAATGGCCATATCTTTCCCAAAGGTGCTAACAGTTTTTACATCAAACCAACAGTGCAGAAAGCTTCTGGCCACTCACTGCACATCTTCACCAATACCTGGTTCTACTAGTTTTCTTAGCTTTAGCCATGCTGAAGGGTTTGATTAATATTTGTCTGATGAATAATGCTGAACACATTTTTATGTGCCAATTGCAGTTTTTGATACGTGGCTTTCTCAATGTTCCTGTCTCTCCCCCTGGGGAAGATTTAATAACTATTTTGCCTATTTTTGTCTTTAAAATTTACTTTTATTTGGTCAGTATAAGTCATTTACACATTGTGGATACCTGTTTTCTACTAAATTTTCTTCTAAAAGCTTTACAACTTAGCTTTCATTTTATAGTAAGTTCTTACTGAAAGTCATCTAAATATATTTGGAAATTGACTTTAAGTGAAAGACTGTATAGCCAAACCAAAACTTAGGCTCATTGATATAAATAAGAGTTAAATTCCTCTGGCATATTTCTAGTCACAAAAACATCACCAAACTTCTAAATACTTCTAATATTAATCGGTCACTTATACTCACTCAATCCTTTTTCCAATCCACTTATTATAGTTTGGGGTCTAGGGAGTTGAGTTCTTTTCCAGGTCAAGACAGGACCTAATCTGTCTTGGATGCCCTTCCATCACAGGGCACTTCAGATACACACACACACTCCCACCCACCCACCCCCACACACACACACCCCTACTGGGACAATTAGAATATACCAAGGAACCAATCATGTGCATCTTTAGGATGTGGGAGGGAAACAAAGTCCCCAGAAATAAAAATCCACAGACATCTGAAGAAGGTGCAAAATCCACCCAGACAGTGAACCACAGGGAATCAATTTTTGTTTTTTTATCTATGTTATAATGAGCAAATATTTACCAAAATGGCATTATTTGAGGTCTGTTATACGCTAATCTATCTTAAATTAACTTTTGTATTTGGTGTGATATGTATTTGAAGGTCACCTGCCCAACATCACACAACCAGGAGTTCCAGTATCTTTTCGTGAAGACTTTCCTCTCCCAGTTGGATTTAACTGGAATTTCGTATATGGGTATTATGAAGAAAGTCATAAGAAAGTTATGCCTTCCTATCCTACTAATAATAAAATGCCATAAAATCTACAAAATTTGAATTTTATGTAGCTTATTAAAGAATGAGGATAGCAGACTATCATATGAGTTGAAGCTCAAAGAGAAATGTGCAACAAACTATTTCTTTCACCTTTGAGAAGTAGGAAGTATTGCTACAGGAGAAAACTATGATTCTAAAATAATGTGTTAACACTTAAGTGTGGGTAGGCAGGACAGTCTGAAATGAATGGAAACTGGAGACAAAATTAATTTGCAAGCCCTTTCCATAAACCACCACAGGCGCTCACAATAAAGATGGGGTAAGGGGTAGGAAACCACATTCTCTTCACCCAATAATCAGGGTGGAAGACTGGAAATCCACTCAAATTTCCAGACCTTCTCTCAAAAGAAGAGAAAATCTTCCTATGTTCAGGAAAAGGCATGATCCTGAAAGCTAGAAAACAATTATTTTCTTGCCTGGAGAGGGGTAGAAAGTTTTCCCTAAGAACCTTCTTCTGAGGAATGCAAGAAAATTTGCTCCTACAAAAACATTGAGAAGAACCAAGTTTTAACTCTCAAATACAAAGCGGAAATGAACAAACAGCTGCTCTCTCTATTGTCCAGGGTAGAGGGTGAGCAGTGCAGCCCATAGAAGAGACTGAAGGGGACTATGCAGGAGAACAGGCACTGTTCAAGACCCTTTACCAGATTAAAGGTGCTCCATTCCACTCCCAATTTCTGCAAGTTTGTATGTTGGATAGGTATAAGATTTTGTCAAATTCTTCTGCTTTAGGTGACAAGATTATATGGGGGTTTTCCCTTTTTAGTTTTATAACATAGTATAATACATTGATTTATTTTCAAATGTTAAACCAGCATTGCATTCTGGGGATAAATCCCATGAGGTCGTAATACACTATACTTTTTATGTACTACTGGATCAAATCTGTTAATAGTCTGTGAAGGATTTTTGTGTCTATATTCAAGAAATACTGTTTTTTTTTTTTGTTTTCTTTTTTTGGTAATGTCTTTGTAAGGTTTTAATATGTGAGTTATGCTGGATTCACAACATTTGGAAGTATTTTCTTCTACTATAGGGAAAAATCAGAAATATATGATAATAAAAGAAATTTCATTAATAGATACAGAGCTATCTAAACATTTTCTGTTTTTCTTCATTTTGGGTATGTTTGTTTATTTCAAGAAACAATCATGTTGTACACATTTTTCTCTTATAAAATTTTATATGTATACAAATCTATAACCCTAAACTTTACTACTGACATTGATAATCCGTATTATCTTTTTATCTTGGTCAGTCCAGTCAGTTCACAATTTTTTTTAAGAATTGTTTTGGTTTTGTTAATTCCCTCATTTGTTTCTTTCTCTGGTACTTTGATTTTAGTTCTTATCATATTTATTTTCTTAACTATATAAACTTTGGTGATTTTATCTTTATTAGCTTCTTTAATTGAAACCCTATGTTTTGATTGTAGATCTTTTTCTGTAATATAAGTATTTAAACATAAATATCTGTCTAAGCACTACTTTAGCCACATCACACAAACCTGTTTGCCTTATTTTCCTTATTGTGCAATTCAAAATCTTTTGAAAATTTCTCCTTGATTTTTTTCTTTAATACTGTTTATGTAAACCTGTGCAGTCAGGCAGTAGTTTTTATTTTGACCAGTTTATAGTTGTTATATATAGGAAGCTTGGTCCCGTAGGAACTACTTTTCACTGATCAGAAGCAGAATCCTAGACCACTGCTTTTTAAAATGTGTTACACTGATCCACATATGCTCATTAAAACACATACACACACACACACACACACACACTCACACACACAAAACCCAGCTTCCTGGTCCCATCCCTCTGCCACAAGTTTAAACTCCAGAAGTGAGGCCTAGGAATATGGATTTTTAACAAGATCTGTATCATTTTTTTAGTCGCTATAACAATTTCCCATATACTTTGCAGTTGGAAATAACACCCACATATTATCTTACTGCTCATGTAGGTCAGAAGTCCTAGAACCTGGGAATTTTGCTGAGGGTGCACAGGATGAAATTTGGTTGCTACTCAGGACTTTGGTCTTATCTGGTGTTTGGAGTTTTTTATTCTAACGTGGTGAGTAGAATGTCAGTGTTACAGCTATAAAACTGTTGAAGCTTTACAGCCTCTGAGACCAGCAGAGCTTCACTTTCTTTTAAAGGACACATCCCTTTAGTTAGGCCCACTCATTATACATTCCCTTTTGGTCAAGTCAAAGTCAACTGATGGCAACCTAGCACTGGGTCACCTTAGAATTCTGCCTATGACCATCTCTTTTGATGGCCTTTATACACAGTCAAGATGGAGAATTTCCACTTGAGAATGTCTGGAAAAGTGCAAAGTGGAGTCTATTGAAAAAGAAAGGCAAAGATTGAAATATTTATCCTGCAATTTGGCAATTAGACTCTTGAGTAAGTCACACAATTTCTCTGAGCTGTAAATGGTTTTTTTTGTTTGTTTTTTTTTTTTTTTTAAACTGTGGATTATAATGCTTACTTCACAGGGCTTTGAGGAAATTAAGTGGAATAAAATGAAAAGGTTTACCATAGTGCCTAACATACAGCACAGGTTTATCTAGTGTTGCTTCTCATCTCCTCCTCCTTTTGTTCTTTTGATTTTGATCAAAACTTTGACATGTATGAACATATTTTCCCTAACATATTTCATATTTTCTTAAGATGTCTCTTAATAACCCTCTAGAATTTTCTAGAAAAATATTGCATGATCAGAAGTACTCAAAACCATGTCACACATATGTCTTTAAATTGAAACTTAGGTTTTAAATGAGAATTTATTATAAGCAATACACTTTTTTTTTTTTTTTTTTCTAAAGTGGTAAANAGAAGTACTCAAAACCATGTCACACATATTTCTTTAAATTGAAACTTAGGTTTTAAATGAGAATTTATTATAAGCAATACACTTTTTTTTTTTTTTTTTTCTAAAGTGGTAAAAAGAGCTCAGTAGTATAAGGCAAATGAAGTAGCCAGACATGTGAGAAGGGAAGCAGTAGGGAATAGATGTGTTGGGGGAGGGGTAGAGAAGTGAAGGGAGGTAGGCAGGTGAAGATATCACCTGGCACCCGCAAGGGGTCAGACACCTCCATCATCCTAGATGTGGAAAGAACTCAGGGCAGTTACATGGGATGAGTCCTGACTCTGGAAATGGTGGCATAGACCAGCAGCATGACAACTGAAAGAATGAACAGGAGATGAATGAACAAGGGATATGCTTTCCACTGGAGTTCATTATTTTCTCTTATAACTGAAAAAGGCTATTGACTTGCAAAGGTGATTTCATGTTATTGGTTGCATTCACTCATCAATCTTAGAAAAATGGGGAATTAGAAAATAAATGTCAACAGCAAATTAAGAGATGGACGAATGTTAAATGAGTGCAATTTGCCATATACTGAGGATTTTAATGCATCATCCCTTTCAATTCTACCAAACTGTAATAGGCAAACCTTCCAAAGGCCGTGACCAAGGCCACGCATATAGTAGCACAAACAATTAGAGTCCAAAGTTCATCATTTTATACCACACTTCCCCTCTGCGGGACTTTCTGTGATTCTTCTCTGCTACTCCTCTTTAAAAATCAGGTATGATGAACACTTTGACCCCATGCATATTATTTTTCATGTTAAAAACAAAACCTGACATTGTATCTCCACCAAAGAGTTGCATATTCCTCCCCGCCAGGAGCCCTGCCTCCTGATTATTGTCCATTTTATAAATATGTATATCCCCTGTATCTAGCCAATCACAGTGTGAATAATGTTCTGAGTTTATACACTTTTTTTCCCCAAACATCATTTTGAATATACCTTTATTATGTCCAGTTAGGCTCACTTTTAAAAATAAACTATTTAATCTTCTAATAAGTGGACATTGCCAAGTAAAAGACAATGACTTACTTATAGTCTATAGGAATGCAGACAAAGAAAATAATTAAAATGCAACATTCTGACTTATCCTATTCACCTGACACACTCTCTTTCATATGGTCCAGGATGCTGGCTTTCTGTATATATTTACTGGCTACTCGGTTTCCTTTGGTAACTGCTGCTAATTACTAAGAAAAACGCAATACAACCTGATTCTTGGAAACATTTTCCAAATAATACCTGCTGCGGGGGTGGGGGTGGGGGACTGGTAGAGGGGATGACAGGGAGGGTGTGTGTGTGAAAGCCATGGCTCAACCTGTGAACCTGTGCATGATTCAAGGCCAAACCATTTCCCCCCTGGAAACAGATTCAGGGTGCATGTGTCACCTATGAAGTCATGTCTTTATTCCTGGGATGAAATAAAAGTCAGTATTTTTTATCAATTCATTTTGGAATATCTTCATAGACTCCACCATACAGCAAGATAAACTTTTCTTACTTTTGACTCACAAAGGCCCCTGCCTACAATCAAACAGGTTCATAATCCTGATAACATGCAAAACCCTCTCAAAAAAATTTTTTTTAAAAACTTAGTTTAAAAGGACATTAAGGGACTTCTTTATAAGGATGCTCACAAAACTATTTTGAAACAACGAAAAGAACTATAATTCATTTCCTCATTTTGAATTTTCAAATGTACATTCTTTTGTTTTCTTGGCATTTTTCTTGAAAATGAGCACTGACATGTATTTTAGGACAAAGTATGTATGAAAAAAACGCTGTCAGCTTCAACCTAATTTAAATTGTTTACACATTCAAGGAAAAGCCTAGTAAAGTACCTAGACAGGTACCCAGGCAAGCAGGTACCCAGGTCTCCCAGGTGTGTGGGCCCGAGGAGGGGTACAGGCTTCACAAAGAAGGTATCCCAAGTGACTTGGTCACTAGACCCGACTCGGAAGTCCCCCGCCCCACTCCCAACCCCCCCCCAAAAACCCCACAACTGCGGAACTGCGGAGCCACAGCCCCTTGTTCCCGTTCTCCGGGTCACTCGGGTGGCCCCGCCGCGGTCTGAGGACTAAGGAAAGATGGGGATGGAGGGCAGAGGGGTTCCGGGCGTCCCGAGACTAAACGGGACCTAACGAGAAGCTAGGTGAAGACGGGGACCCGGCCTGGCTGACCGCCGCCGGCCGCGGAACACTGATTCGCTCCTCCGGTGGCCGGCTCTGTGCGGGCCCAGGCGACCAGGACAGGACGCCCGGCTCCCCGGCTACCGCGCACTGAGCCGCTCGGCCGCGCACCTCCCAGCGCCGACTCCTCCGGCGCGCTGTAACCCGCGTCTTATATACCCTGCTAAAAATAGCCTGCGAGCCCTTCTCCCAATCAGAGCCGGCCAAAGTTCGAATTGAACCAATGGTAAAGAATGTGATGGAGAGGCTCGGTCACGCCAGGCGGGGCCGCTGAGTGTCACTACCGCCATTGGCCCGAGCTGACATCATCGGCGCGCGGCCCCCGGGCCGGGAGCGGCGTGATTGGGCGGTGCGCGGGGCGGGCGCTGGCGAGTCACGTGGGGGGAGGGAGTGGGGGGAGCCAAGAGGGGAGGAGGGGGAGGCTGGCAGCCGAGCTTTGAATAGGGAAGTTTTGCAGGGGTTACGTTTGCAGTCAGTCCAGTGTTTGCAAATATTGTGTGGGCTCGCGAGCGCGTCTCTGGGCTCCGGCAGGATCCGAACCCGCGGCGCCTAATTGCTGTGCAGTTGAGTTTGCATGAAACTTTCCAGAGCTGCAGGCAGTGCTGCTACGCTCCCGACTCCAGACCGCACACCTCCCTGTTTTTACAACAGCAGTAACTGTCTTTTCCAACCCGACATGGATGTACTCCCAATGTGCAGCATCTTCCAGGAACTCCAGATTGTGCACGAGACGGGTTACTTCTCGGCGCTGCCCTCCCTGGAGGAATATTGGCAACAGGTAAATAGGAATTTTCGTGTGCCAGGTGCCGGGTGCACCGAGCTGGGAGTGCATGCACGCACAGACAGGATGGTGTGTGGTTGGAGATATATTTTTCTTCTTTTTTTTTAAGGTTTAGGTAAATTCTTTAAAATTAAAAAAAAAATTGTCCTAAAACGTGCCTTTGCTGCTTCCAGTGCGGAAGGCACTTTAAAGGAGCCTTTTACAGCGTGGAGCAGAGTTGTCATTTGAGTGGAGCGCAGCAGCCCTGCGTCGCTCCCGAGTGTTTTTGCCCTTTTCTGGGGTTCGGTATCTCATCCTCCCGGGGCAGACCCAGCTCCGCGACGCTATCCCCGCCGATCCCTGGCAGAAGTTTGGTGCTTGTACCAGGTCCAGACTCCACAGCTGGATCTTGTCAAGTGAACTTGCGGCCAAGGGTGTTTTTTAAGGGATTGGGTTCTGTTTTGTTTTTTTGCTGTTTGTACATAAGAGTTTTTTTTTTTTTAATTAAAAATTTCGCCAGTGGAACACCTACCAACTCCTTTTTTTTTCAACCAGGCCATTTTCAGTTTCTTTTCCTCTTTGGAATCCTTGGGATTTGTCTAGATTTGCCTTGTTTTTCCTACCTGCTTTTATTGTTGACCATAAAAAAAAAAAAAAAGCCAATGATGTTTGCACAACCAGTGACTTACCAGTCATATGACAGTGAGTCCTGCCGAATTGCTTCAAGTCTTAGTTTGGGAAGAAGAATCTGTGTTTACAGCATTTTTTTTTTTTTTGTGAAACTGAATTTTTGACATTGTACATTTACGAAACTTAGCCCCTTCCCCCCCACACATTCTTTATAATTGAGGGAAGGGAGAGAGATTCTGACACTTCCTCCATTGTCTTTGAAAAAGAAGAAGGGTTTAGGGTAGTCTCAGCCCTGCTAGACTGTTTGCTTTTTGTCCACAAAGTGAATTAGCAGATGAGATATATTCCGTGGGTTTCAAAGCCTAGAAAGCTTTTAAGAGGAATGAAATGTGAAGTGTTGCAACCTTCACATGCCTGCTTAATTGTTGGCAGCCCTCTTCTGCCTTCCTCTCCCCTCCCCCCCCCTTTTCCTCCTAAAGAAGCAGCTCCCTAGGACATGATTGAAATTGATCTAAGTAGTTTCCTTCGGGCATTTGGGATTTGGGCCACAAGCCAGGCTGAGCTGCTGCTCCCCTTCAGAGGCTTTTAAACTCTCCCAGAGTTTAGCCCTGGTCCCCAGTGTTCATCAGCATAATGGAGATTTTAAATTAGTCAGATTATTAAAATTTAACAAGATCTCAATAAATGTGCCTTCCTTTTTCTTGGAACATCAATAAAAGATCTTGCCGTCTCTCCTCAGAACACTTTGGTATTCGTTGTAACTCAGACATCTAATTTTTTAGGGGTGAAGAGAAAACAATGATTTCGCTTCCTTGCTTGCTCATGCTTGCTATGTGAGAAGTGTGTGGGGAGGGGGGCCGGGATGTGCCGTATTATGATAGCTAGCACGCTGCTAAGTAAAGCAAGCATGAGTCTTTGGGTAGGCTTTGCTGGTCCTGAAGATGATTTGCTAAAAAAGAATCGAGTTTGCTTTAGAAATTTAAATCTGTAGTGCTGTAGTATAGACAGCCTTATATGGACATGCAGGCTACTGATTCTATAAAGATAAGGGCAGACATAATTTGATCCTACCATTTTTCTTTTCCAGTGGCTAGAAAGTTTGAGATGGTGGGGAGAGGGGATGCTGGTCTCCGGCAGGTGTAGCTTCTTGAAAGGTTGGTTGCCGGGCTGGGGAGAGGGTGCTCTGTCCGTGACACACTGCATGTATATTTGAACCGGGACCATTTTTTGGCTGCTAGTCAGAATTTCAAAAGGAAGTCTCCTTTGGCATTGCGTGAAAGAAATAGAGTGATGACTCATACAGTTGTACTCTTGGCCAGTAGATAAAGTTCTTGTCCATTGTGGGACTCCCAGCAGGGCCAGGGAGTTATTTCCCCTCTTGCCTCCTTTACAATAGCAGATGGCTATTCTGGAATTATTTCTCCTCTCGTTGTTGTGGCTCCTTGTTTTTCTCTGACCACTGTAGAAGTCATTAAAGTTTGTGGTGTGCATGGCCCTGCACTTGGGAATGGCATTCTTTGAAAGCCTCCTGGGTCTGGCTGAGCAGGAAATGGGTGGTTTCTCCTCAGCTCCATAGATGTCCCTGAGTATAGACCATTCTAGCTGCTCTCTGCTGTATGTGTGGCCCTGTGCTGTCAGCTGCATCTCCAAAGGGAGACCCATGTATGTCAGAATACCTTGCCTTGTGCATAGTGCTGCCATTCTGGGGCCTTCCTTAATGTTGTGTCTTAAGGATGTGTCTGAGGATGGTTTTCTTTGTGAGGTTTACTGGAAGCTCATTAGCAACAATGCTGGTAACTAAAACAAAACTGGCTCACAGATCAGCACTCATTGTGGTCACTGGTTTAAGTTAGGGAAGCCAGGAGTCATCTCACCTGGTTTCTCTTATGAAACTGTAATTTTCTCTCACTTTCCCAAAGATGCAGATTCTTAGTGATGAAAGAATTTGAGCCCTTTAGTGAGAGAGTCACCAGTCCTTTGCCCTTTATGCCTGCATGTTGTTGAAAATGTGCTTTCGGTTCTGTTTTCGGGAGTAGTAACCATCACGTGTCTTCTGTGGTTCCTTTGCACAGACCTGCCTGGAATTGGAACGTTACCTGCAGAGTGAACCCTGCTATGTGTCAGCTTCGGAGATCAAATTTGACAGCCAGGAAGATCTGTGGACCAAAATCATTCTGGCTCGAGAGAAAAAGGAGGACTCCGACCTGAAGATTTCCTCCAGTCCCCCTGAGGATGCTCTGAACAGCCCCAGCTTTGGTTACAACCTGGAGACCAACAGCTTGAACTCGGACGTGAGCAGTGAGGCGTCGGACAGCTCCGAGGAACTTTCACCCACTACTAAGTTTACCTCCGATCCCATTGGCGAAGTTTTAGTCAACTCGGGGAACCTGAGCTCCTCTGTCACCTCCACACCCCCCTCTTCTCCAGAACTGAGCAGGGAACCCTCTCAACTGTGGGGTTGTGTGTCTGGAGAGCTACACCCTCCTGGGAAGATGCGAGGTGGGACTTCCGGGAAGGCAGGAGACAAGGGCAGTGGGGACGCCTCCCCTGACGGCCGGAGGAGGGTACATCGGTGCCACTTTAATGGCTGCAGAAAAGTTTACACCAAAAGCTCCCACTTGAAAGCACATCAGCGCACTCACACAGGTCAGTGCCTCCTGCCACCCAACGCGGGCAGGGGCCGCTGGTGGGCGCCCCTGAATTGCACCAGCCCTGGGAGGGGGCTGGGCCCTCAGGAGGCTGTCAGACAGACACATCCTCACCTCATTATTCCCCAAAAGAGTTGGGTCTCTGGGGAGTACAGAGTAGGAGCTGAAAGACTGGACATTTGTGCCCGATGAATGGTTGACACTTTCAGATTAAACACAGAAGAGGTAAATCACATTCTCCATCTATACCCATCCCCCCACCCACTCCAACCATCCAGGTTAGGAAGACCCTTTGTGTGGTCCGCAGCATCCGTGTATTGTTGTCTTGTGTTGCCTCCATTTTTTAGGATGAAACTAACGGGTCCCAGAGGGTGACAGGGAAGTATGGCATATGATGGTGCTGACTGTGGCCTGAGGGCTGAGCTTGACCTAGCAGTGCTGTTAGTGGGTACTTCCCTATGATAGAAGACCTTGGTTCTCTACCATTTAAAGAAGACAGAAACAGCTTTTAATGAAGTACCACAATCTAGATGAATGTTCCATTTAAAATTAGCCCATGGTCTCTAGGATAACTGATGAGAAGGCTCTGGAATGATAGAACTGGCTGGGGTCTCAGAGATGAAGTCATGTATGCTGTTACCTTAATACTGGCAGCAAGGATCTCAATTTTAGTCCCAAAAAGACTCAAGGCAAAGAGGGGATCAGGACCCTAGAGCCCTGGCAACTTTTTCATATTCTAAGGTAGCACTTTTTTTTTACTGAATTCAAATTTATAATTTGACCAAGAAGTGAGGTAGACTTGTTCCTTTGATTGCCATTTAGAAAGTGCTTTGAAGGCCTTGGAACAAACAGGGTTTCCCAGAAACTCATGAGTTTTAGAGCACTGTGGAAGGTCCCAGAGGAAACTACAAAGACTCATTCCACAGGGGAGTGAGTAAGGCACAAAATAAGTGCTTGAGAGAAACCGTTGCCATGGAGAAAGCAATAAAATTCTGCCCTCAGCCAGGCTGTGGGTGCAGCAGGCTGACACTTCATATCGGAAGTATTTCGCCAGTCTGAGTAATTGTCATTCCTGCACAGTAACTGATTATGGGCATGTGGGCTCTGCCAAACCTGGTCCCTTCCACAGCACCCGAAGCCAGGTCAGGAAAGGGTTGCTGTTACCTGTGAGTGCCAGCTGCTGGCCTCCAGTGACGCATATTATGAATTCCCCAGGCCACAGGCCCCTGAGCTTGCTAATTAGTTGACTCCCTTCCCACTGTTGTAGCACCCTTACCTCATTGCTCTGTGAAATCACAACGTGCTGTGTGCTCTCTTCCCAGGAGAAAAGCCTTACCGATGCTCATGGGAAGGCTGTGAGTGGCGTTTTGCAAGAAGCGATGAGTTAACCAGACACTTCAGAAAGCACACTGGTGCCAAGCCTTTTAAATGTTCTCACTGTGACAGGTACGTGTGTGAGCTTAGGCCAGAAGGGAGCACAGGGGCTGGAGTCCTCCCCCTCCACAGTGGGCCTACAGCAAAACTGGCAGGCAGACACTTCCCTGTGATAGATTGGTGTTTCTTTTTGTAGCCTAGGACTTTTTATAGTGTCTCTAGTATGTCACTTGTCCAAGTTAGGAAGACCCGTGTCCTTGTCTGAGAAGAGTGATTTCACTCATACTTCCCAGAGAACTGGCTGTCCTTAGCTTCCAGTTTGAAAATGGGGCAATAAGCTCAGGTCAGAAGACCCCAGGAGCAGAAGGCAGGCCTCCTTCGTGGGTATTCCTATCAGCTGGAATTCCCTGTCCCAAAAGTGAATCTGACAACTTCTGCCAGTTTCCACTTTCCCTTCCCGAGGGTCAGCTGGGGATAAGGGGGGCTGCAGGCCAACAAGGACCAGGCATCTAACTCCTCGATTGGGGTTCGCCCTTGCAGGTGTTTCTCCAGGTCTGATCACCTGGCCCTGCACATGAAGAGGCACCTCTGAGGGAGCACAGCGGCGACTCCTGCGGCTTAAACGGCTTCCACGCTGAGAGACGGCCGTGGAAGGAGGGTGCGTGTTCCAGCCAAAGCATGCCATTTTGCACCCTACCCAGTTGCCTCCAGGACCTCTCCTTAGAAGGTCATTCGAGGGCTAAAGACGTCATGTCAGAAGCGGCGGAGCACCCGTGGGGTGTGGTGGTTGGGTGGCCCTGGACTCGCCACTGGTACCTATCTTCTGAGTGGACCCGAAGCCTTTGCCGTGAGCATGTGCACTGAGAATGTTAATGGTGGGGTTGACTGTGTGTGATGGATCTATTATGGACTGTGTGAAGAGGCAGCGTCTCGTCCCCGAGGGTGGCGAGACTGCGAGAGACCGACAAAAAGCAGTTTGAGTGTTTGTGTGAGGAGTAGTCCATGAGATGAGATGACCACCGATCATTTCCTGGGGGGTGGGGGGGTGTCTGCACCTTAGGGGGAAAAAGATAAAAAAGAAGGGAAAACATGGAGGGCGGGAATGGGAGGTCAGGACCCTGAGTGGCGAGNGGGGGGGGGGGGGGTGTCTGCACCTTAGGGGGAAAAAGATAAAAAAGAAGGGAAAACATGGAGGGCGGGAATGGGAGGTCAGGACCCTGAGTGGCGAGTGGGTGTGGGAAGGGAAGCCCCTTCCCGGAGTGAGAGGAATTTTCCGTGTCTGGTGCAGCTATTAAACGTGCAATGTGTCAAGTAGCTTGTTTTACTCGCTACAACAGAGCTCATTTGTTACCCATTGTATAAGCTGTGTATTTACAAATATAACACAATGATAACTTTTCCTTATAAGACAAAAGTAATGCATGGTCTGGGGAACTATATGCTTTTCCATTTTTAAATCAGGACTACAATTTTGATTCCAGTTACTGAGCAGCTAAGATACAATTTGTGGAATTCAGTGATCCTAGCCCTCTGGCCTGGCATACACAGCCTCCCCTTCCATTTTGTAACACTCCCCTTCCAGAGAGGCATTGTGCAGCATAGGATTATTTTTTAAATGATTCTGAATTTAAATTAACTTTTTGGAGAATTTCATGATGCCCTTTGAGGACATTGGACACATGTTGGGTGTGAAAAAAAGCTAGGGCTGGGAATTGCTGGTCTGATGTTACATTAGACAAAGAACCTACAATTTTTCTCAGTTGGGTGGATAAAACCACTAAAGCTTAGAAACTGTTTTCTCATGCAGCTAAGTTTCTCTTATTTATGCCTTGAGGACTAATTTCTGGTTTTCTAGCTGATAATGCACTGTAGATCTTAATAATGGTGCCTTATGCAAGTGGCCCTTCTGTGGGGTCTCATACAGGGGTATGGGTGATGCATGCTTTATTAAGGCTCTTTTTTCACCTGGCATTGTACTGTATCAATGTATAATTCAGAAAAACACATCTCCTTAAGGTCCTCCTTCACAAATAGAGAGTTGAAAACTCCCCAAACAAGTCAGTATTTATTCAGTATTTTAGACAACTTGACTGTCAGCGTTAAAGTGGAAAACACATGGTAATTGGAAAATCTGACCATTTCTGCCACCATGAGGCTTTCACGTAGACTTTGCACAACAGTTGTATAGATCACACACCGGCTGTATTTAATACGTAAAAATTCCACACATGTTAAAGATACAGAAGTATAAAAACAATGTTAAATGTATTTACTTAAAAGGCACAAGTTCCACATACCTATCTAGCTACCTGTTGGTAATACAGAAAGTATACTACTTTTTTTTTAAAGTGGGTGGAATTCTCGTGTATGTATATTTGTGTGTACAGTATGTGTATGTGAGTGTGTGTATATATATATACATATATATAAATAATATATAAATATTTTTTTAAGGAGAATTTAGAATGTTTAGTTAGACAATTCCACAGCCTGTGAAGTATTTCAAAATGGCCATAAAGGAGGTAAAAATGAAAAGTATAACTTTTATAAAGGCTTTATCTTTCATTTTATGACTTGCTACAGACTCTTGGCTTCCAATCTATTCCAGACAACTGATTTTGGTCATCATTATTGGCGGGTCTGGAATAGGGTCCCTTTGGCCATTCAAACGTGGCATGGATGAAGTACTAATCTATTAGCTGGTTTCAGACACACTGAGGTTTGGATTTTGGATTTCAGCCTTATTAGAAGATCTGACCTAAGAGTAAGCTAATCACAGGGATTCTTTTTTAGAACTCTTTTTATGCAGATGAAGCTATTTTTTTCCAGCACATAGATTCTTCCAGTTTTTCCAACGAGTAATTTCCCCGAATTGGCATACCACAGCTTGGACAGCTGATATTTCATCCAGCAGCTGGCTGTGGGTGTGGATCTGTCATACACACACACACACACACACACATTCATTTATATATATATATATTTATATATATATATGTATACACACACACACACATGAGTCTAGCTGGGTGGATATTTTGTTTGATCTTCCTGGAAATGAGCAGTGATGAAAGCTCACATAACTGGTTTTTTATCCGGGCTGATGCATACACTTACCTAAAGAACTCATTTCATTTTGCTTGGGGGAAAATATACTCTTTTTTCTTGGCAATTCAAAATCCAAGCATTTGATTTGCTGGGTTTTGGAAAACTCCTTTTTTGGCCCTGCTGTGTCCTTAGCCATAACAATTCCATTAAGCAAGAAGGTAAACAAAAGACAAAAACAAACAGAAAAAACCAACATGCACTGGCTTGTCTCACTTATGAAACATGGAGTGTTTGCTTGGGTGGGGCTGGGTGCCATATATGTCAATGCCTGTAATTTTCATAATAAGCAAGTACATAAAGAACTACATTCTGTTCAGGTGATAACTGAGCCTCAATCAAGCAGAAACTTTTTGCTTGACATTAAAAAAAATTTCTATTAGTGAAATTTCGTTTTTTTTTTTGAAGCACCCTGTTATCTAAAGAATCTTTGTAAGATTTTTGTAAAATTTTGTTTTACAAGATTTTATTTGAAATTGTTTTTTGCAAGATTGTTATATTTCTGTATGAATGTATTTTTTATTGGAATAACATAAAAGAATTCTTATCAGCATCTTGACTCTGGTTGTTTTTTGTGGGGGTTGTTGAAACATTCCTGTTGTATTAATCACCCTGGCTCCGCCTTGGGAAACCTTTCTTGTGCAACCCTGAGGGCTGCTGGCCTGCCTCACTCCCTCCTTTCATTTCAGCTTCCCACAGCTTGTCCTGTCCTTGCTACTAATGTGGAGCCTGATATGGCTCTCCCTGAAATGCCGTGAATTCTCTCCTCTGGAGACTGACAGAAGCAACCACCAGGCTTTTGGGCACAGAAGGGAAACATTTGCTGTGTTTTATCTTCCTGTCACTCAAGTCAAGAATCTATGACAAAGGCATTTGCACAATGAGGAAATCCACTGCCTCCCTTCACTTCCAGCTGCTCCAGCAGCCCAATTCCAATCAGCAGGTCCTTCCTTGAACTCCTCTACTCACCTGGCCAAAATGTCACAAGGGGAGGGCCAATGGGTCCACAGCTTTCCCCATTCAGTCCATTCTTCACACCCCCGCTTTCTTCAGCTAGTCCAGTAAAATAGGACAGAAAGTAAGATTGTTTACATGCTCACCAGGTGATGCTATATCTGTGTTGTTTTTTAAAGGCTAATGGGAGGCATTATATGTAGAGTTTGTTTGGAAATAAAATAGTCTGCTCTTGTTTTTTTAGAAACATTTTCCATGACAGCTTTAGATTTTAGTCTCAGCTTTTTCTGAGTGACTAGTAGCAACTGGTTCATCTACAAGTCCAATTTCTGATCATATTAAACTAATCGGTAGTGATACGGTAAAATTAGTGTGTGCTTCCTGGATGAAGGGGCTCTGGAATGAAATTTTCTGTGGGAATGAGCTTAACATTCCTCTTCATTTAACTGTCAGGAAGTTGTTTTCAGTTATTTAGATTCTCACTAATTCATAGTGGTTCTTCATTTTTCTAGATGTTCAGGTTTTACATTACTAGTTGATTTTAATTTTATAGTTGGGGAAGGGAAATTTAAATGCATCCCCAGATTAGGGGTGTTAAGTGGTTTTCTTTCTAGAAGTGCAGTAAAAATATCAGCAATTTGAAAGGCGTTGTGGTGTGGGAGGGTGCAGGAAGCAGATGAAATTTTTGCCAGGACTCATGGGTGTGCTGTGTGCTGAAGCACTTGTCAAGATGACTAATAGTCGGATTGCCTTGACTGTATGGCTAAATAAAGGCCTGATAATGCATTCTCGGCTACTATTGAGACTTGACCACTTTGTCATGCGAAGACTATGCCGAACAGCTCGGTTATGTTCAAATAAGGCTGTTAGGAGAACTGTCACACAAGGAATCAGCTGTACAACAAGGATATTTATAGAAGTATAAAAATTTCAGTCTGCTTAAAATTTTTTTTTTTTCAAACCTAGCTAAAAGAAAAGAAATATTCTTCTCCTAACTAGCTTTGTACTCTGGTCAATTTGCTGAGCTTCACTGGACCTCAATTTTCTTATTGCCAAAATATTTTAGGCAAGGTCACATGTATGGAGCATTTTATATAACACTACAATTCTGTGGTCTGTGAGTGCAGGGTGGACTTCAAATTACATGTTCACCATCTTCAGAATGCTTGGCTTGGGTCTAGAAAGCTTTCTCTTGTGCCACAGTAGAAAGTATTGTTGAAGAAAATTTCTCTAACTCAGCCTGGAAAACAGAACTTTCTCAAATTGCCCTTTGCCACTTTATTTATAGTTAAGTTATTCAGGCACTTTGGTGCTTTATAGCATACCATTTTTTACTTAAAAAAATAAATAAGAAAGGAAGATGAGAGGATTTTCCAATCCATCAATCCTATTCCCTACATCCAGGTTACTTGTGTGCTCAAACAACAGAGGAAGAAAGTAGAATCAAATTGTTTTCCTTTGTATTTTAATTGCTATAAAAATACCTATCATATGTAATGCCTTATGTTTTAACCTTATGCTACCATGATCCATTTTTTTTTTAGAGGTGTATTTATTTTTGTGTAGAAGAACATGGATGTAGGCCAGAGGATTCACCAGAGACAGAGTGGGGAGCAGAACAGGAGGATCTACTGAAGTATGCTGCTGAGGAGGCATTGGCAGGACAGAAGAGGTCTGCTGTTCCAAATGTAGGTCAGCTCCCTTGGCTGGGGATTGAATTTATGCTGCAGTGACTGGTGATAGCTTGATAGTGCTGATTTTTTAACCCCTGCATCACCAGGGAAGCCCTACCATGGACTATTTTTGACAACACTTCTCAAACTTAATTATTCCTCCCCTCAAATGATTAAAATGAAAATATTTACTGTTTCTTCTGCCTTAACTAGGGATTGGAGAAGCAATATGGTGTGTGTGTTTTATTTTTCATAACACGCTACAAAGTAGGTGTTTTCCTGTTTCACAGATGAGGAACATCGAGGTTCAGGAAGTTAAGCTGCTTTCCTTAGGTGGCTTAACCAGGAAGCAGCCAATTAAACCTCTGTCCAGGCTCTCAAATGCCTAAGGCCAAGGTTTTAGTCAGCACCCAAGACTGCTTCTGTCTTGCCCTGGCTCTCCTGGGAGTCTTCTGCTCATTCTGTGGATTCTTTATAAAATGACATTATAATTATGAAATGGAGACAGACTTTCTTACAAGTCAGAAGCAAGAAAGCTATAAACTATGCTATAATCCTGAACAAACAAAAGTAACCATTTTGAACTGCTTTCAAGATATGAGACAGATGGCATGTATTTATTTTTAATGTTTAAGAAGATAGAGAAAGCAATTGGGGATGCGACATCCTGCATTAATTGGCAAGCATCACCTAATATACGTAGTTAAGACACAAAGAGAAGAAAATTAGGTCCATGCATCACACAAATGAGGCAATACAACAAAGTGTATTTAACTAGATTTATTTTATAACATGGTCTCTGTTCACTCTAAGTAATTTTAACGAGAATTCTCAAAATGTCTGTGAATGAAAAGAAACAAAACGGAGAAGAAGCCTGGGTACCACATGCTCTGACAGGAACCATGCTGGGCTGAGCAGTCACTGCAGAATTTTCAATTAAAGTCAGATTTTACTAGAATGCCCGTTGTCACCATCTCTCCAAACTCAGGTCGCTCAGCCTTGCACTGACTTCCCTTTGTATAATATATGACAGCAACAAAAACAATAACGGTAACATTCATAATGGTCCTATCATATGATCTGACATTGTTTCTTAAATTAAGAAACCCCAATTCCAAGTTGCCATAAACAACTACTAACTTTTTAAAAGATTTAGCTGCTTAGTCAATGGTTAGTGTTCCCCAAGTCACTTATCAGTGGGTTCTGAAGCTTGTACTTTGCTAGATTCCCAGAGACATTTATCGTGACTTGCATGTATCAACTCCGCACACCTCTGCTTCCCTTGATTTCCTAAGTTTCACATTACCACATTTCATTTCGGTTGTGCAAGACTTCCTTCCAGATGTGCAAGATAGGTGATGGCATGCACTGGTGTTATCAATTAATTCACTTTAAAAGCAGACAGTATTGCCCAGGTATCATTTTTCTGTTTGTGTTGGTAAGGAGCTGAGAAAGTGTAGCACTGTGGAATAGGGAAGATAGCAGTAACTGGTAATGACCCTATCTCCTTTTCAGATAGGAATTGAAAAATCCTTCACTATCATCCCCGTCTTCACTTGTTCAATTTACCACCTTCCCCCAAATCAGATATTTATTTACAAGCTCAAAAGCTATAACAAGTTGACCACATATGTATGTATGTATGCGTGCATGTATTTTAACTGTAAAAATTTAACTCTTCATAATAAAATTGATTGCAGTCAAAATTCAGATGCATGATCATCTTGTGAAAGTACAGTAAAGAGAATATTAGTGTTCATTACCGATTTAAAGTATTGAACCATCCTGGTCTGACTTAAGATATCTGTCTGTTATCATGTTTTATCAGAAGATGGAACAAGAGATAGGAACTACCGGGGGTCAGGGGACTTGTGGGGTCAGAGCACTTGTCGCCCCAGCAACAACCCTTAGATGGGAATGACTGAACAGAGTTGTGGTAAGTAGGAGGAAGAATGATTCTTACTTAATAAATTACCCCATGACCCAACAACTGAGCTCTCTGCATGTCTGCAGGGAACAAGGAACATTGCCTTTTAAAGATGTTTTTATTTAGTGACCAAGTGAAGTGGCAACAGGAAGTCAGGCACTAGCATAAGAACATGACACAGTTGTTACCCAAGCACCCTGTACCTCTTTGTTAAGCTGCAAGTTCCCTTGGAAGCATTTAATAGCAATCCACCTCAGGAGTTACTGTTTTCTAAAGAGAATTCTAAGAATTACATTTACAATGGTTAGTGACTTTATTGTATTCTGGGGAACCAATTCTTCCCATATGCAACTTAAAAGTAAAGGTTCACTAATTCTGGTCATTGTAATGGCTACTTAGTTGAGCTTTGTTCTCATCTTCAGAATAGAAATAATCAATGGAAATCCTTTCAGGATTGTTGGAAGATTGAGAAGAGTTTTATAGGGGACCTAACATTTGGTCTGGGACATGACAAATGACCAACAGTTGATCATTATTACCATTCTGTGATATTTAATCTCTTAGCCAGGAAAATAGTTCTTGTTCTTCCCATTGGATTTATTTAAAAATAGAACATTTTTAAAAGTTAGCATTATGAAAAGTTCATTCATGTTTAATTTCCATAATATAAGTTTTCAGTAAATTCAGTGGCGGACAAGCTTAGACTTGAAGCTGTGCTTTTATTGTCAGTAGTTTCCTCTAGCAATACTCTGTGCTACTGAAATATTGCAGGAAGGAAGTTCTGCAAGTCTGAGTAAAACGCTTTCCTGTTAAAGCTCATGAACACACTGAGCAATGGCAGAGCTGCATTGACCAACAGATCCACCAAGTTGAATTCTCAGTGTTTTTATCAAGTGACAAAGAATCCAAAAGTCCCAAATGTTACTGCACTTTTCAAGACCATGTGTAAATCTGAGATTGGTCCAATTCTTCTGAGTCAGGAGGACTGCTTAAGTTACTATTGAACAGATGTCTCATCATTATGCTCTGGAAATATTACATTATTTAACTTATTACATTCTTTCTGATGAATAAGTTGCATTATATGTATGGGGTACCTCATACATCATTAAGTATCAGTCTATGTGCTAGAAGTCACTTTAATAAGGCATGTGTTTTATCCAATTAAAATTCCTAGGCTTCCATTTATGTATTTATTTAGAATTTTTAAACGTTTTGCATTGAATAACTGGGGTGGGGTGATGGTGAGAAGATTCACCAGCAACAGAGCAGGGAACAGAACAGGCAGATCTACTGAAATACACTGCTGAGGGGAGCAGCAAGTGAGACAGGAGAGGTCTTCTACAAAATGTGGGTCACCTCCCTGGCTGGGGGTGGAACTCATGCCATTGTGTTGTTAGTCCTCAGATTTAATCCCTAGGCCACCAGGGAGGCCTAGGCTTTACATTTAGAAAAACTCGTTGATTTATTTTATTTTACTTTATTTTTAGTTACTTATCTCTGTTTGCTTCTTTATTATTTTCACCACTTTTTATCTTAGGGGCATCAGTCCCATGAACATGCATTATGTGCCCTCACAATCCTTTGTGGGAATTAAATTCCACATATTTGCAGAGGCTTTATGATTTTTTTAGTGATGTTGCTGTTGTTATTTGTTTGCAAAACAGTGTCACTGGCAACTTTCTTTCCATAAATAAGAACTTCAACTGATTTTGATGCAGGTGACCATTCTGCAGCAACCAAAGAGAACTTGAAGGTAATTCTTTTTTCTTTGGAGTACTCAAGGTAAGCAGAGCAGTCGTTAGTATTCTCCATTCGCAGGGACAAACCTGAAGGCACAGTTGATTAAAGTACAGTCAGTCTGAGACAGAGCCAGAAATAAAACCAACCCATCATGTGCTATTATACTACCTTATACTTAGCTATTGATATTATGTTAATTTCTTGAATTATGGAAACAAACAGGGGTTTATATACAAACTATGGGTAGAACCACATCTATATTCCACTGCTTGCTGTAAGGGCCTCATTCATCTCAACGGACCCCCTACTGAGTTCCATGTGAGTCAGCTATAGAGGTCAAGAAGGCACAGTCCACACTCTTTTCATTCATCCATGCAATGGGTATGGAATGATGAGTAGGTGCTGGGTACCCTGCAGAGAGAAACATGAGACCAGAAGACACCTTACCCCTGGACTCTTAGCTTATGCACTGATCTCCTCCACCCCACCTCTGCCTCAGCCTACACAGGGTCTCCTCTGAGGTTTGCTTCCATTGCATCTTACTTGATACTTAATGTACCATAAAGTGGGGCACCTTTATGCTTTTATTTTTCACTTGCAATGCATGGCTGCATAACTAGTCCTTTCAAAACAAGCATTGTGTTTGTGACCCCAGTATGCAAATCACATTGCTGTGTATGAATTTGGTGGCAATTAATATTTCCTACTTTTGACAGAGACGGCAAATGTATTGATGTCCTGTCTACAATCATGTGTCACTTCATGACATCTGGAGCAGCCCATATATATTATGGGGGTCTCCATGTGCTATGTACCATACAGCCTAGGTGTGTGTAGCAGGCTGTACCACAAAGGTCTGTGTAATTGCAATCTATGACATTTGCAAGACAATGGAATCACATAACACATTTCTCAGAACACGTTCCTGTTGTTAGGTGATGCATGACTGTACACCCTTGCCTCCCTCACTAATGCTCTCACTGACCCTTCTGACTTGGATGTGATTACATCAGCTAGCAAGTCACCAGGGCCATTCATTCTGGCCATAGGAGCTGTGCTTGCAGAGTAACCAGCTGAAGCAGGCTCTAACTTCAGGGCAGGTGTGGAGTTTCTACCACCCAACACCCAGGATAGATATGAACATGTGTATAAAAAGACCTTGTTTTCATTTCCAAGCTGAAGTAGTTGGATATGTGTACACCCCATTCTCACTGAGGGTTGGGAGCTTTTCCAAAATGGAGAAAATAACCCTGAGTTCTGATATTCAGGCCCTCAAGGGACCTGTCTGCCCTTCTCAGTTAGGATACCTGTCCATACCCCGAACTTCCTTACTTTCTTTCTCACCCCTGGAGCAGCAGTTCTTTTGGGCCAAGAAGTGTATGTGCACAGTCTCAGCCTGACTGCCCTGTCCCAGCACAGGTGCTCCACACATGCCCAGTGAATGGATGGAGGAGCAGATGACTTTGGTTCTGTTACAACTTCACTCCTTTCAGCAGCAGCATCCAAGGATCTCTAAATAAAAACGAATACCTCATTTGATCCCCAATATTAGACATCTCTGGTAAATCTTTTGCCTAGAGGGCTTGCAAAAAGCCAATTATCCATTTTGTTTCATTCATTTCCTTTTCCCTTTCCACTAGATGAAGAAGTTACTGAAGATGAGAGAAAAATGATAGGGAAATCCATAAACCTGTCGGCTCTGAATTAAACCACATTAGAACTATCTCCACTGGGGCATGGCAACACCTATACGAGCTACTTTCTTTCAACTTTATATTAATTAAAAAGACTTACCCCTCCTACAGATGCACTGAATGCTCCAGAAAGAGCCACAGGCCCCTGGATGAAGCTACTTGGGAAATGAAAGTGAAACTTTATTAAAGCATATTCTGTGATTGTCATTAAAATTTAAATAACCAAGTGTTCTGACATTACTTCTAAACTAAATGTGAAGCCTTTTTAATTCTGGAGCTGATTCTTTTACACATGAAGAATAAATGGGGTGTTCCCAGGTGACTAGTTAAAATGTCTACAAATCCCAAATCTCCTCATTCACAATCTGCTGCATTCTCCTGCTTCTCACTTGCAGAGCATTTGATATTTATTTTACTACATGAAATCAGAGTGGACATCTTTTTTCTTCAAGGTCAGATGGATGATTAAGCTGTCACTGCTTATCACATATTGATTGTAGACAGGCCATTGCAAAGTGCATGAGGTCTTTTTTCTAGTTAAAGGTACCTCACTTCATGACTGTTTGAGAAAGCAAAATGGAGTTCAAACCCCTTCCTCGTACATCTGCACACTTCGGCAGGTTAGTTGTTGACAGTCTGCTTCTTGTCTATGCCATGGACCCTTCAGACGGTGGCTGTCAGTATGAAATGATAAGACAGGGTGAACTTCCCCCTCTAGTGCCTGGAGCCCCAAGGCCCATGATAGAGCCTGAAACTCTGCCACCCCTGACCTGCATGTCCACCATTGGCTCTGTAACCTTGGCCAGAACAACACTTCTCTAATATAGAAACACATATGCCCCGGAACCCGAAAACCGCTGCACAGTTCTCAGGATCCAATGTATGGAAAGCACCTTTCACTGGCACAGTTATGCTCACATGTAACACGATGGCTACTTCTTCATCTCTTTTGTCATTAGGACTTAGGAGTTGGTATCAGGACTAGAAATAATATATATATAAGGGTGTCATCTGGGACCTGATGACAAGGTGGATGATATAGACCATAGTCCACGGTTATTGCAATTTCTTCTTTGTAAAGCATGAAAAATAAATTTAAAATGACTTACTAAAGTTGTTAGGTAGGCGAAGAGGACTCACTGATACAGAAACACTCAAGAAATTAAAAAAAAAAACAGCACCTACAGATGATATAAGAGCTCCCAGTAGGACATGCACTCTTAAGAGTTTTTAGACTATGTCTATATTTTGCCATCTCTGCTTTGCGGAGTTACCTTAAAAAATGCCAGACAGAGCCCTCTGCTTCCTGCTACACTGGTAGAAACTGCCATGGTTTCCTTTCTAGAGATGCATGACATAGAGGACATACAGCAATGATCAGTCACAGTTTTTATTACTGGCCCACTGCGGGCAGTTCATTCCTTGTAAGGAGGACAGGGATTGCTGGTAGAAGAAGACCTCCCTGAGAAAATGACTTGAGTAAGCACTAGTTGAATTGATTGGTGGTTACCTTGTTTTGAAATGGTCAGTTCACCTTTATTCACATAAATTGAAATGCCAGCGTGCACTGTCTACACTTGACATTGTCATTCTGAAGGCTGATTCTTGCTGTGTTTTATGGATAGAGAAAAGGTAGGGTACAAAACAGCCTTGAGACATGAGAGCAACAGAACAGTCAGACCACTTTGTTCCCGTCAAGCAACACTAGCAGCCACTACAAAGCAAGTGGGGTGATCCTTCTCAAGTGCACAGAACACAAAAAGGGGTTGCACCTGCAACATCAACATTTCGCCCTAAATCCTGCGAGAGCACGAGTTATTATCCCCTTTTTAGAAAGGAAGTCTCTAAGACTCAAGCTTGGCAGTGTCACCAAATTGGAAGCCAGCCCAGAATCTCAATCTTTATTGGCTAAGTTGCCCATGGACCTTCAGAACTCTAGATAACTGGGATGTTAGTGACAATCATGGGGAGCAGACTTTCATCAAGGAGTGGTTCTCAGCGCAGGCTGGTGGAGGACAGCTGAGTCACCCCTTCCTTCTGGGCTGGTACCCTCAGAAGGCCAGTGAGTCAGAAAGGGCCTGTGGGGTGGGGCAGCAGAGCAGGAACCTGCACTTTCCTTGCCCATTCATAGCTGTTCTGGGAAAATCTGTCAAGCTCTGGAATGGCAGTCTGACACATTTCCCCAGGACTCAATCTGCTGGGCCTGAGCACAAAAAGAACCACACCCTTAACCTTGTAGAAAAAGGAAGGACCCAGGTGAGACTCTTAAGAAATTGAGGTGTGTACTCATAAAACTAGATTGCTGGGTGATGACTTACCCCGTGGGAGGTAGTGCAGGTAATAGGACTACCCACATTGGAGAACTGAATTCCACTTCTAACTGCCACATTTGTGCTGTGTGAATTAACCTCTCTGAGCCTTTCTTGCAAATTTGCTGGAAATAATGAACCAAAACCAGAATACCACTCATGTTCCATGCTGTTGTATATTCAACCGAGGGCTTTAGGATTGTGTAGGCCAATGCGCTGTAGAGAAGTGACGAACGGTCAGTGAGCTTACTGAAGGCTACTGACTAGATCTGCTGAACACTTAGGTCACACTTGATAGGACATATTTACCTTCAAGTTCTCCCATTGAAAACCATAAACCACATACATGTTTAAGGGTGGAATTGCATGAAAGCTCCTAGGTCTACTAATGCTAGTAAAATACACCAATACAATCCTATGTTACATGTATGCTGGTAACATGGGAGTTGGGGTTGGAAAGTTTCTTCTCATTTGAAGCCCTTTTGCTTCAAATGAAAGAGAAAAACAAATAAATAGGTACATTTGACTTCAACTGTCAGTTCCAATGAGCAGATCAACGGGAAGGGATGTGGAAGTTGTAGGCGTGAGCTCTCCAAATGTCTCCCAAGAACTAATGTTGGAGCACAGAGTAACTTGTAAAGAATTTGAGCTTAATTAATATCATTAAAGGGAATTCTAAAGGCTGATAATGGTCACTTTCCTTTTTTCCAAATGCTAAAAAATACACACTTTTCTTCTTCTTACAATCTATACCATAGAATGGCTATAAATCAAAGTTAGACAATCCAGAATTGCAAAAAGTTGTTTGCATGTATGTCCTGCACTTTCTTGCCATACTGATTCAGAAGTCAAAAGCAAAACTCTAAAGGACAGAAGACAAGCAATAAGAGGAGGGACTTCGCACAGATCTCCTTGGCTTAAAATCTTCAGTGCAGTCCATTTAGTATTTCATTTTTAATAAATAGATCCCATTTGTCCCTTGCTTAATATTTAATTCCACTGAGTCAATGATGGCTTTATTCTGATACACTTTGTAAGAAAGCCCCAAAATGTTTGACCTCATAATGAAGAGGTAAGAATTTGAGGTGCTTTTCTACTTTTTCAAATATTCTACGAGAGAAGATCAAGTTAGCACAAAGAGCTGGTGTCAGCTGAAGAGTTAGAGAAGTGGGGTCTTCAGTGGTGAGACTTCTAAGCACATCCAATGCAAAGCAAAGGAATACCGTGCTTTGCTATGTGCTTTTGGAGTCAAATCTAAATCAGGAAACAAAGTCAAGATGACTCAAGAGCTCTTGGAGAAAGGCCAGTCTCTTACAGAAGAATTGCGTGTTTGTATACAGTGTGTGCATAGGGAAAGTTGTGATTAGGGATCTGTCTTTTTTATTTGCAGACTTTCAGTTCTGCTCTAACTTGGTTGAAACTATGGGTTCCGTCTTTCATTTCCTGTATCAACATACCACGGGCACCAACTTCTTTGTATTTCTAATTTGTCCAGATTAATATTCTAACTAGGTCTCATATTCTGTCTGTATGGAGAACACTGGCTCATTTTGGGGCACTCTCCCCAAGATAGAGGTGCATGCTCTAACATTGAGATGCTTGGGAGGGTGTCCATACTCACTCAACAACCACTGGTACTACCAAGGACTTGATACCAAATGCAGAAGTCACAAATGGGAGAAGGTATCATTTCAACTGTATGTGTGGCTGTGGTTTTGAACCAGAGTGAAAATCAGAAGACTTTGGGGGAACTTGAAAGTAACTGGAGGCCTTTGGCACAGAGATGAAAAATTCAGCTGCTTTTCATCCAAAGTATTATACAGATCCTGACTCCTAAACATGCATCAAAAAAGAATGAAACAAATGTGTTCCTTTTTTGAAAAAGAAGGAACAGTTCATTCCAGCTTTCAGCATTCTCCTTAATGCTGGTAACTTGGTTGATTTCATGGTTCAGCGTAAATCTGATTTGGAAGAAGAGAAGCGTGAGCTCAGAGGTGGAGTAATGGGGTCTGGAAAGACTTTCCTGACTGCTGGTCACATTCTCTACAGTCTTGTCATGATTAACCATGTCCTCTAACCTTTATGTCTGACCTGTGAGAAGATTTACCATAATTTGGGAGCATACTCAGAATTATCTAGAACACATTTGAAAATGAGAACTAAAAGTCTCCTTTATTTTTTTAAGCAACCCATTGTTTCAATGATCTCATTTTGGAGAGAGACTAGGGGGAAAATTCATTTTAGTTCTGAAATGTTAGCTTTGGCATCCTACCTCTGAACCATGGACTGCCTGAGACTTGTGTCTCAAATTCATCCCAAAGCTGTCTCGGGTCTGATGCCCTAAGAAAGGAAAGACTTAGCGTGCCTGGAGGGGTAGGGGTGCAACATAGAGCACACATAAGCTCCAGAAGGAGGTGAGGTCAGCGGTATGAGACAAAGGAATAACATGGTGCTCAGCTTGTCCCCTTTTCCTTCTTAGTCATGTGTGTGTAGGGGGGGTAGGGGAGGGCAGGGGCTTCTCCATGTATTTTAGTAGCAAAACCACATGACAACATAGGTGTTTTAAAAAAAATCACTTATCTGTAGTATAAAAAGTAACTACTGGGAAGCAAAGAAAATGGGTAGCCACTAATTTCGCTTAAACATACCAACTTCTCTTTGAGGTGGGGTTTAAGATTTGTATTCACACATCAACAGATCATTTTGCACAGCATAAGTTGGGGGTTGATCTGAGGTTCCTTCTGGGAGGAGCTCACACTTTTGTGATTTCCAGGGTTGGAACTGGGTGCTAGAGGGGCCTGGGCTGGGTTCTAGTTTCAGTGCCACTTTGTCATTCACTTTGGATAAGGCATTTTCATCTGGTGATAATTGTACCTACCTCCTGAATGAAAATCAGTTGAGATAATAGGAAAATGAACCCTGGATGCAGTGGATCTCAAAAGGCATCAGTTGTTTTAACCACACTGCATGCTTCCTGGCAGGTGGCAGGTTCAAGAAGCCAGTCCTGGTGGTAGGCAATGTTTTGGGGAGAACAGGGCATGTGGATGATCTTTTTCCCAGGGTCTGAGGAGACACACCCAGGATGGTCACTCCAGAGCTTCCTGAGACACTGTTTCTGCTAATGGGGAGAAACTACAAGAATCAGAATCACTATTACAATCCTTTCTTTCCAAGATGAATCTGTAAGTGGAAAACAAGATGATTATCTCAACCCAGTCACTAAGTCAGAGCATATGTATATTGTCTTAAAAACACATATGAAATTCTCAGTCCACTGGGACTGCTGTAACAGAAGCCACAGACTGGGGTGGCTTATAAACAACAGACCTTTATTTCACATTGTTCTGAGACTGGAAGTCCAGGAACATGCGTGGGCTGATTTGGTGTCTGGTGAGAACCTACCCCTTTGTTCCTGGACAGGTCTTACTATGTCCTCACATGGGGGGAGGGCTGAGGGAATGCTGGGGTCTCTTTTATAAGGACACTAATTCCATCATGAAGGGTCTGGTCTCAAGAGCTAATCACCTCTCAAAGGCCCATCTCCTAATACTGTCACCTTGGGGACTTGGCTTTAATGCATGAACTTGTTGGGTGGGCAGACAAGTTGCGGGGTGGGGTGGGGTGGACATACATTCAGTGCATAGCATTTTTCATAGAGTTGTAAACCCAGTACCATCAAGACGTGCCCCTAGGATCCGACTGCTATTAGGCATTCACTCCACTTTTCTCTCAGGAAAAACCTTGGCAAAACGATCTCAACTTAATCGCTAAATCAGAGTGTATGTATATTGGTCCTAAGAACACACATAGAATTCTCTGTTCGCTGTGGAAGTGATCTGAGTTTATGCTGGTGGGCAGATTTGTAAGGCAGAGGTGACTTTGAGGCAGCATGGAGACAGCTGAGAGGGAGCCACCCCGTAAGACAGGAAACTACTAGAAGAAGTTGAAAGGCTAGGAGAGACTGGCGACTTGGGCCCTTGTCCCAGGTGCTCAAGTACCTCCACATCAGCAGCCAGGGAGGAGGAAGGAACAGAGGAGCCCAGAGAGTCCTGGTATCGTTGCTGTTATTCTTTTGCCTGGAAAGCTCAGCATTTCCTGTTCCTCATCACCTTTTACTTATCGGATTTTGTACATCATTCCATTTGCTTAAATTTCCAGAGAATACATGTAATAACAGAATTTATTGAAATAACGAAAACAGATAGCTTCAATAAAGGCAGACAGAGCAGCAATGAGGCAGCTGGGTTCTCTTTTACCATCCTCCTGGGGTGCTGGTTTAAAGAGCCAGCTCAACTCCATATTTCTCGAATATGGTTGCTGCTTGGAACAGCTGTGCTGTGATGGGGAACATGTGAAGGTGGGCTTGAGACCATTCTGGTCTGTCAGATCCAGACCTGCCTGGAAATGGAGGGCAGGGGGGCTGGAAGTTCTCTTTCAAGGGCTATTGGGAGAGTTTAGTTACGTATGTGTGGTAAGGTCCATGTGTCTGGAGATACTTTTAGTAACTGGGTGTTCTTTTATTCATTCAAGATATCAGAACAGTCTATTCTTTTTAGGGGAAATTTCTCTTAAAGAAAGAAAAAATTAAAACTTTGTTCACTCACTCTGGGACTTCCCCTTCATGAAAAGACGGATGCATCCCCATTTGGTCTGGAATGGCGAGGACAGTGAAACACACAGCTGCTGGGCCTCTTGACAGAGGACAGAGGTGAATTTTCGTTACCTTTCAGGTGGCCAGTATCCCCTGGCAATAAAAGAGTGTGACTTGTGGCAGCACAGAGAGCGGGTGATGTTCCTGGTTTCAGTTTTTGTGTCTTTCTTGGCTAATTTGATGTTTACTCTTTGCTAGGGATTTCTCCCCAGATTCCTGTTCATCTATGTAAGAGGAAAACCTATACAAGATGTTCCTTATAAAAACTAGGGGTCAGGTTCTCCTTCAATATCGACTTTTGAGTAATTGAGAGATTTGCTTCCCACACATACCTCTGTTCCCACAGACAGCATTGGCATATCAGAAACAAAACGCTAGGTGTCTGAAGGACTGCTGCTACTGAGACAAATGTATCTGGGAACTATCCACCCCTACCTCTAGACCCCGCAAGTGTTAACAGAGTCATGGGGGAGGGTCCTTGGTTGACAGACTAAGTAAGCACATCCTTCTGTCTGTCTGTCTATCCATCTCAAAAGCAGATTTAGAGATTGTTCAGTCACCCAGAGGCTGGAGGACCTTGGTGGATGCACATTTCAAGATCCTCCCACAGCTCTGAGAAGTTTAGTGTGTTATTTGATCTGGGACTTCAGCTCAGTCAGGAGATGATGTGGGTGGGAGGGGGAAATCTCTTTGTCAATTTTGTTCAATTAGTGCCTCATCACAAGGCTGCTCTTTGGGAGCATCTTCAGCTGGCAAAATAAAACTATCTCCCCAAATACTTCCCCCACAACAAATAAAGACAAGAGCTCTCACTTATCTTTATTAAGATCCCACTACCTACATCTCTGGTATAACTGCCCCCTTCTGTGCATACAGATTGTTCTCCTCCACCCCCATGTGAAAATTCAGGTGATTATAGCTGCTGCACCACTGAATCACCGGGCAGCCGGAGCCCATAAGCTCACACATGCTTATTGGGCAAATCTGAGCTGAGTCAGTCACAGGAGGCCCATCCCAGATGGAGGATTGTGGGGTTGTGACTCCACCGGCCTTACGTGCTCCCTGTTGTCTGTAGCAGGGGAGATACCACTGGTGACTCAACTGGCCAGGACTATTTGTTTGACTCCTGGAATATTATTGCATAAATCACATCCAAGAAGTCCGAAATGCCAGTTTTACTTCTTAAACTCTACTAAGAGAATGGGTGAGAAAATAAGTCTCCTATAGGTTGATTCCCTGCCCCCTGAAGAACTCAGGAATACTTACTTCACAGTGAACATGAGTGAGAGCAAGTGCTTCACAACGGACATGAGTGAGTGATTCTTCAACTGACCCACAGACTGTCTGTCCTTCCTGAAGATCTCAGTGTGTGTTATGATGAAAAGCATTTTCTCGCATGGGTGAGAGGTCATTTTTCACCACCTCTCCAGCCTCCTCCAGCCAGAATCTTAGCAAGAGGTACCACCTTTATTTACTTTACCATTTGCGGTGGGGGCTAGAAAAACAACCCTAATGGAGAATTTTTAATATTTCATTTATTTATTTTAAGGAACCCCAAAATTCCCAAGTTAATACATCATTTTTATGAGTCACTTCAATTTAAGATGTACTTCTCACCCTCTAATAATTCAGATACAATGCTAACAAATGCAACAAAACAGCAAATATTTATTTAGTGTTTATTATGTACAGGGTTTATTATGTTTATTATTATCCAGATAAATATTTTACATTGTTCAATACTTTTAGGAATGATGACATTCATGTTATTTTTGTCACACTTTTATGGGAGAGCAAAGGGAGACTGAGAGGTGTTGGAGCTCATGTGCAGCTGGGCGTGCCGGCTTCATCACTACAGTCCTTCCTGAAAATTCACAATTGTCTTCCTTCTCAATAAGGAAAAGCAGCTTTAGCTTACTCAAGAAAAATATTGCTTTATAAGAGCTGCCTTAATTCCAGAGCAGTGAGTTCATACAATGGACAGGATTTACTAAAACCCCAAGATTATAAACATATCTAGAAATACATTTACATATACTTACATGCATGTGTACATACACACATCCAATAATTAAGTATCTTATAAACTTAAACATATGACAGAATTTATAAATAATTTATATATAGACTCAAGGTATCAGACCAAGTAGTTTAGAATATGCTTTTTTTTTTTTTAAGATTTATTTATTTATATATACAAGAGCTGGGGTATAGGCCAGAGTCCAGGGCGGTGAGAGGATTCACCAGAGACAGAGTGGGGAGCAGAACAGGCTGATCAACTGAAATGCACTGCTGAGGGGCGCAGTGGGCAAGGCAGGAGAGGTCTGCTATGCCATGTGGGTCCCCTCCCTGGCCAGGGGCAGGGATCGAACTCGTGCTGCAGTGGCTGCGGTCTGTCCCATAGTGTGTTGCTTAACCCACTGCGCCAGCAGGGAGGCCCTAGAATATGCTTTTCTTAACCTTGAATCTCTTCACACTTGGGCCCAGATAACTGTCTGTGGTGAGGAGTCCTGGGCCACAGGTTCCATAGCAACCTCCTATCCCCTCAACCCCCACTGTAAAAACCACAGGTCTCCAGACATTACCCAGTGTCTCTGGTGAGGGCAGCGAGGAAGGTTTAAATCATCCCTTTTGAGAAACACTGTTCGGGACAATCTTATTCTTGAGCCCCATTTCTTAGTCTAAAAACGTGTTGGTAAATATTCTAACAGCTGCTCGCTGCTCTGGAAGCCAGTCTGCCTCTCTCTTCGCTCATCACTTCTGTTTGGCCTGAGCAACTTTCTCAGGTCTGAGCAAGCTTTCTTTCCTCTGCCTCACATGATGCAGGTGATTCCTTGCCCTCCTGGCAGCTCCCCTCATTCTCAGGACTCTACCTGTCAGCGGTCTGTGTTACACAGTCTGATAGTATCATATAACCTTTTATTCTGACTTCAAATTTGTCTGATAAGATTGTTTTTACTTCTTCTCTTTGGAAAAAAAAACAAAAATCCAGAGTATTATGGTTGGCCTGCCAATCATTCTGGGCCGTGTCAGGAGGCTTCTTCCTTGGGAATATCTGAAAGAAAATCCTCGTAAGAAATCTGCTTTCAGTGGAATGGTTTTCTCTATCTTCAAATGGTTTTCATTATGCAGAACACATAGTGATGAGACCTAGTGAATGGAAGACATAAGCGTATTCTGAAAGTGTGTGCTGGCACATTTGAGCACGACACATACCATAGTGTTTGGAGGTGGCTGCCCCTGCTCAGACCCCTGGACAGAGGGCAGGAAGGATGGCAGATGAGGTGCTGGCCAGTCTCAAACTTGCTGACCATCCTCAACCCAGCGAGAAGCAGAGTGTCTCCCATTGGTTCTGAGGCCCTGGAGGGGGAGTGGGAATTTCTCTTAGCACCTGTTCCCTCTTGCTACAACTACTCCTTCATTTCCACTCTTTGCTTCCAAATAAAGTGGGTCTATAATAGATGGAGTTTGTGCTCATATCCCACCTTAGAGTATATGCTGATGGCACACAGTTCTGTCTCCTTCCAATTAAAGCGTGTCTAAGACCAAATTGGCAGATTTAAATTTCTGATAGCTAAACTGTGCAAAGTGGTTTTTGTATTTTTATAAGTGTTTTATACATTTTTAATATTTTATATTTAAAAATATTGTATATTTATATGTAAATAAAAATACAAAAAGCATGCATGTGGAGGAGTAGGGTTGTTGTCTATTAGGATAAGGTTATTTAGGATGGAGCTCTTATAGAATGGGTAAAAAGATGAGGTTGAATTAAAGAGACAAGATATATTTTTAATTCTTCTAAAATGAGGACTAATCTGAAGTAAGATTTTCTGTTATGTTGAAGTAAGGTGATGAAAAGATCCTACTTTTAGCTATACAGTTTATTATGATCAAAAATATTTCATTTTATGGAAAAGACTATTTATAAATTTAATAGGAGATATATATTCTGCAACTGTACTAATTTTCTCCCATGATTTTGTACCAAATTTATTACCAATTAATAAAAAAAATGATGTCATTGGACTAGATCACAATGCAAAACTTGTACAGGAGAATAAAAACTATGATAGTCTTTCTCTACAGTGAGAATTGATTATCTTAGCATGTTATACCATTCAAGATTATTTTAAATGTACAAAGCACAGAACACACTTTCCTTAGTCATTAATACAGTAATTTATATAGAAAAATATGATATCCATATAGTTTTAGAACAAATCTAATAAGTACTAGATACCTTGTTTAAATTCAATGTTAAATTCTTTCAGGATTTTTATAACATTAAACAATACAACATTGTATTTTTATGCTCCAATACAGTTTGATAATACAAGTCTAATTTGTTTCCTCATTTATTCCCCATTTGAATGGAAATAAACTGAATTGCTTAGAACAGCAGTCAATCTATGAATTCCCTACCTGAAAACTCTGCAGCAAGGCTGTTTTGACTGATCTCAGATGTTGGAAAAAGACAAAAACAAAAAACAAGAATTAAACTTCTACCAACTAAGCAAAATAGGTGCCTAATGCCTGTGACTCCCACTTGAGAGGTGGTCCCTCCTCCTGGCTCAGGGTTTCTTGCCATATATGATTCAATAGGAGACTTCTGTCTCACTGCTGAGCTGTGGGTAGATGGTCCTAGTAAGTGTGAGTGAGTGAAGAATGTGTTTTCCTTATCAGAAACCACTTCCAATGCTCAAATGTGATTTCTACATTTATCTTCAGCCTCAACTTAGTTTGAAGCAGGGAAACAATAGAAGTATAGAAACTATTCTCTCTTCCATTTGGGAGTGAAGATTTAATGTAGCTGTGTCAATAAAACCATGTTCTTTCTCCTACCCCTTTCAATATCTTGCCAAAAGCATGAAACATTCACTCTGTATTTAGAGTAACTCTTCTATTCTCTTTAGCTGAGAATTTTAAATATATTAATTTATATGTGAAAGAAGCAATCCACAAATAACTTAAAACACCCTTTACTTCCATCTCAAGATAGATAGATAGATAGATAGGTAGATAGATAGACAGACAGACAGATGTATGATAGATGGGTCAATGGATTGATGGATCGATGGATGGACAGACAGTGGAGGACAGTAATGTAAGGAGAAAATGATCACAAGGAAGCTGAACAGAATAGCAAATGTTTGACTTGAATTTCTCTAATTGAGCTCTCTTTCCCAGTGTTTTAAGTAATCATAGGAAGTTTTCCCCATACATGTTAATCAAAATTAAATTCCTTAGAATTTCAAATACAAAGAAACAAAGAGATTGATTTTGGTTCCTTTGTTAAATAAATGTCAGCTATCAAAAAAAAATAATACTTGAACAGAGACCTGTTTTCAGTCCTTAGACAGGGGCAAAATAATCTATGAGATTTGCCTTGGGTAAAAGAAAGGCAGCCTTATGTTTCCTTCAGTATCTATTGATTGATACGAAGCCCTTGGAAGAAGCCCAGATTTCAAGACTGCCCATGGCTGAGCTGGTCTTCCTTCTTTGGGGTTCCCTGACCCCACCAAGATGCTTCTGGCGGGGCTGCTGGCTCAGCTGTCAGTCCTAAGTGGGCCATTTGCTGTAATTGTTCCTCTGATGTCGCTAAACCTCTGCTGAAGAGGTGATGTAACATGATTTTAGACTCAATCTTGAGTCCAAAGGACATGTCAAGTGGACTATCATTTTATTTCTATCCTCAAAATATCTTTACAAATTTAATTAATGGGGAATTAGCTGTCAAATCCATCTTTTTAAAATCAAATCTTGGGTGGTTGTATTTGATTTTGCTGTGTGTTTCCTGGTGGTTCAGGTTTTTCCCCGTGTGACTCCCTGCTGTTCTCAGCCGTGTTCCCTGACCCTGTCCGAAAGCACAGGAACAACTATTTTTAGACCCAGGCCAGCCTGGGGCGTCAGACTGTAAATTATTAGCTGTGACTTTAAAAATAGCCATCGAGCCACTTTGGGAACATCTTATTTCTCCATAGCATATAGATTCAAATTTACATCCCACCTTTACAGGCCTGTCTCTGTAAATAGGAAGAAATCAACCGCAGATGCTGCACAGCTCATGTCTCTGGGTGAGTCAAGCTAGAGAAGGACTCCCAGGTCACACAGGGGCCTCTCACGTTTAGTAAACAAACGGCTGCAAGCCTCTCACAGGCTGTCTGTTCAGTCCTGGAACACACCACAGAGGGCTGCCAGCTCCTGGTGACATGGCCCTCACTCTCCTCCTCACGCTCTTGTTCTCTTTGCTTTTCAGAATTTTTGTCTGTAGCATTGATGTCAGAAAAGGACAGAACATTACATTTTAGAACTAACAGGAATGTTCTAAACCTACATAAACAAGGTCTTCGTAAAACTATTGCCAGTAATTCTCGTGTGTTATGTGTCATAAACTCAGAGAGTCAGAATAGTGTCATTCCAGGTTCCTCATTTTCCAGAAAGGGCACAGCCTGGGAAAGCTAAGTCACTTTCAACAAAGTTGTGGCAAAATCATGGTGACACCTGAGAAGTCCTCACTTCCAAAGTAATACAGCAGTGATGACATAACACTGCCTACTTAGCAAGGGCTGTTCTCATATGATGCAGCACAACATGGAAATAATCACCTATTATATCATCACTCCCATACATGTTATAGGGAAAGGGATGGATGATCATGAGGGAAAGGTTGAAGATTCAAATTCCCTGTGATCACATGACAATTCAACATGGTTCTGAACCTCTCACCATCACGGAGGTGGGAGGGGACTTAATACAAGTGCGTTTCTATTCACCATTGCCAATTCTTTCTTAAAAAGACTGCTAATCTAAAGAACATTTCAACAAAGGTAGGAGAAAAAGAAGAGAAGGGACATTCATTTTTGTACGTGTTTATGGGCATGGGGTAAGAGGACTTCTCTTGCATACCAGATTTACAGAGGGAGGTGTCGTAGCTGTCCCAGATGCAAATACCCACGGACAGTGTTTGTTCAGCTTTAGGCAAGTTAGAGGTCAGCTTCCAGTTGTTGACAGGGAAAAGTCTAGTGAGCAAAATACCTTTATCATTAAATATTATCTTGCAAAAATATTTACTAGGGTGTAAGTAAGAACATTGAACATTGTGCTAATAATGAGATACACGGATTTTGAAACTGTAATCAAGCCCCATGAAACAATACCTAGGCCTTGTCTGCATTTCTCCCTGGCGGGCACTTTGCTCACACTAGAGAGTTTTCCCATTGTTCTTTGTTTCAAACTCCTCTTTCCATGAATTTGATGGTCCTTGGTCAAACAGAATGTGTTTATTCCTCTCCCAGATTAAAAGTATGAAGTCAGTGTTACTCTTTAAAATCAAGTTTGATTAAAGACGTATTCCTATTTGGTGACTATTTTTATTCTCCCTCTCATTTTTTTTTTTTAAATTCAGTCATCTCTCTTCTATGGTTTTTCAGAACAAAATAACAAGGGCAACAATCACAGGTAGGGTATTAGGGAACACTGTGGGGCCCATTCTCTGGAAGCCTGGACCTTATCTCAGACCCTGCTTCTGACCATGACAGGAAAGGACGTTTTGTACAGCAAAGATGAGGGATATTAGAGAGGAAAAAATAAGGTGCCCCCCTTTGTTCCCTAGGCGTTCTAGAGCTTGACTTTTGGCTACACCTTCCACAGACACATTCCCTAAGCCTTGTCCCAGGGGGAGGAGCAGTGTCCTGGGGAACCTTGCAGCCCCATCTGTGTGTCCATCCTTCTCCACCCAGATGCTCCTCAGTCTCTCATGCATGGATCACTGTCACAGCCTCCTGGCTACAAACTGGGTTGTCTCTTCCACAGTCCCTTCCTCCTACTCACTCAAGTCAGGTTGTATCCCTAATACCAGGTTTAGCCTCCCATCCCCAGCCTAAGAAGCAGGGAGACTTCCCTTTACCAGTCTCGTTGGCTTCACCTGTGGTACCCTGAAGGCATGCTGGGCTCTGGCTGAGTCTCACTGCTGTCCCCATTCCTGGTGTCCTGCTAGTTCTGGAATCTATGATTTTGTCTCAGCATGAAAGGGTTTCCTCTTTGTGCCCATAAGCCCAGTCTGGACCCCCTTTCTCACCTGTATAATTGAGCTGCCTTCTCTCCAGTGGCTCACTCTGAGTGAGGTTCAGAGATGAGCAGGGACATTAATGGACTTCTTCTACTCTAAATGTTGTCTTGACCTGATAGAGTCATCAAAAATCTTTCTCCAAATAAAAAAATAATAAAAGGGCTTTCAGTACTAAATATTAATGTCTTCATTTATTTTAAGTCAAGTTCAGTGAGGACCAAGACTCCAAACGAGCATCATCACATGACTGACAATCCTGCCTCCTGGACTGACACGTGTGACCTTGCATGAACTGTGGGCATGGGGAATACATGAGGAACCTGGGTCAGCCTTCCTCTAACATAGCATTGCCTGCAGGAATGATGTTGTACCTATGGCTCTGAACATTCAACAAAGTATATTGAGTGGATAGATTCTATAGAGAGATACAGTCATCAGCTCAAACTTTACAGTCATTAGTGATCTTTAAAACTTCCTCATTTTAAAGTGTGGAAATAGGCTTAGATGATGAATGACCTTCCTCAGTGCTTGAGAGCAAAACTAGAAGTGGGTGCAAGCACTGCCTTCCCCCAGCTCTGTGCCCCCAATGCCTCTGTGGATCATAGTTAAAATTTGAAATTAGAGAACTTGCCTGATTATAATTTACTAATAGTAATACTAGTGGGGAAAATGGGGGAAGGTACCTTTGACTCAATAGAAATGGCTCTATGTCACCATTTTTAGGGTTGACCCCTTAGGCTACTGAGTGGGTATTGTGATATTGTGTTTTATTAAAAAAGTACATATTTGATCATTTTCCATGGATCCAGGCTCACAGCCTCTGAAACTATTGAAATTTCCTAAGTGAATCCAGCTTCATAGGTGTCTTGTGTTATATGAATAAGGAAATTTTTGGATCCCACCTATAGATCGGCACTAGTTGGCTGGTAATAATAGACTGATAGATAATAAAGATGGGTAGTGAATGTTAAATACTTAGGAGTCAAACTTAATATTTTTACATCATAAACTAATGAGCAGCTTTTTCAAAGCTTGGAATTGTTTTAACATGGTAAATATTGAGAGAATAATATAAATGCTAAGCATTCTGCCTGGTAGTCAAGGACAAATTTTTATTTGTTATATATCAGCAACATCTAGCAAGGCACTGGTGAGAGCCTAATCAATGTTTCCTGATATCCATGAATGGGATAATTGTTCTTCTGCCCTATTCATCCAAAATACTTTATGACTCTCCTCAGTGCCCAGTTAATCCAATCAATATTATTGATAAAGATATTACACCGGGTACTGTCATTGTTGTAACCTTTCTCTGCCCTTAAATTTTACTCTCATATGATATTGATGGCAGAATTTCAAGATGTCAAATAGTTATTTAGTTTAGTCTGAAAGTTAATTAAGAAAAATACAAAGATACACACACACATAAAAGAAGGGAGATTCCATTGTTTGCTGAAGGATGGATTTAGGGATTTAGACTTGTAGTGGTGAACTTAATGTAGTATATACAGACATTGATTTGTAATAAGATGGGCCTGAAACTTGCATGTTATAATGCAGCAGCAGCAACAAACAAATCCAAAATTAGTAGGTATTTCAGCCAAAGACAAATAAGAAAATAAAAAGAAATTACAAAAGAAAGCAAAACTATTTTCAAACCCAAAGAACACAAAACTTTTTTCCAATATGTACAAATATGAAACAAATACATGTAACAGTTCAAATTTAAAAAAACCCACATCTATACATGTGCTTGTGAATTTTACATACCAACTTTTGAAAAGTTTTCAAAATTTGAAGACTAAAAAACATTACTGGGAAAAATTGCATGAGAACTATTAAAGTAAAAAAAAACATAATTAAGCCATCAAATTATTGACAGAAAATTATTTTTGAAGTACTATTTATTGAATTTAGCTTCTGTAGATTTTTTTTCTTTGCCCCTATATTGAAGAAGATAATCATTCTTTGGTACATCTTTAAATTTGTTAAGATTACATTTAGAGACACTATCATTACTGAAATCCACTTCAGATAATTTGAGTTATTTGAAGAGAAATCCTAAGCAAATATCATGTTAATTTTTTCTTAAAATTTCATGTCAAGAGATGTTAGTTTGGATAAAAAGGACCTATGGTCTAAGACTATTTTCTCCTCTCCCAGGGCTCCATTCTGAAGATATGTATAACCATGACAGTCTTCCCTTAAAACTTTTCTGGTGTCTTTTCAGCAAGTAAAATGTTTTCAATATGTTATCCATTCAAGCACTTATTCAATAAGCACTACTGAGGTTGTAGTTTATGACACCCATTGTGATAGGTTCCTGATGTCTAAATGAAATGAACTGCATTTCTTGTCTTCTAGGAGTTCATAATCTAGTATACAGTGTGTGTGTGTGTGTGTGTTTGGGGGGGGGATAGATGACCATATAGACAAAAAGAAAATAGATATTTAAAATCCAACTTCACAGTCACCGTGATTTATCAAGAAGCAGCCTGCATGGACTGTAAAGCTCACAGGTTGGTTATTTCTTTTTATTTTGTCATTTACTGAGATATAATTGACATATGTGCCTATCTATTTCAAACTGAAAAGAGGAACAGCAGAGAAATCTGTTTGGAGGGGGTGATACCGTAGCAGTATCATAGATTTTTTTTTTAAAGAGATATCTGGTTGAAAAGTGGATACAGAACTCGAAGCATTTTCCACACAAAGGCATCATCATATTTAAGTCTGGATGCTAGAGGACTTGTCACCTCGAGTGAAGGATCAGTGATGGGGAATGGAAAAAGATCCAGAAAGGCTAGAAGGATGGTACTACTTCGACAGTCATGCTAAATAATCTGGACTTTATCCTGAAGCATGTGGGAGCACTGGGTGTTTCAATGGTGTGGGGAGCGTGAGCAAATGTGTGCGTTCACAGGAAGATGCTCTGGTGGCAGTGAATATCATATTGGGACAAGATTGAAGGCAAGAGAGAGAGGGATAAACCATAGTATGAAATCAGGGAACAGAGAAGCAAAGGGATTCAGGAGACTCTGTGGTGGTAATTTTGAGAGCATTTTATTATGAATGCTTTGGTAAGGGTCTCAGGAAACACAAAAGGGCAGGAACAACTCCAGATTCCTGGAGTAAGCAGATGAGCAGATGTGGATGGCTTTACAAAATAAATAGGGGCCTTCCTGGTGGTACAATGGATTAAGCAACACACTATGAAGCAAACCACAGTCACTGCAGCACAAGTTCAATCCCTGCCCTGCCCAGGGAGGTGACCCACATGGTACGACAGACCTCTCTCTCCTTCCTCAACCGCTGCTCCCCTCAGCAGTGTATTTCAGTCAATCTGCCTGTTCTGTTCCCCACTCTGTCTCTGGTGGGTCCTCTCGCCGCCCTCACCTCTAGCCTGTACCCCAGTGCTTGTATGCATAAATAAATAAATCTTTAAAAAAAATAGACACTGAATGTGGAAAAGTGTCAGGGTGAGAGGATGAATTAGGTTTGGGACATGTTAAAGGTGAGGTGTTTCTGGATTGTTCAAATGAAATTGTATTATATGCCATTGGACATGCATTTGGAACTTAAACATATACACCCAGCCCAACCAGCATTTGGTGGGTAACAAAGCTATGGTCATGGGCAAGGGAAAATGTATGAAGGGTCAGCCAGGAAACTCCAAATCTTCAGGGCTGGGCAAATAAAAAGGAGTCTAGGAATGACACTGTAGAATAACAGAGTGGGTGTTCAAATTCGAGACAGCAGGTTAATGTGGGTCTTTCAGAATAGAGAATTGTTAGCAGCATCTGATTTTGAAAGAATATTTATAACAGGGTAGAAATTTGATTGTTGCATTTTGTGTTTTGCATAAATTAATGATGACTTTAGTAAGCATAAGATAGAATAGCAGTAAATAATGCTAGATCTCAGAACATGTAAGAGATTCTAGGATCTTCTTTTCTCTTACTTTTGTAATATGGTGATGGATTCTGATGTTGAATCTATTTTATAAAGTGACACATCTTCCTGAATATTCCAGATTGTTCCTGCCATTGAAGGGAGGGGTACATGCTATTCTATGTCCACTACTTCTATATCCTGGCCTCATCTGACAGTACAAAACCTCTTTTAAAGATGCTGAAGCAGCCTGTCATGGCCCAGCCCTGTCCCATCATTTCCATATTGAGAACATCTTAATGTCTATGCTTCATCTGATTCTTCTCTGGCCTGCATCCCAGATATTGTCATTTTTTAAAAAATTCTTTTATGGTGCTGAGTTATTTTTTCTTCCCATTTCCATTTCTCTGTGTGGTATTTTTCTCAGTCACTCACCAGACTAAATACAATCATGCTACTGAATTTTTATTTTGTTGCTCATTTGACCCCACCTTCCCTTCCTTCCTAATTTTTTTTCATTTTCTTTTAACAACCTACTCTTTACAGTATCATTATTGCATTGTAACCTATAAATAGCTGTCTTTTGAGTACATATCATTACATTTTACCAGCTTCAAAACTCCAGTGACAAACTGATGATAATGAAAGTAAAGGGGGTAGTTTTCATGGAAATGGGACATACTTGTGGGACAGACTTGGTCAGCATTTATCCACTATGTGACTTGTGCTCGGAGACACTGTGAGGAGGGATGATGTTAAAAAATGCCCACAGAATTGGAATTATTGTGTGATTCAATAGAACAAACTAAGGTCTATGAGGTAATTAGTGAAGATTCCATAACTGAGCACAGAAATGCAATATACAGTATATAATGCATATCAGGCTATGCTGTTATTATATACACTGGCTTCATTTCATTAAGAGTGAGCTCTTAGAACCAGACAGTAAATTATGTAATTAAATATTGGATTGTGTCAACAGGTATTAAATTTTACTCATTATGGTGCGATGGAAAATTCTTTGGTTAGATTCCAGGGCTCCTAATACCAAAATTGCTTCTGCCATAGACTCGATTATTCTGGCTGGTCCCAAAGGGAGGATACCTAAGCTAGAGGACACTCCTGAAAAATGGACCCTCTTTTATTGGCATCTAGTGTTCTCCCTTGGAATTTGATGTGTTCTGGTAGAAATCTGGATTCTGTCTTACATGAGACAAAAGATTATTTGGGAAAGACCAGGCAGGCTTTGAGTGACTTGTGGTTTCTTTGTCCTAACACCCCTTTCTCCTACCCCCACTCATTCCCATGGTGATTTCTTTGATTTGGTTTTCTAAGGAAATGGAGCCTCTCTCAGAGGAAGTTTTTATGGGCTGTGCATGGTATAGTATCAACGTCAGAGAGGAAGAGAGACCAACTGAAAGAATAAACCTCAGAAAAGCAAAAGACTTTTATATCCCACTGTTACACAGGGAACCTCTGTTCCTTCTATGTCACCTGAGGCATCTTTGATGCAACAGAAGACACATTACTGCCTTCCTTCTCATCACAGGATGTGAAAGAGGGAAGATCTCAGAAGACCAACTTGGTAAAACTATGTGGTGTCCTGAACTTTCTTTCCCAAATTAGTGCATGATGCAACCCAGGAGTGTGGAGTCTAGTACACAGGAAGAGCTCAAATATCAGATAATGTGAAAAGATGGTCTGTCAGCAACATGCTCTTGACCAGAGGAGGCTGCCTCCTGCTCACTGTGTACATGCCCAGGCTTTGCTCCATCCTCACACTCCCTGTAATTGTTAGGATCCACACACTTCACCTCTCCTCCATCCATTTGGAAGGTGAATTTTAGGAGGTGGGTGATTCTAGAAGGTAATAAATACAAGCGAGTGCTGTTCCGGCCAATGTGAGGTGGCTTTGCCAATGCTGTGAAGCAGTTCTACCTGCATGCAGACACTTTCTCTTCTCAGTCTGGTCACATTTCGCATTATCACTCCTGACTCACTAAACTCACAAAGAGGAGTGGAAGGAGCCTGGCTTCTAAATGTTAAGTAATTTGGTCTGAAAAAAAGCAGAGGAAGGGCCTCCCTGGTGGCCTAGGGGTTAAGTCTCAGTGCCATCCCTGCCCTCCCCCCACTCCCCTCAACAGTGTATTTCAGTGGACTTGGCTGAGTTGCTCCCTATTCTGTCTCTGGTAAATCCTCTCACGAGCCCTCCTTCTGCACCTCTGGCCTGAACTCCAGTTCTTCTATGCAAAAATAAGTGAAAAATTAAAAATCCTTCAATAAAACAATAATCTTTTAAAAATGCAGAGGAAAGAGAGGCATTGCTTGTGTATACTTTGACATAGGAAACAGCTGCAAACTCTACTAGCGCAAAGAGCATTTTGTTCACTCTGATCTTTACAATGTTTAACATCATCTTTAAAACATAATAGATGGATGTTGATGTTTGTGTAATGAATGAATACATAAGTTTGAGAAAAGAAAAACACTTTGGGATTTGAGGGAGAATTTTGCCATGTGTTTATTAAATATCTACTTGTTCAACTTTGACTTGGCATCACACTTAGATCTGGTTTGCCAGTGGGGTAGAATATGCTTGAAGACTGTGGGCTGACTGCTGGAAGGACTCTTTATTATTAGAACCATCCAGCAAATTTTAAAATTTCATTGGTTTGTTTTTAGTGGTTCCCAATATTTGAGGATATGGGACCAACCAGGGGTAGCTCCACTGGCCACCAGAACATGGCCATGCAAAGGCATCCCCTGGGCACAGTCACAAAGACTGGGGCACCAAACATAAAGCCAGCACCAGATGCACAACTTCAGCAAAACTGTAGTACTGGACATAAAATCAGCACCAGAAGTAAAACTAGCACAGAGGCAAAGCCAGCTCAGGTCAGAGTAACTGCTGCCTTCAGGAGATTCTGGTAGTCTCAGTGCAAATATGACACCTCTGGTGACACCTGAGGAATAGACCAGTGCTCCCCAAAGGTGAGTCAAGCAGATGCTCGCAGCCCTGTGACGCTCCGGACCAGCGGAGATGCTCACACCAAGTGGCTGGAGCTATTGGTCCCCCCATGAGCTTGTCACAGTGGTTCCCAGACATCACAGCACATGGGGCTCAGGAGCACAGCTTGTCTGGTTTCTAAGGCTGCATGTTGGGGGGCTCGTATCTCAGGTGCAGGTCTTAAAAGTTGGGGTGCATGATGCACTGTGCAATCTTTTTAGATTGCACCCTATGGAAAAGCTCCCCATTTAAGTCTTTCTGACCAGAGGTGCAGAGTGGGGACTATGCAAAATTGTCAGCCTCCCTACCTCCATCACCCATCCACAGCCAGTTCTTAGGTGGGTTTGAGAGATTATTCCAGGTGGAGCTTAGGGCCCTATGTACTGGGGAGACATTCATAATCTCTAGTGTTGCCATCTTGAGCCAGAGGTAGTAGCTCTAGTAACTGTACCCAAGTTTGGGCAAAGTCACCAAGGTCCACTGGTATCTAGTCTATGGGACCTCTCAGTGATGTGGGTGGTAATGGGTGTAGTAGTTCAGGACTCATTTCCCTACAACTAGCGAGTTCCCCTGAATTCTGTAATTAGGCTCTGCTGGCTCATTTCTCCTTTCTGTTCCCTAGTTTGTCCTGGATTTTGGATGGATGGGTTAACAAATGAGGAACCAAATAAAGAACCCAGGAAAAGCTTGCAGGAAGACTCAGGACTTGACCTGAGTGTGTGTGACATAGTCATCTGTGTTTTTTTTGCCTAAATGTCCCGCTGGCTGCTGTGCTGGGTCTTTTCTCCCCCCACCATGCTGGGGCTCAGTAGGTGATCCTCCCTACAGGCTCTCACACCATGTGATTCTGCTTTGTGGATTTTGTTGTTTTAGGAATCCTGTTCCAATTAGTCTGACTTTGAAGTGTTGCATCATGGGCCCATCTTTTTTACCAATGTGTATAATTTCAGGAGTGTTTTTGAAATCTTTCAAAAAGTAATAGTGGGAAGATTTGCAAATGATAAGATGAGATGAAGCAGGAGAGACATGGAGTAACACTGCCTCATCTGAGCTTGGCTTTCTGCTCCACTGGAAACTCTCTCATGGATTGACCTGGGTGGAGCAAAATCTTCTATTCCATTACTCTGCCCCCCCCCATGAATAGCAAATTAATTCCCAGTTTTTATAGTATCATAGGTTTGGGTGTGTAATTATTTGTTTAGGGAGGAACTCAAATAAGGGCATTTGCCATATAGCTAATTGGTAAAAAATGTATTGACATTCCTACTCCAAGTCAGTTGATGTATTTGTTTTCTATAGCATTATTAGAAAACAGAGTGTGTACAAAGCTAACTCACACTATTCTAGTATGGTTTAGTGTTTATATGAAACATACAGTGAGAATAACTCCTTATTTGAAAACAATAGTTTTTTTGGCATGTGGGGTACATTAACATTTCTTTTTGATTATAAAATATATTCCTCATAGTAAATTTGAGAATACAAAAGGGAAAAAATAAAGAGGGTGGGGGGGAAAAGCTACTTGAAAACCCACCATCCTCAAGTGGCACCATGAATATTCTGTGCACCTCTTCCTGTGTCTTCCTGGCCCCCCAGGGTACTACCTATGTGTCCCTGAGCTGTGAATTCCTGGCTGTCCTCTAGTCCTAGGACTGTATCAGAAACAGCTTAGTTCAGACATGAAAAACCTAACTGCATGAAATGATAGGGGCGTTAATTAGCTTGATTGTGGTGATTGTTCACATGTATTCAGAGATCAGATCATCACAGGCATACCCTAAATACATGCAGTTTTAATTTATTGATATACCTTGAATAAGCTTAGTGGGTGGAAGGGAGAAACATTTTAGGACTAGGTCACCACCAACAAGGACACTAAACTTCCATCATTCTGTATTTAGAAAGTCCTGTGTGCACATGGGTTGGGCTCCTTTGAGGCATATCCTGTCCAGAGCAGATAACAGAGAACTCCTGTTAAAAACAAATAATGAATAAGATACCTTAGTGACATCAGGTCTTAAAAACAAAACAAAACAAGAGTATGACTGATACAATGTTTAATTTTAAGCAAGGTTTTAGGAGACAGTAACACTCAAATGCTTATGGCAACCATTCCCAAGCTCACTGGCCACCTTTCAGTTTGTGTGTGAGTCTGCAGGGCAGAGCTGGACCATGCAGTGCCTCTTTGCTTTGTGATTTCTCTGCCACACCCTGCTGGAGCTGGAGGCCACTTCTAAGATCCTTGGAAAAACATAGGTGACTGGGCTCCCTCCCAGGCTGGGGCCAATTCTAAAAGCAAATACCCCTAGAACAGGCAGAAAGCCATTTCCTAAAACTGGCACCCTGAGAAGGCCCAGCATTGCTTCTGCTGTGTTCTTTTGTCAGTCACAGAACCCAGAATCAAGACCAGGAGACAAAGATTCTACTTGTAATGGGCCAAGTGACAAATAATTTTGCAGCCACTTTTTAGTACTGCCACTGAGGACAGGCATGGGACAGCCTGGCTCAGATACTGGCTGTGCAGTGGCAGCTGCAGAACCCCAATACTTACCAACTAACTTCTACAAAACCCTATTTCTCCTCTGAAAAATTAATATACTAATAGTGGTTAGTGGTGAGAAATGATTGAGGTCATCTAGCAAATGTGCTTGGTACAGTATCTGGTCCATTGTAAACATTCAGTAAATCTTAGCTGTCCAATATTTAAATGGAGATCTGTAATTTGGAGATTTTTAATAAAAGTGATACACAGTTGCCTGTGTCCCATGCTCACTTTCTCACTCCACAGTGCAGGTCCAGGCTCTGTGAACCGGATTTAGGAGAGGCAAGCTGAGATGAGCAATTTCTCTTTCCAAAACTGGACGTAAAATAACTTAGTGACCCATATGCTTTTCTGACAAATACATATTAGAGTGAAATTAATTATCTTGAGATTCCATATCATCCAACTCTAACATTTTTAACTGTGTCATAAAATCCTCAGACTGTTGGCTGGGATAATTCTTTGTGCATGAAGCTGAACAATGATGGCTCATTTTTCACTTCATAGAACATAAAATTGCTGTATGTTTTACAGATTCTCTTTATCGGTAGTACAATACAGAAAAAATATATTTCTACCTTAAAAAGTAGTAAAGAAAGCCTCACGTCTACCATTCTAAGTGTACATTTTTTTCTGGAAGGTAAATGGATGAGGAAACTTCACGGATAACAAGGTGGCTTATCATGACTTGGTCTTAGCCTATTTGGTAAAGAGTGTGAAAATTTAAAGTTCCTATAATTAAAAAAAAAATTCATTAATTTCCACATTCTCACTGGAAACATCAAGTGACTAGATGGTCATTTTTCTCAGAGGTTAATCTCCACATTGAATCTGGTTCCCTGGTGAGGAAAGAATGAATGGTTCTTTAAGCCATGAAAAGTTAAAGGAACAAAGCTTTGTTGTGTTAAGACAGCAGTTTCTTCTCTGTTGTTTGTGTCTAAAAAGTGTGACACTCTTCTGTCACTTTCTTGTTTGCTCATAAGAAATACAAGATCAAAGTATTTACGATAAATCCTCATTCATTTTATTATTGAATTTTAGTTTCAAATAAAAATTTTACTAGCCAGTTACCTTACCTCGTAATTGTCATGCTGTTTTTATCTACCGTATTGTGATAATATCTAGTCTATGAAATTTATGAGGCCTTCTGCTATACCGTCTGCTGGATATGGAAGAGGTACTGTGTACACAGAAGGTTTCTTTATAAATGACCATCCCAACATTTGGAAGAATATCTATATTGACCAATCAGACTTTCTTAAGTAGTGCAATAAAAGTGATTCAGAACACGTGTTCATCCTTCCCTGAGCTTTGCTACCATTAGGTATTGACAAATAAATAGTAACAATATGCACTTAACAGGAAGTAAAGTAAACCAGATGAAGAAATTCAAAATTTACAGAGGATTTTTTTTGAGTAAATGAGAGATAAAACAAATTCAAGAATGGAGACTTTATATAATAAAAATACGATTTTCTTCTTTTTCACTGTATAGACGTAATTTTTAAAAATCTAAATGAATTTCTTTTGAACTTTTATGAATATATTTAAAAATATACCTCACAAACAAATGGGCAAGAATAGACAAGGAAATCTGTGAATTTTGAAGAAGAGTAATGAAAGGAATTTAACTTAATAAAACACACAAGCATACATTTGAACACACATGATATTCTCTCATAAGACTATTTACATAAAATATAATGTATATAATTATCGTAATGTTTAAATGTTTAAAAAATACATAAACTCAAATCTACCCTCATACTATCTTCTTCCTTTTAAAGTTATTATTTCTATTTTTAATAACAAGTGAATCTGCATATTTCATGAGTAGGCTTGATCTTTAATTAAATCTACACCACATCCAATCAAGGGGTAGGAATACTTGGTGTAAAAGAAGCACAGCTCTTGGTTGTGTGAGTAATTAGCATTGTGTAAACATACCCTTGAGGATGTGAGCATAGCAATAATGTATTAAAAATAATCAGTAAATATTCTCTATATAAATGAGTCAGCAAATATACTGCTCTGGCCCATGAACTGCTAAGCTGGAGTCCTAACTCTGTACTGCACAATAGTTCAAGAGAATATGTTGTAATCAGGAAGACCCTGTGTAACACTATGGCCTTTAAACTCTTCCGGTTGCCTCAGAATCATTTATCCCTGTGAACAATACAATAACAACATGTAAATGCTATAACATTTATTCATATGCATGCATTTCCTTATTGTGATATATGAAGGTGTTTGGCACAGATTTCTTGACCCAAATCTCTAAAGTGAAAATATGAGGAAAGTTGAGTGGGTACTGAAAGATATTTAATGTTACATAAGGTTCTTTTGGGCCCAACAAGACATTAAAAGGGCATAGGTACTGAGACAGCAATTCACTAATTGGCAGCCCTGGAGGTCTGAAAACACACCCAAAAGTGCTTAATGCACTCCCAGGCCAGGGTTTAAGCACAAGAAATATCTGGTTCATTACAGGTGGTTACTCACTGAAACCATTTAAGTCAAAATTAATTTATTGAAGAGAACTTATGCTTTAGCAGTACCACATTAAGAACATTGTAGATGGGACTTGTAAATGGGAGAACAATTACACATATAGTGTGTACACTGGTGAGTGTGCAGGCTGTAACTATTATTGACCTGAACGGGGAAAATAGAGGTCATAATTTATTCACTGACCCATTCATTCACCTTTATATATCAACCATTTCTAAAAGTCATACCTCTTCCAGGTAGAAGGTGAAGACATAAAGGTAAAAAAGACACTCATTTTCAGGCAGTTCTCAGGGTTGGGGAATTGCACAGACCAAGGGCAACTGGGGAATATCCAAGTTCATGGAGGGGAGCTGTGAGTACACGTAGTCCATGCTGAGCAGAGTCCAGAAAATCCTAGACCGGGAAGAGGGTGGGGATGGCAGGGCAGCCAGGAATTCAGTACCTGATAGGAAAGGCTGCACATGATCCAGCTATTTTCTCTCCCAGCCCAGCTTAACCTGCTGGAACCACACTGACCTCAGGACATATCCCACTATCAGCTGGAATATTTGAGTGGCTCCTTCCTCTTCAATATGGCCAGTGGGAGATATTCAGCTTTCAAATCCCACCTGCTCCATGAGGATAAGCTGTACCCTGTTCGAGTTAGATGTAGCTCTAATTCCATTTGCTACCACACTCTATCCCTCTTTCTCACATGACCTTTTGTTTTTCCAGGGGACTTTCCACTGCCTCACTATTAAAATTATTCATCCATCCTGCTACATATTTACCTTTGTCTTCATCTGCTCCAACTTTAACACCTAACATCAGTAATCTGTCTGTGTTTTCTGCTGATATAGTCCAAACACATAAACAATACTGAGTACATATTAGATATATCCCAAATATTTGTTAAATGCATGAACAAAAATTAGGTAGATCAGGCAGTCTCCAGAAGAGGTAGAAAGCCTAGTGTGAAAGCTATCCAGCTAGGAAGAGGGGAAATGCCTACAGTTGTCATGACAACATGCTGTGGTTACTGACACCTCTTAGACTGAGAGCTGCATCCCCTCTGATCCAATGGGAAGACATCTTCACCTTTGTGTTTGCATGGAGACACTTGGCTCTTACCACCTATTATTAACTCTCTTATCAATGGGTTTTGCATGTTAGGCTGAAGCCAGGTGACCTGAGTAATCCTAGGGACAAGGAAACTTGTGAAATATGATTTCATAATCTTCAGGTTCATAAACTGAAAGTCAGAATGGAAGGGGATCAGAGTGGGAAGAAGTAGGCCAATTTGTAATGTCTGCCCTCCAGGACTCTATGTCATTAACAAAGTCCTTTCTTTAGCTGGCACTCTGCTGGCTATCCTGCCAATTATGCTCCATCTATTTCTCAGTTTTTATCACAACTCTAATGGTGGAAAACATTATTGTTAGCATATAAAAAATAAGAAGCTTGAGCTAAAACAGCTCAAGTAATTTCCCAAGGGCAAATCGTTTAAGTTAGTAAGTGGTAAAATCAGGCTTTGAACATAGGCAATTTCATTGCAGGGCCCATAATGACTGCGCACACTGCCTGCATCTTTGCTCCTATGTGTTCGTAATGGGAGAAGGAAAGTGTGCCCTGTGTCTCTCAATCAGGCTATCAGACACCTGAGGTTCTTGTCCCAACTAAGTCAAGCAGAATCAAACCACTCTAGTTAAAGTTCTAAGTCAGTGAAGTTGATTTGAAACCATTTGGGTATCTATAGGCCTCCTTATCCATTAGGGTTGGGTTCAGCTACAAGATGTGGCATTGACAATAGATAGAGAACTAGATCTTTGGAAACTGATTTGGAAGTCATTTATGGGTAGAATTTGACAGACTAGCCAATGACAACATTTGGTTTTTGGTTATCTATCCAGAAAACCAAAACCAGAGCTCAAAAATGAAATCTCCTCATATTACATATAAAAATTAATTTCAGATTGATTAAAATTTTGCATGTAAAAAGCAAAACCTAAAATTTTTAAAAATATATAGAGAACATCAATATGTTCGTGAGACGTGGGAAGTATCTTAAAGTAAGACACAAGAAGAATCCATACCATTGGGTAAAAGACTGATAAAGTGGACAACATTTAACTTAAATATTTGTTTGAAGAGGTTATGGACTATTGAGCATGAGAGATCTTTTGGCAGAGATGAGCTAGTCTACGCTTTAATTGTGGTTGTTTCATTAATGTAAATAACTTAAAATTTATTGAAGTGCCAAGAAAGATTGAACATCTCATTGAACTCTCATTATTAATTAGCAAGGTATAAATAAAAATGAAAAGAGGATAGCATTTCCTTTTAATCAGATTGGCAGGAAAGTTTGACGCACATGATCTAGAGCAAACTATAGGTCTCGTAGGGGTGTAGATAAATGTTTACACCTGCACTGCTCATATAGTAAGAAGATAAAAACAGTGAGTCCAAAGATCCCCTTTGGGCAAATATAATAAGGTTGGTGATTTACTTAAATTGTACCTATATACCTGAATGTCAATTTGTCAGTATAATGTCAATGTGTCAGTATAATGATCCTCTAATACATAATGATAAGTAAGAATGCAAATTGCAAATAATTGGGTGTCACTTATAAAAATTTCAATACATCCAAATGAAATATTCTTGGTTCTGGATACATAACATATTTGGTAAAACTGTTAAGTATAGATGTTATAGAATAATAAATCCAAAGTTTAAGGAAATGGATTTTCATGGGAATACGGTATAGTACAGAAAGTGAGAAAACTTTGGTCATGATTTCTTATTGACAGTGAGTGGCAGGGTATTCTTTTAACATCATTCTTTAAACCACAAACATATAAAGTTTATTAATTTTTTTAAGTTTATGGATAAACACACATGAGATAGTGTTAATCACAGAATAGTCTAAGTTAACTAAAAATATAATCAGCTCACTAACAAATTAAACTTTATAAATATCTTATTTCAAAAAAATCCCTAAAATCATACCACTAAAACAACCCTTAGGGTAAAAAGGAAGTATAGGGATGTGGCTGAAAATTGAGCAACAAAGCAAATATTCCATATGAAACTGAAGGGCAGCAGCAAGGCACTCTTGGAGGGAGAGTCAGACCTTAACAATGGACGAAGAAGATTGCAAACAAGTTTGAGTGTTGAACTCAAAAACCTGGAAAATGAACAGTAAAATCAACAGAGGAAGGCAATTCTAAGTCCAGAAATCAATAAAATAGAGAACTACAACAAAACCCAAGGCTTTGTAAAGCTGAAAGACAATTAAATTTGCAGAAAGCCTGATTCAATGGGTGGGAGAGTGTGAAACCAAAATGAGCGTGAAAAAGGGAAAATTACAGTCACACAAGACTCTTTAGTGAACAGTGCAAGAAAACTTCAACATCAAAACAAATCCATCAAAGAATTAATTTCAAGAACTATAGGACCAAAAACTCAAGAAAATATATTTAGTTACAAATCTATCATTTAAAAAACTCCAGAGAAGGAGACACTGTTCTTAATTCATTCAGTTGATATTTGGGTGCCTATGGAATCCTAGGCATCTTTATGCACTGAAATATAACTTGGGATCTGATCTCTTTATTTATGAGCAGTTTAATGTTTGTGTAAGAGATTCCTTCATAGGGAAGACAGTGTGCTTCATTAATAACTATTTATGTAAACTGCTTCTGAATTGACAGATTATATAACTACCCTATTTGTTCAGGAGTCTCCATGGTTCCTACACACAGTAGTTTCTCCCTTTCCCCATGCCTTTATGGAATATCAACAAATATCAGCACATGTTTTGAATGTTATCTTAGAATCCTAAAATCAAGCCCCAGAGTCATCAGATAAACTATAAGGCATAGACTTTGCAGCGCCAAAAGCAGATGTATGTACATTCACAGTGTATGTGCACATATGTGTGCAGTTGTAACTTGGCCTCTCCTTTCCTTGAGGGAAGGATGTAGTGTCATTCCTAGACAGGTTCATTCTGTCTCCTGGGTTCAGAAGTGGCCCTAATCTATTTCTTTTTGCAGGTGCTAAACAAAATCGAGATGAAGTTAAACAGATGGTCACACCTCCCTCTTCTCAGCTCAGTTAGTCAGCCTGATGAAAATGGTCATTCTTCCAAAACTTGTATGTCTTATGCAAATGCATCAAATATTTCCACAAACCATATGTCCAATATCCTAACTTGAGCAGGAGTAGATTTATGTGAACAGCTAGTATTGGCATCCACTCTAATAATGCACTCTCAGAGATCCCCAAGGAATTCTGGTGAGGGAGTTTTGTTTGACGTACCCCTATAAAATGTAGACAATTTTATTTGAAGGCTTAAAAATACTGCTAGTGGTGTATTAGACAGGAAATAATCTATACCCTAGAGTAATTTACCTTTCTCTTGACAAAAATTAAAGGCTATGTCATGTATAACAAAATGGCATTTTAGCCTAAAGTGAAAATTTGAAAATAGTTATAAGTCTTTTCCTTTTTTAACTTAATCAGAATCTAACCAAACTCTGTTCTTGCAGGTTTCTATATTATGGGGGCAGATCTAGAGCTCTGAGTGAAGGCATTATCAGTTTACAGTTGCTGCTTATGTGTCTGATGTCTATGTGGAATGAATTAAATTGACTACATTACACTGACCTGGTGTAGACATAGCTGTGAAGACAGGAGGGTGAACGCTGCTCTTTTCTCTGGAGCCATGTACACACATAGCATATTTCAGAGCCATATCTGTGTGGTTATTATGCATGTCAGGGAAGACTATTTCACACTTTGGCATCCAGTTTCCTCAGATTAGCCAATTTTAATATTTCTTATAATTTAAAATAAATAGTGCTTTGGGAAAACACCAAGAGCTCCTAATATGTTCTGATTTAGCAGTTGGATCATCAATTTATTTAACACCTATGGATATAGTTTGAATGTGTATTGTTAAAAGAGCCACTGTGTTAAATCTACTTGGAACTATTTTAAAATATTTTATGAGTACAGAAGGGGGGGTTACATGAATTAATTAGTTAATAGGTTAAATTTTTGCTTGCTCGTGTCCTCCAACATCTCAGAGCATTCACTTCTCCATTTAAATTTTAAGTTCATAGGAAGTGAAGCCTGGATAGATTTCATCTCCCATGTGTCTCAGAGAAACTGCAGCCTTCAGGAAATTATTATTTATATACATAGTATAGACACATATTTGAATGCACTGTCATTATATATATATATACACACACACACACACACACACACACTGTATATATTATACAAATGAATGAACCAGGACATGATATTATAACCACATATATGGAGGTACCATAACAATTTGTTATATTCATACATTTTAATGAACATCACTAATATATATACACACTATATTCATATATGAATTGTCTTGATATTATATGCATATGAATGAATCAACTGTCACCATGTAAGTATAAATATACACAAATGAACCATCACTATTTATATATGTAATGCATATATATATGAATGTACAGTTACTGTATATAAAGTACATAAGTATGTGACTGGCCCATCTCTATTTATATTAATACATTATATACATATATATGAATGGACCTTCTACTATCTATATCTCTATGATTCTATTTCTCTATGTCTCTATCGCTCTCTAGCTAGCTATCAATCAGTCATCTACCCCTCTACCTCCCTACATACCTAGCTTCACATATATGAATGAACCAAGCTCTTTCTGGTTAAACTCTCCCAGAACTTGAATCCCTACCTTGCAAGATGCTCCTCTTTAGAGTGGTTTACCTACTATAGAGGTAACTAACCTTTGTACAATCAACCTTTAGAATTCTTACTTGTGTTTTTCCCATTTGTTGCTTCTTGTTCCTGTGGCTTCCTTCTACCTCCAGACAGGCCCTCTTCGCAGCTCTGTTTCCTGGAGTCTGGTGGGAGGAATCAGTTATGTTTCAGGCCACAGAGGGAGTCTTGGGCTGCCTCGTCTCTCATTCTAGACAAGTACTTGAGTATTATGAGTCTAGATCCTCCACCTCTATGGAGGCAATAAGGTCTCACTTCTGGGAAAGTGTGTGAAGATGATACTAAATAACTAACACAGCTAAAGACTCTCTCCAAGCCCTCAATAGAGTCCTCCCATCTGTAGGAATATTATAAATACTTTCAAAATGGACCATTTTTGGAACATTTACTCAGTACATGAGAGAATAGAAAATGAACATGTTTCTCGGGGGAAATATTGCCACTGATTTCATTGATTTAGATTTCAAACATCTTTTCAAGATGTCAGTTAAAGTTGGTGCCCACAGTTAGAAAATTATTACAGTCTTTGTTGTATGGGGATTCTTGATTATTAGGTTAATTGGAGCTGTCAAATTTTCTCTTAATTGGTCTGAAATTAAATTTCCAATGACTCCCCAGGCACGTCAATGTTTTGTTATTAATACAAGCATAGGTCACGGCCTCAGTTTCCTCGCAGTACCCTGACACATATTCTTTATATGATAAAATTATAAATATGTTCATACTTTAAGAATCAAGACTAATTACTGGTTGTTCCTGATTAAAAATGTATGACTGCAAAACAAACCTAGATTTAATCAAATATTTTATTAAAACTATTCACATATGTTTTACAAAATATACTATTATACTAGATACATTGCATAATATCTGTTTTTATTAACTGATTAAGCAGTCCACATTTAGTGGCTATTTTCGCCAAGTCTACAAAGAACAAATTTTAAGGTCTCCAAGAGTCAATGAAGGAGGTAAAATATAGAAAATACAGAAAATCTGTGCTTTCCAATTTATGAGCTTGTTTCCTAATTTCTTTTCTTTTTAATCATGGGTCATAATATATATGGCCACTCTCTCCCCAGCTTGCCTTCCCACCACCTGGTGTGACTTCAGCTTACCCTGGAACTCTGAGCTCAGCATTGTGGCAGAACTACACTCTGTGGAGGAGTGCAATGTCATTGGGTGAGCTGGGATGCTGGAGAGTGTATCTTCTCACTTTTAAGTTTCAACAGTGTAATTTCACTCATGTGCATTATCACACGAATATGAGAAAAGCCTGTTATTCATATGTCTATTAGTCATTTATTTCTGCTCTCATAGAGTTCCTATAGCAGGCTAAAGTCTTGGAGTTACTTCTGATTTAAATATTACAATCTATTTTTCTTACTGGAGCACTGTGTGATTACTCACATTATGTGTACACCATTATCATGTAACTGACACATTCAATGTAATTAACCTGCTTTTTCCTAGGGTCTTGTGTCTAGAGGTGGAGCACCCCTACATAGCTTGAACTGCTGTGATGAAAATATTACAGACTGGAGGCTTAGAAATGACAGGCATTTATTTCTCACAGCTTTGAAGGCTAGAAGTCTGAGATCAGGGTGCCAGCATGGCAAAGTCCCAGTTAGAACCCTTTTTAGGGTGTAGACTAATGACTTCTCACAGAGTCCTCACTTGGTGGTGAGCAGAGAGGGGAAGTCAGCTCTTCTGTGATTCTTAAGGGTATGAATCCCATTCATGAATCCTCACCTTGTAACCTCATCTTATTTTAGTCATGTCCCAAAGACCCTACCTAATAACTCCATCATATTGGGGAGTAGAATTAAAGATTAAGAATTTAGAGGGGGGTGCATAAAACATCCAGTCCCTAACAAATACCTTCCAAACCACTGTGGCCATATATGTGATTAGACCATGAAACCATTGTCCCACTGCATGATTCACAATCGATAGAGGTAAACAACTTTAGTCATTGAAATTGTCCTGCCATACAGGCATGACAAAGCTTGGATAGAAGTGTGTGCTAGAACAGGTGTAAATTCAAAATACCCTTAATCAGGCTGTGGTGGCATGTGGAATACTGAGGGAATGAGCATTTCTGGGGTAGAAAATCTCCAAGTCAGGGATTTCAAAAACTGACTCTGTTCTCTATAATTCAAAAATGTTGAAAGGATGCAGCAGAAATCAGAGCAGCCAGTGATGATTTATCCCCCAGGAAACACAGACGCTCCCTTCAGGACCTTGAACCATATGCTCTCATGAATTAATCTCACCTTCATTTTACTTAATTTATTTCTTACCTGACTGAGGCTCAGACTGAATATTCCTTCATTCCTGGGTGACCAAAGCTTCTCTTCTTCGTATGGAAATGATACAAATAAACAGTTCACACAACTGTGCTTGACCATCCTAAGAGGGTCATCTTGCTCCATCTAGCTGGAACGCTACCCGGCACCCACATGTCCTTGTCAGTTTTCCATATGATTTCTACATTTTTCTCAATTTCAATCCTTCTCTCAGTCTTTGTATGTTCCAGAATCCATTTTCTGGCTTTTCAACCCGACTTTCCAGTTCAGTCCCACCCTGATACCCAATGTCTGCCCTTGCCCACCTTCCCCAAGCAAGTCCTAAATCTTACATTTAGTTTCGAGAGAGACATGGAGACATGGATATCATGACACATGGGGCAACTGTGAGAAGCCGTGATGGCATCAGTGTGTCTGATGCGTGTGTTACTTAGGACCCTGGAAATGTAAAATGAAAGGCCTCCATTGAGCAGCTCATATTGGCACATGTCTGTTTTTTGAAACTCCTCTGCCTCCTGGGATAAAGTTCAACTTCTCATCCAATCCTCTCATCTCTAATGGAATATGTACTTGCATTTGGAGAGCCAGCCGTGGCATTTCACCACTCATTCTGGTAACTATGTGGTAACCTGATTCATATATTTTGCAAGCTAGGAACTTGGGGTGATCTGTAGTGTTAATAACTCCTCTCTGAGCACCAGATCTCAGAAGTGAATTAAGCAAATATTAGATCTTTGGATACAATAGAAGATTAGTGTGAAATAAATGAGTAATATTTAAAGTAGGTTTTTACTAAACTGGAACAAATATTTAGCATCTTTAATTTTAACTAGAAGTTAATCTTTAACCATCGGATACCACCAAAGGGAATTTTCTTTCTGAGTCTACTTATTGTCCTGGGCTAATCACTTGAGACCATGATATGCCAATCTTTTTTTTTTTCTTTTCTTTTTTAAAGTCAAGAATGATACATTGATTTGGGGAGTGAGTAACCATTTTTTTTCATTGGTTATTATTGCCTATTTTCATTTTGCTTAAGACTCACTGCATAAATGCTTAGAACCCTGAACTCCAGATGATGTACCTGTTTTCTTATGTTCCTGATTATAATTATTGGTCTGCTTCTCTTGGGGTTTATTAATCTTGTTCTTCTCACCATTAGTCTTTATCACATTCCTACTCAAGTGGCTCTATTTGGGTGTTTTTGTTCAGATTGTTGGTGAGGGTGTCCCCACTGACTCCTGTCTCCCCTCATTGGCTCACCCAGTTTGCAGGCCTCTTTCTATTGTATTTTTATTGTTCTCTGGCATGGTCACATCCCAGGAGGTTAACCTTACAGATTCCCATAGTACCCTCACAACAACCTGTGTGTGAAGATGTGGTATAAATGCATCATGGAGTTGACCTATCTGTATTCACTCTGGTCCCGTAGGAAGGGAATATCTGAGACATATGTGGCCTTCTGTGAACAATAATCTTATGTCTGACCTGGTCCCCTTCTCTGAATCTCTGACCCTCAGTGTCTGTTATTCTTTCATGTCCCACAGAACCTGGACAGAGGTTTGTTTAGGGCGGGCTCCCACTCTGTTCACCCCTGGCAGTCAGCTCTGCCTATTCATCTTTGACTCTCAGCCACCTCTTCTTTCCCTGCTGGGCCTACTTTGTGGGTGGTCTGGTGTTGAAAGCTGAGTGTGGCTTTCAGTATGCTGGTACCAAATATCCTGACCCATCCCCACATCCCAAGACTTGCACCCACTTTCTCTAAATGCACCCTCCTTACCATAAATAGACATGTCAATGGCCATGCAAATGAGTTCTTGTGTAGGACAATTGAAGCCCTGAGACTCCTAGTGCATGTGGAGCAGGGATGGAATGGGAGACACCCACTTACTTTCCTTCTCCCTGCTTCCTCATGTTCTACCCCTTCACTGTGAATTCCAATTTTGTGAGTCATGCTTCTGCAGCTTGTGCCTTCCAGTTCATCTGATGAATAACATTCCACTGCCTAGGTAGGCCACGGTTTTTTGTCCATTCACTGATGGAGGGTTGCTTCCCAGTTTGAGCAATGATGAGCAAAGCTACCCCAAGGGGCATGACTGTAGTGAGTGGGAAGGAAACAGTGGTGTTGGGAATGGGCATCCTTTCTAATTTTGTGCCCAGAAGGTAGTGTGATTGCTCCCTCCACCTTGGGTGGGAAAGTTTGCTCCTCTACCTTCCTAGTGTGAAATATCTACCCTTCACCTTTCACAGCCTGCCCCATAATAGCTATTCAGTTAATAGTTGCTGAGTGGATAAATAAGTTGGTAAATAAAGAGGAAAAGAGTGAAAGTTTATTAAATGGTGAATGAAAGTAGACCAAAGTTTCATCTGATGGAGGGCCCCTACATTCTTTCAAATGCCTTCATTTACTAATAATTAGTTATTGAACATTGTCATGTTATCAGGTACTTTGATGGTAGTTTCTATTCAAAGGAATCTCTCCCTGCTAAATCATTAGGGTTTATAATCTTGACATTAGATGTTTTCTACAGCTGGTTCAAACAGGAATGCTTATTCTTCTAGAGGTTTACCTTTGTAACCTAGAGGTGGTAGGAGAGAGCATGCTACCCACCAGACCACTTCATGTTTCCTCCTTTGTGAGGGAGGCAGTGAGGCACACGGGTATGAGTATAACACCTATGCTGTGGGGGACTTTTCTTGAGAACTAGGCAGACAAGGTAAAGCTCAGCAGAGCTTAATCTAGGTGAATCTGTATATTCCTGTTGGTGAGATGTTCTCCTTCTTCCTGACTTTTCCCTTTTTCCCGTCTTTTCCCTTCTTCCCACTTGTGAGCAGCATTACCTGACCCAGACTCTTTTGAGCCAGAAAGAGGATGTCTAAAGGCTAAGGAAATCATGCCATGAACTGGGAGTTCAGTGGAGTGTTTGGCAGTCCTTGAAAAGGATCCCTGTCAGTTGGCATTCTCAGGAATCTTCGAAATCAGTCCAGGTTACATTTTGATGAGAACAAATTTGCAATTTTTCATGCATCAATCAGCCTCCTGAGGGAAGAGCCACTCAGTGCTTCACATTTTAGCACACCCCTTTTTTAGGATCAGACAGTAAACAAGAATTTTGAGCTGTTTGTTCCGTTCTGTTTTGTTTGAGAGGCAGTATTGCCTACATCTTTCATAGACAATGACTAAATTTCTCAAGCTATTATAAATAGGTACATACAGGCATGTGTGTTCTTGCACACACATTTGACAAGCCAACATGAAGACTGAGCTGTGAGAGTCCAGATTCCCACAACACAAGTAATGTGGAAGTATGACTCATTATATTATCACATGCATAAGCTCTATTTGCATAAGTACATACTTTTGCAGATTTACAAGTTGCATGTATTTTCAAATTTCCAGAAGAGCATTCACCAAGTTCCCTTGTCGGATGTAGCTGGTGTGCCAACCAGCTGGGCTTGTATCTTCTGATTGGTGTCAAAAACTCACTGCCATTCTTGCACAATGTTCCTTGTCCACTTTGAAACTGTGAAATGTGAGTGTTCATTGTTTCACAATTTCTCCTACTATGTGTGAGTCTCCTTTTGTAAAAATATAAAACTCAAAATATGAATACATGCTCATTGCTGGAAAAATGGACAAAATAGACTATCAGTTTAAAAAATCAGCAAGCTATAATCATGCTCATGTTTAATGAGTATTTTTACACCTTTAAATATCTGCTGAGGGCCTCCCTGGTGGCGCAGTGGGTTAAGCAACGCACTATGAGGCAGACCACAGCCACTGCAACACGAGTTCGATCCCTGCTGCCAGCCAGGGAGGGGACCCACATGGCGCGGCAGACCTCTCCTGCTGTACCCGCTGCTCCCCTCAGCAGTGTATTTCCATTGATCTGCCTGTTCTGCTCCCTGCTCTCTGTGGTGAATCCTCTCACCACCACCCCCACACCTCTGGCCTGTACCCCAGTGCTTGTATGCATAAATAAATAAATCTTTAAAAAAAAATAAATAAATATCTGCTGAACAAAGCTCCTGTCTGTCTCCTGTGTCATAGACCCTTCACTCTGGGCTCAGTCATGTTACAGCATTAGAGCATTCCGCTCCTTGTCTGTGTGGAAACCATTGCTTTGTTTGCCTAAAAGGGATGCTATGTTCTTCCTGAAGCTACCAAAAAAAAAAAAAAAAAAGTGATACATTAATCTTGAAAAGTTTGGTATAAAATAACAACACCCTCTGAACAGTTTTAGATAACTGTTCGGTTGATAGGTGTGTCGGTTCAATGTTTTCTCACTTGCCTCTCTTCCTGAGAGAGGACCCAAGAGACAGAAGAAATAATATCACACAGTGGACATTGTTCATTTTGTCCATTGTTAGTTACCCCATATCCTGAGCCATAAATATTCACTGTTTATACCACAGAGCTAATAATACCCTTTATAAATCTAGCCATGCAATAGAGTGGATATTGTCCATATCTATCATTTCACATTATTTATATTGTGTAATTAATAATAATATTGACAATTGTGACAATTTCACGACCACAGTGAGCATTACTAATTGTCTGTAAATGTCGAAAGAAAGGAACTAGCGCTAGGCTTGCAAAGGAAACGTCTGAGCCACTCTTACACACGGAGTTCATTCCCTGTGTTCCTGAGATAAAACTAACTGAATCCCCATCTAAATTCCTCTTTCCTCTTTTCTGGAAACTTAGTGTATTGACATTTGACTCTCCCTTTACCTATCTGTACGTATCTCTGCATAGTGTATATTCCAAGAGCGTTTTGAGCTGCTGCAAAAAAAATATGCATTGCACACTCACGAAAAGAATGTCACCCTCAGGAAATTCTTTTCCTTAAAAGGGAAGTCATATGTATGCGTTTTTTGCTCCGTATTTCAGATCTCTGCTCACAGGCATGTCCAGGCCCTGCTTCGTAATCCTCAAAATCTCCTGGTGAGACACTTCTATATATGGATTGGCTGAAAGCAGGATGCAGAATTTCTTTTTCCTGAAGAAAGTTGCCTCAGGGAAAGACTAGTCATACAAAGCAGGTATTGTTATTTGTATTCACAGAGCTGTGGTTCTTGTAACTAATGATATTGTCATTAATTGTAGTCACCCCTAGAGTCATCATAGCCATTACTAATTATTATTCACTGCTATGCAATATTATTTATATCTTATAACTAATAGTACTATTATTAACTGTAGTGATACTTAGAGAAGGTGACATCCCTCTTTCCTTCCTTCTCTCCCTGTTTCTTCCATTCAGCAGATTTGACCACCACAAAACTTTCTTTCAGACTTGTTTTTGTGAATCATTCTGTAGGGAGTACAAATTTTTATTTTTGTAAACAACTTTATCCAGGCAGCAAAACCATTGCTTAGGCGAATCTTGTTCCACGAGAGGGAATTTAAGCTAAAAATGGCACTGTAAACTCCATGCACATCATCCAGAATTCTCTAACCTGGCACACAGAAAGTCCAGTTGCATTTCCTACTTTTTAGATGAATTGCCCTTTTATTTGGTAGGGGTGAGGCAAAAAGCAAAAAAGCAAGATATTCCACACGTGCTTTAAAATAAATAAATTCTTACGCACTGTACAAACTTACCCTGCTTGACTATTGCCTTTGGTGAGACTCCAAGTGAAGGTGACACTGACCTTTTGTGCAGCTCTGAAGCCACAGCTATACCCTGGGAAAAGCGGCCATGAAGACCAGCAACCCTTCACACCCTGAGTGGTCCAGGGCGACCCTGGGCAACCTGTTTAGCTTTTTGCAGGAACCACTGTATTTCTACAAAATTAGTTGTTCTTGAAAGGACTCCCACAGTGTCTGAGTATGCCGCTGCAATGTCCATCCATCTTTAACTTTGGATAGTTTGAGGTCAAAATATCCATTTACCACTTACTCTGATACTGTACTACTTCTGAAACAGAGGAAAGATGGATAGTGCTAAATGTTATTAAAGGCGATATAGCAATGATTATTCTGCCCCTCCCACATAATTATTTTCCTTTATCTTAGACAAAAAGACATGGATTGATTTATTCCTCTTATAATGTGTTTCTGTCACATAAGGTATTTCTTGCTTTAAAAATAATGTAACTCTTGTGTTCATCAGTATGGCATGGTAAGCTTATCAGCCCATAATATAAACACAATAATTCTAACAGGTATTTAGCATTTAGCATTGTTTTATTATCTTAAAGAATGGCAGAAGTTTTTTATTATTGAAATTGGTGGCATTTTAGATATGATGTATGGGGACATTGCCTTATTAAAAACAAGGTATTGCACTCAGTCGCTCCCATGCTGTGGCACTTTGCCTGAGGTCTGCAGACCTTCGGTCCTCTCTGCATTTCTTGAAACAGCCTGTCTCTTATAAAGCTAGTTGTAAGTCAGTGGAGAGTACATTTCAGAATTTACACTTTCAGTGACTGTATGTTTCTGCTTGCTAGTTAATCTGAGTATTTACATCTTTACATCTTTATCTACCTATTATCTATCTATCAGTCCTCTATCAGCTAGCTGTATCAATCACCTATCTATTATTTTATCTATCTGTCTACATATCTATCTGGCAGAGTTGTTTGGAATATCCAAAATGCTCCTTCACTTGTGTGTATACATGTAGATGTCTTTATGTGTGTGCGTTTGTGTTGTGTGCATGGGCATCTAAGTTATATGTTGTGTATATGTATATATTATTTGTAAATGTATACATGCATGTGTATACATATGTGGCACCACATGGTGTATGTTGTGTGCATATTGGTGAAGTGTGTATATGCCATCTGCGTGGCTTGTGTGCTTTATGTGCATGTGTTGTATGATGTAATTATGTGTACATTGTGCTTATTTGTGTGTGTTGGAATGTGTGTCTTTGGTATTGTGTCAGAGTTTCTGTGTCTATGTGTGGTGTGTGTCTGTGTGTGTACTTCCTTGTCATTCCTATGACTCCTTATCACTCTTGGGCTTGCAAGTACCTCATCCGTTCCTGGCTCTTCAACACTTCAGGTTCTGGTCTGCTCCTGAGAACACACTTTCCATTTTCTCAGTACTCATCATTGAAGTGATGAATTTATTTGATGGGATGGTGAGGCTTTGACAGCAAACATCAGCTCGTTAGTTTGTTTGTTGTGCCCAGGGTTAGAGCCTTGTAGGAAACATGGTTTACTATCCAGGGCCCTCTTTGCCTTCATCACTCACCAAGAGGCTTGGCAAGACAAATTCACAAACCTTGAGCAAATTCATAAATACTGGGTGGTGTTAACATTCATTTAGATGGTGAGGTCAAAATAAAAAGGTGAAATGAGGGAGGGAAGAGGTATACTTACCAAAATACTTACTAGTATGGTAGTGTTCCATAATATTCTGTGAAAAATGAGGGTTTTTTAGGCTATTTATGAATCACCTTTTCTCTCTGAATGTGTTTCCTCTTAGTGCTAGAAATGATTCATCTTGGAGAAATGCTGATGATTGGGCACACTGAGTCAGATGTGAGGTTTTCTTTGCTATATAGTATTTTCATTTTCCTTTGAAAACTATTTAATCCAACCAACATAGGATACTGATTTGACAATTTATTTTTGTTTAAGTCAGTTTGTTTCTGGGTTTTGCTAGTTTTCTCCAACACAGGTCATTTACAGGGGTCTCATACTTACACAGTGACTGTTTTTTCTTAAAGCTCTATGGCCAAATTCATGTTATCATCACCAGAATCCTTTTGTCCAGGTTGCACATGAAATGCTATTGCCTGAGGCTATGAGTAAGTTGTCTACCTTTCCCAAAGGAAAACACCAGAGAAACCATTTATCACTTCATCCTTTTCCTTATCAGGCACTTCTCACAGAATGAGTCTTGTCCCTGAGGCTGTTTGGAAATTGACAATTCAGGAAGAGTCAATGGGAGCTGCATTTTTGATGGATGAACCATTTGAAAATTCTGTGGCATTCTTCCTGTGACCTTTTCTGAAGGCAGATAAATAGCCTTCCAAAGGTTGCATTCTATTTTATGTTCAACAAAACTAGCCAGTCAAAGCATATTAGAGAGAACAGAGTCACATTAGGGTCTTTCCCAAAATGAAAAAAAGTAAATAAAGGAGACAAGGACCATGCAACTTGGGGATGTTTTCTGGAACAAGAAGAGTGATATGAAAAAAGAGGAGAAGCATCATCACTAAAGGTCTCTGAACCCTGAAAGCAGTAGAGACAAAGAGGAAGTTCTTCATTTCCTTGAAGAAGACATATTCCCTATTTTTTTTTTGCAGAGAAGAACTGGGGTGTAAATTAGAGGTACAGAGGGTGATAGAATTCACCAGAGACAGAGTGGGGAGCAAAACTGTTGGATTTACTGAAATATACAGCTAAGGGGAGCAGCAGGCAAATAGGAGAGGTCTGCTGCACCATATGTGGCTTGCTCTCTGGCCAGTGATTGAACTCAGGCCATGGTGGTGATAGCACTGAGACTTAAGCCCTAGGCCACCACGGAGGCCCAAGAGGACCTCTAAAATGGTGTTCCTAGTCTGTCACTTATTTCATCATTAGTAAATCTAAACTATAAATGCTCCAACAATATGCAACATGATGCTCTTTTATGTATGGACGTCTCAGATCTCATGGTCCTTGTTATATTACTAAGGGAAAAAATTAAATATATGTAAAAAAAATTAAATATATGTAAAAAAAAACCCACCAATGAGATGAAACGTGGCATTTAAAAATATCAAGATTTAAATTATATAAGGGCAGACCAAATGTGAGGGATAGTTTTAGCATATGAGTCAAGAAGCACTTCAGAGAGTTTATTATGGGCTTTGAAAGTGGAAATCGAAAGAAACATCTTGAAAAGTTAAAATAATGATATAGAAAAGAGAGAAAGCCCAGAATGAAGGAAGCCAAAGGGTGTGGGCGGTGACAGACACAGTGGTTCTTCCTGATGAAGGAAGTCATTAGACTGTCAATAAACTATGTCCTTCATTCTGCTAATAGCCGGTGAGAATAAAATATCTTGAAATGTTTGAAATGTAAATTTATATAACTATATTTTTCAAGTTCTTTTTGTGCTATATTCTCTATAGTTTAGATAAGAGATTCATATAGTACCATGGTGAACTTTTATATATGGTTTTGTCACATATTTTAATACCTTTCACCAAAATAATAATAATAATAATAATAATAATAATAATAATAGATCTTGTTTGTTGAGTGTTTACTATGCCATGTTATTGAATTTACATGCCATGCTTTATTAGTTCCTTTAATAATCTTAAGGTGAATGAACTGTTATCTTACCAACTTATAGTGTCAGATGATGATTAATATGATTACAAGGGTTTTTAAGAACTTTTTAGCAATCTCATGTCCTTATTTTCAGACATTTTGTCACTGACTGTTGTGTTAATAAAATCATCACCAACAAATCAAGTTAAAGATGAAAAGCTATCAGTAGATAGTTGTACTTTCCTATTTAAATAGCTCATGAAAATGAAATTACATACAAATGATCTACAAATATAATGGAAACTATTACACAGAAAAACAGCTACTTTTACATAAGAGACACTGGCTGTAACTACAAATTTCTAAAACTCAAGTGAAAAAAATGTAGTGAGCTTTTCAAAATTGAATTAAAACATCAAATATAAAGCATACCAGCAAAAATCCATAAGAAGGACTAGGAACAATTTTCCAATTGCAACACAGATACCAATCTCTGGGTCTGTAGAAGGACTTCACCGTGTATGTGACAAGTTAGTTGAATGGTTTCACTGTGTTTGTGACAAGTTAGTTGAATAGTATAAATTGGGAAAAATTCTTTTCTCAGTTAGGCAGTCATTTTACTTGTGTTTTTTCTGAGTCACCAACAAGTGAAAAACATCCTGAAAAATGGAAAATTTCTTATCAAGTCATAGATCTTTCAAGTTTTAAATAATCACTGTTTCCATCTTCATTATCGTGAAATTGGGTGTAGATTACAGGCCTTGCACTGAGTAAAAAGAAGTTAAAAATAAGCTAAAAGACATTGTGCTCAAGGGACTCAATTCTGAGGGAAAAAAAAGCAAGTTTATAATGGAAGGTGGTAGATGTACATTATATGATCTGCTGCTATTCATTGTGGAAGAAGATTAATGCTTATCTTAGACACTTTGCCAGGATGTCAAAATTTTCCTATGTTCTCCTTCATAGAGATGCTATTTGATTCTTTTTTTCTATAACCGTGATTACAAATAGGCATTTAATATTAAAATTTAAAGCAATTGTGAAGTTCTGGGTACCTGAAAAGAAGAGCCATTTCTTTCATCTATATAAGGGAAGTCTGAGAACTAATGTAAGACTTAATGGGTTACAGACTCCATGGGTTAACATGTCCTTATAACAGGCTCTTCAGGAAAAAAGTAAACTCTTGGTTATTTTTAGAGAGATTCATAATTCTATCAGTTTCTTCACATAAAATATGTCCCTCAAGTGATTAACGACTAGAAGGAGGAAAGAGGAAAGTACAAAAGAAAGGAAGAGTTTAGGAGCATCATGGTGTCTCTTTTATTTTTTTTTTAAAAGATTGATTTATTTATGCATACAAGAGCTGGGGTACAGGCCAGAGGTGTTGGGGGTGAAAAGATTCACCAGAGACAGAGTGGGGAGCAGAACAGGCAAATAGACTGAAACACACTGCTGAGGGGAGCAGAGGGCAAGGCAGGAGAGGTCTGCTGCACCATGCAGGTCCCCTCCCTGGCCGGGGATAGAACTCATGCTGTTGTGCAGCAGATGCTTCACAGTGTGCTGCACCACCAGGGTGGCCCCATGGTGTCTCTTATTAAAAGATCTGTTGAGTGTCTAACCAAGGAGAAAGATCTCCAGGGAGAGGGCTGTGTGGTAGCATTAGTAACTCTGTCCTTCAAATCAAAAACCTTTTATTGTTTACCCAGTTCCTCTGTGGGGATCTCACCCCCTCCTTCAGTTATCTTAGAATATACTTGCCAGTCATACAGGACATTCTCTTTCAGAAGGGTTCTGGTGAATAATGTTTTCCTCTCATTGCATTTGTTTTTCCCTGTTGATATCATAGAAATTTTGACTTGCTATATAAATGAATACCTTTTATTAGTGTATAACATAAGGAATTAATATATATATAATGTGATATTATCACCCCAGTCTAGCTAACATTTATCACAATTGTTAAAAAATTTGTCTTCCTTGATGAGAATTTTTTTTAGGATTTTATTTATTTATACATACAAGAGCTAGGGGACAGGCCAGAGGTGCAAAAGGTGAAAGGGTTCACCAGAGATGGAGTGGGGAGCAGAATAGGCAGATCGACGGAAATACAATGCTGAGGGGAGCAGCAGGCAAAGCAAGAGAGGTCTGCTGTGCCATGTGGGCCCCCACTCTGGCCTGGGATTGACCTTACACTGCAGTGGCTCCACAGTGCCCCACTCAACCCCTTGTGCCACCAAGGAGGCCCCTGTAATGAGAATTTTTAAGAAAAACATTCTAAGTGACTTTTCAATATTCAATACAGTATTGTTAACTATATATATAGCAAGCTGTACACAGAACTCACTTATGTTAATAACTTGGAGTTTGTAATTTTTTGACTCCTTCACTCATTTTGCCTACCCCTCACTGCCACTCCCATCTCTGCTAACCACCAATCTGTTCTCTGTATCACTGAGCTTATTTTTTTTTTTTTTTTTGGTTTTGTGTTTTTTAGATTCCACGTATACGTGAAATCATACGGTATTTGACTTTCTCCATCTAGATTATTTCACTTAGTATCATGCTGTATTTCAATGCTGATTTACTACCTCAGTTTTTTTTGTCACTTATTTATATTGGTTTCCCCAAGGAGTTAATCTGCTGAATCACGGTTGAATCTATTTTATTTAGTTCTTCACTATAAAAAGTGCCATAACTCAAAGTTATGTTTCCAGAGTATAATCCTTGGAATCCTAGTATTACAAAAACCTAACATTCTCCCTTTGCAACACATAAATAAAATTTTTTTGACTAGATGCCCTATCCCTTTTTGGGTGTTCTTGATGTACATAAAAATATTAAAGAGTTTGAGAACTCCTTCAATAGAGACATGTTGATTTTCATTTGCTCTACTTTTCCACACGTGTAAATGACCATGGACTCATTTTGAAGTGGCATACCCTTGATATGAGCTTTATAGATTACAGTCAGGGAAATGATAAGTGAGACTATGTGACATCAGTATCATTGGTAAATTCTCATGAGAAATGCATACAAGTGCTAAAGATTTGAAGGCTTATCCAGAATCATAAAAGTTTAGTATTATCAAAATACTAGTGAGAATAAAAATATCTAGACTCTTTTTGTCATTATAACCTTCTTCCCATTCTTCATATTTGAACAACAATACCCTGCCTCTGGGATGGAGTGTGAAAAAGACTGGTCATATCACTTGAGATACTAAGGAAGTTTCAAAGTACAAATAATATAGGACCTTGAATGAATTGAAGGAAAAGACTAAGAAAGATGTTTTAGTGATCTATTCATCAGTTAAGTAACAAATAACATGGACGAATCTTCTTATGGCAAAAGTAAAACTAAATGACATCCTTTGGTCTTTGCACACAAGTAGTCTTTGGTGAGACATAGTCTAGGAAAGATTATTTCAGTCCTGCTTTTTATGTTGGAGTTCCTTTGGGTGAAATCACTGAAGAGATGACAATACAAGTGACTTCAACTAAGAGGGAATAGTAGAGCTTCTCCATGAGTGCCCTGAATGTTTACCACATCCTGGTTCATGGGACCAAGACTAAACGTATCACCAGGGAAAACAACACAGTTTTACCTCTTTGTAGTCTTGTTTGCTTTTGAATGATGAGACAGGCCAAGAGATTTCTGTGTGTAACCTGGAGGACAGTAGAAAAAAAAATCCATTAGCCTTCTGAGAACATGGAAAATGTATCTTATAAGATATTATAAGTACTACCCAGATATCATATAATTATCTTGAAAAATAATTCCTTCAATTAACATTGTAACATTTGTAGTTTTGTTTTGTTTTTCAGGAATGGATATTTAGGTTACAATGAACTGTTTGAAATATTTTGGCATTTTATCATTCAGACTATATTACCCCATAGAACGCAAATGGGTCTCACTCTCTATTTCCAAAGCTCTTCAGTTCTGTCCTAGTAATATTTACTGAACATATACTACGTGCTCTTTCAGTACCATCTCTTATTTCTCCCTCAACCAGCCTTTCAGGAGGGCATTGCCACTGTAACCATCACAGTCTTATGGGACAGAGAGCTGAGTGTTGAGTTAAACACTGTCTCCAGGCCACTACTTCTTCACAATAGTTCTAAATGACTCTTTCCCTGGTGTATAAAATATATCCTAAAAAAAAAAAATGTCACTCCAGTATATTCTTAAACATCTCCTCTACTAAATCCTAGAATGTGAAACTTTATCCCATAGCTGATTAATTTCTTTATTGGGTATATGTAACATTGTTAAGGAAACATAGCATCAAGCATTTGGAAAATCATTAATAAATAAAGGAAGGAAGAATTTGGTAGTGCTTTATTATAACCGGTTTGTGATAGCTTGTGTTTTTCTGACCATGTTCATAATAGATAGGGAGATTACTAAAATATTTAATAGGCCCACAAGGCAACACATTGAAATACAAGTAGCCAAAAAGTATTTATTCCTGTTTAAGCAATAGTCCTTTCCAAACTGGTATCAACAATAATTAAACATCTCTACTAAACTTAAGAAGAAAATAGCAAAAAGAAATTCACATTTCATTTCTAATCCACAATTGTTCAAGTAATGAAACAGAACTGCTTTGCAACAGGTAATAAATATTTTAGTTTTTCTTGTTCTTCAAGGTGTTTGACATCAAATCCTATAAAAGATTATTCCTGCTGAATGACTAACGATGACAGCCCCATAGTAGGTTGAAGGAAGGCCGTCTGCATGACCTTTGAGGTTGAGCCTGGTGGTGTGACTTGTCTCCGTGCTCTTGCCCAAATCAGCTGTCTGTGAATGAGTGAGTTTCTCATCATTGCCCACTTCAGCAGGGAGAACAATACTGACTACCTCAAAGTCTGCCCGTGAGAAGTATGTGAAGACATGAACCATACGCATCACACTCATACAGCAGCAGGCTCATCCGGTGTCTCCACAGGACAAGTGGCTGCTAGTACTGTTACTGGAAGTACTAGTGCTGACTCAGCAAGAGCAGATGTTCACAGGGCTGCTAGCTGAGATGTGTGTGACTGTCCCTTTCTCTCTCATATGGTCATCTCAGCATTGTACAAATTGAGTGAATGTCTGGCTTTTAAGTTTTGTTCTTAAAAATCTGTGCATACTTAACACATTTCAGAACTACAAAAAAAAAAAAAAGAAGAAGAAAAGAAATCTTGCCCATCCCATCCACACACTCACATCACCTCGTTTGTCTGTGTTTTCCCTAACAATGGAACATATCCTGACACTATCGCTTAAACACTTTTCTCCTCACTATCCCAGGTGCATCAGTGTTCCCAAGAGAAGCCATTTCATTTTTCCCATGGAGCGGCTTCTTGGTAGGCTCTGCTCTGCTGAGTTTTCTTATCCTGACACCTCCACGCTCACCTTGAGAAAGAATTCCAGGCAGCTGGCCACCCACACACTCTTTGTCTATGTCAATATTTATGCTGCTGCTTCTCTGAGTGCTCTGGAGAAATCTCCTTTGGAATTAATTATTAAGTTCTCAGAGGGAAATTTTGGTCAGATAAGGTATTTTTAAATAAAGCTGTACAATTGTTTTAATTTACAAAAGATTACATAAATATTCAGAAAATAGAAAAATGCTCATTAGAAAAAAATATGCTTAATTTCTGCCTTGAGAACAGTAAACGTTGTTTTGTTTTGTTTCTTTTAGACCTTGTTCACCCTTGTGTGTAACTTGACAGACTTACAATTATAATGTAGATTTATTTATTTTTTTTAATGGGAAGATCACTCTGAAATACACCACGTCACCTTCACGCTCAGCCAGTACTGAAAAGAACTATGAAACAAGGTCAAGAATCTGAAAATTAGAAGAAATGCAGGCCATGCCTGTCATGACTGGGAGCGTGGTGATTGGAAGTCTGTCTCCTGGAGACAACACCTTGAGCTCAGGGCCAGCTCTGCTCACAGGAGCCATGATGTGTCAGCTGTCTGCCTTCAGGTGCTGGGTGGTCAGACAGCACATCAGTCACCCCAAAATGCTTTGTAAAGACCAGCAAAATCCTGTATGGAGAGTGACCAGACACCAAAAGGCAGAAGTTACAGTCTGTGGGTAAACTCACCCTCATCCCTTAGTAGCTGGCCTTCATTTTGTATCCACAAGTGAAAGGCACAAATGAAATTTATGGAGACAGTGTCAGACAAAGGAGGGTTACAGTCAAATGACTCTTGGTATGTTCCTAAGTGTGGCCTATATGTGGAATCAAAATAAAGGGTCATTGGTTGCTACTCAAGTCACCATGTTGTTGCATTCAATTTTTAATTCACTATCTTTTCCAAATCTGTTATATGAATGAATCCTCTTCAGAGACTTCTGTCTTCCTTGTGGAAAACCTCTTTCTATTTCCCTCTGTGGATGAAGAGATATGTCTAAAAGGAACTCAACTATTTGATGGATTTATCAGACTCAACACTGACTAATCTACATTCCAGGAGTCAAAACATGAAACAAGTCAAGAGGAATTAATACCGTGTGTAAATTCTTATCACATGAAAACAATTTACGCTAACAGAAGACCACTTCTATAATGCATGTGAGACGCAGAAACTAGAAGAATGCCATTAAAGCCAAACAAACGACTAAAACTGCAGGAATGACTCTCTTTATCAAGTTTCCTGGGTCTTGTTCTGTAGGAAACAATTTTAATATATTCCTGGTGCTGTCAGTCAATTTCACAGAATTGTGAGTAGTTAAATCCCTTTAAATTCGTGGTCATCCAGACTCCCTTTTAATTCTTAGTTAGTCAGATTCTTCCTGTTTAAGCATTAATGCCTCTACAAGTAAATATTCTTGTCCTGTCTATTCTAAAACCCTCGTGCTTCTCAATTCCATGTTTCCTCTAATATGCTTATCTTTTTGGAAACAACTCCTAAAGGAACTTGAAACATGAATTTCATCCTTAAAGGTAATCCAACTATAAATCACTACATAAAAAATCACCAGGTGCAGAGATCAAAGAATGAACAAAATCACAGGAAGAAATACTCCTTATGGTCAGTGTTTCAGAAAAAAACCTAAGTGCATAGTAGAGAAAAACATAACAAAATGTGCACATTTCTGAATTCCTAGCTACAGTTAGTGGGAGAAATTAAAGGGAGTGATATTTGTTGTGAAAAATTCCAGGCTGGTTTTTCTTTGAGATAGATGACGCTATGTTAATGACAAAGCATCCTTTTTAGCATGCAAAGAGTGTCATAACTGTCTCCTCACTACTTGTATTTCATCATGACAAAAGCATGCGAGGCGCATAAATAACTCAGAGAGCTTCACCCTTAGAAAAAGGTGTATCAGGAGGCTTGAGCCAATTCTACATTGGAGCATGCTAAATGAAAGTACTGTCAGTGGGTAGGCAAATAGAAGCAAATTACCCCTGGAATACTGACTATAGAAATGTGTCACTGGAGAAATAAAAATCAACACATGTGAAACAGCTCAAGAAATGTTAAGCCATTTGGTTTTTGAAGGACAGAATTATTTGATATAAGTGGTGCCTTGTGGCAGTCGGTAAACACCCCATCTGGCATCTGCCCTCAGAACTCCGCAGAAACAGCTCTTGCAAAGGTCACTGGTTATCTTCATGTCACCAAATCCAAGAGGTGCTTTTTTCATCCTCCTTTTTTTAATTTCCTGCAGGATTTGATGTAGCAGTCCACTTCTTTCCAGAAATATTTTCTCCCTGCAGTTTCTATGATAGCCCATTTCTGATTTTTCTTACATGTTGCTGGATGATCTTCCTTAGATTTCTTTGCTGGGTCCTCTTTTCTAATTAAACTTAAATGTTGAATTTCCAATAAGTTCATATCCAGTTTTATGGTTTCCGTTACCGTGTAATTGCTAATGCTGTACCATTTAAGATTTCTGATTTAGATTCATGGATCCATTTTTAGGTATTTCCACATGGCATTTGAAATCATCACAGCATGTCACAAAGAGTCCTTGGATCTCTCTTGTCTCCTCCTTTGTCTATACCTACTGTAGATGCACCACTAGCCCAGTGCTAGGACCCCATTCAAGTTCCCAAACTCAGGAAGGCTCCTTTAAATAGCTAGGACGTCAGAGGTTTGGAAAAACCGTGCCACTCACTGGCAAGGTAGACAGGGTATTCCTCTCCCAGAGACATCTATTAATGGGACAAATGTGCTTTGGATCATGGGAAATAACCAGATTTTCTAGGAATTATAAAAATAATATGTCCCATAGGATGTTATCCCAAGAGACAAACTGTCATCATCTTCTGTTGACCTAAAAAGGGGCTTAAGGCAGCAGGTGATAGACTTGTGACATGAATCTGTTTCCCAGAAAGTCTATTTTGGCCATGGGCTTATCGTACTTATCTTGTGGTTACCTCCTAAGTCTTAGAGGCTATAAATATATGTAATAACCAGCAGGATCTCCACATAGGTCTTCTTACCATTGAAGTGAGGCCTATTATGGCAAGAAGTTCCAGATGGAAGTTACTAGAAATGCTTTCATTCTCCAAATAGTAAATTAAATTATCTGGGCAAGTAACAGTTTGGTGTCTCCATCAAGACTTCAATATACAGAGGTGGGGATTCCTATCACAACCCCTCTAACTCCTGCTTGTCTGCTAGAAAAACCAGATGGATCTTGCCGAATGACGTGGATTATCACAAGTTAAATGAATGGTGATAACAATCACATCTGCTGTACCAGATGTGGCATCTTTATGTAACAAATTGACGTAGCCTCTAGCCACTCATCTGCACCATGCACCCATTGATTGAGTAAACGCTTTCTTGGAAATGCTCATCAATAAAGATAATCAGATGAATTTACCTTTATCTGTGGGGAAGCCATAAACTTTTTACTGCCATAGCACAGGACTATGGCCAACCTCCTGCTTATTGAGACAAATATAAAGGAGTCTTGATTATGCCCTAGAATATCGTATTGGCCTAGTATACCAGGAACTTCATGTTAAATAAACTAAGAAGACATTGTTTACAAGCCTTCTAGATGTCAACATGAGGGACAATCACCATGGACTGCCAGATGTTTGTCACATGTGAAAAACACTTTGGGATGCATTTGACTTGAAGGTATGGCTATATCCTCTAAAAAAAGAGGCTAAGGGCCTCCCTGTGACACAGGGGTTAAATCTCAGCACTATCAAGCTATGGGCAGCCACTGTGGCATGATTTTGATCTCTGATGAGGCAGCTGACCCACATGGTACAGCAGACCTCTCCTGCCTTGTCAACTGCTCCTCTCAGCAGTGTATTTCAGTTGATCTTCTTATTCTGCTCTCCATACTGTCTCTGGTGAATCCTCTCACCATCCTGCCCACACCTCTGGCCTAGACCCCAGTTCTTGGATGCATAAGTAAAAATAACTCTAATAAAAATACAATAAGAGGCTAGTTGCAGGGGCACGGTCCTCAGGAGAACTCTGGATTTCGATGCGATATATATCACACTTGATTTTGCTGTCCTGGGGATCAAAGCTAGGGATCATTGAAAAAAATCTGGAGTGAGAAAATTCTCTGCAAAGAACCCAAAGTTGTAGAAACCACTTTTTCCCTGGAACCTTGTGCAACAGTCGGTTCAGTGCTATCTAGAAGTGTCTGCAGCACAGGGAGATCTCTTTTTGAGGTCCTGGTGAGCTATAGTTGAAGAATCACACAAAAGCCTGGGGTCATGGGTAAGAACATACTCATTCCTGATGACAGCATTTTGCATGGAGAAGCTGCTCCTGGTTGTCTACTAGACTCTGGAAAAGACAAACCATCTGATCATGGTGTGTCAGCAGTTATGTGACACAATCGGTTGTAACTGAGTTTTATTTATTTATTTTTAAAGATTTAATTTTATTTATTTATCCATACAAGAACTGGAGTCTAGGCCAGAGGTGTAGGGGATGAGAAGATTCACCAGAGACAGAGTGGGGAGCAGAACAGGCAGATCCATTGAAATCCACTGCTGAGTGGAGCAGCAGGTGAGACAGGAGAGGTCTGCTGCACCATGGGATTAGTTCCCTGGCCAGGAATTGAACTCGAGCTGCACTGACTGTTGATATCTTGATAGTGCTGAGACTTTGACCTCTGCACCACCAGGGAGGCCCCATAACTAGGATTTATAAGAAATACTGATATAATTTTTATTCTGAATATTCATGACCTTTCATTATCACAGGGAAATTGTACATAAAAACTGGTAGTGAACAGGTGCATTGGAGCACAAGTCACATGTCCAGGCCTGTTTTCTGCTCTAACTATAAAATCCTCCATAGACTGAATCATCAGTGTTTTTGATAAATACAGTCACGTAATAACATAAAAGCAAATAGTGTAGGGATCTCTGTCTTCTGATTTCCTCTCTGCTGGGCCAAGACTTTGGTAGTGTTAATAAACTTTTAGCCACAGACCCCTAAGGCATAACCTCTTCACCATGGATGTGGACAATAGGTTCCAGGAAACCCCACTTTAGGCTACAGGATCATAAATACTATTACTTGTTTGGGTGATTTACTATTTTACTGTTGGTTTGCTTAATGCTGCCTATACTGTTGAAAATATTCTTTTCATTAACCTTGTCAATTAACCCTGTTAATGTGCCATCTGTACCATCTGCTTCCTGTGGGGATGGTGACTGATATACTTCATAAATAGCTCTTGAATCTGTCTGCTTTTCTCAATCTCTACGTGTATTAGTGAGCTCAGGGTGCTGTAACAAAATGCCACAGACTGGGTGACTTAAACATTAGACATTCATGCTCATGGTTCTGGACGTTGGAAATCTGAGATTCAGCAAGGGCAGACTTAGTACTGTGAGGACTAAGACTGAATCATCAGTGTTTTTATGTCTACCTGGCCACTTTCATGTTGCGCCCTCACATGGTGGAGGGAGAAAGAAAGTTCTGGTATCTCTTTCTCTTCTTATAATGCACTTTCCTATCATGGGACACTACTTCAAATATCTCATTGAAATTATTAATTACAAAAAGTCCCACCTCCAAATATCATTGCATTGGGGGTTGTAACTTCAACATATGAAAATTTTGGGGAGGGCATCAATACATCAATATTCCATCCATTTATACCACTGTCACCAACTTGACTCGACACTAACACCAGCTCTACTCACAGGAGAGCTGCTGCCCACCACACTTTGATTATTTTTCCACTCTGACCAGTGTGGTAGAGGATTAGTGTTTCCAAAGTATCCACTCTCTTCAGCTGTAGGATTATACACTGTTATAGTGAGATAGAAGGTACAAAGTAGAATGTACAGAGTCTGTATCTCACTTCATTGGCTTTATATTTAGTAAGAAATGATTGATGTATTTGCATGATTTGATGTCATCCACATGAGAAGAATCAAGCTTCACTGGCCACAGAACAAGAGACAGCTCAAAGGAGCAGCCCCCCAAACACCCTCTTCCTGGGGCTATATCTTGCCCAATAGTAAATAAATCCACTAAACATACTTTTAAAAGTGGGTAACTGAAAGTTACTTAATTTCTAACAATAGTATTAAATAGTATTTAAGTCACCCACCCATGTTTAATAGTCACAGACTATTATACACAATAAAAAGAATAGTCACATAACTATATAATAAGCCGTGATCTGGTTTGAAAGATACACCATTAAGTGAACCTTAACATGAATTGTATAAGTAATACATAAAAGACCATGCATAGAAGAAAGTTTGCAAAGAAAAAAAATGCAAATAGTCACCCAATTTTTAGACAAAAATTATTTCACAATGTATTCATGTATAAGTCAACTTGATGGAGCAGAGATAGTGAGGGTTTTGAAATCCATACACTTGAAATTTGGCATGACTTGAATTTTGATTTAGACAATCATTAGCTGTATGATGCTGAAGACCAATAAATTTCTCTGAGTGCTCTATTTCTGGATCTGGTTCCTTATCTCAGTCTTGCTTATCTCAAAACATTATTTGGTGGCTATATGAGAAAATCTAAAATATCTGCAATTAATGGATTTTTGTTTCCTTCTTACACCCCCTGCATTTTATAAATGCATTTTAAAAACACAAGAAAAGAAAGGAAGAAAGAAGAAAAGGAAAGAAAGTTTTCTTTAATATAGTAAATTGCTATTTTTTCTGGAATGAATTTGCCAAATAGATACCATTGCATAGATATAATCCTCTCTAAGCAATAATAAAAATGCAGATTATTTGCTGAATGGGAATGACTGGTAATTACAATTATTAATCACATTTTTAAAAACTAGACCTGAATCATGATTTTCAGTTGAATCTTGGCATCACTAAATCACACTTCAGAAAAACTATCACACTCTTCCAGAAAGTATATTGGTTAACTCAACAGTAAGTCCTGGAAGTAGGTTGGAATGTCTGAGCTAATTGTTGTAATTAAGTATTCTAAGAGATTTCTAAAAAATTAGTCCAATCTTTTCCATATACTCTTTTCTGAAAATAAAAAAGGAGAAGGAATAGTAAATTAAGAATAAACTCAGACTGTAATACCCAATCCATCCTACTTAAAAACAAGACCAGTGGAAGAGATGGTTCAAGCTGGGCTCATATCCTGGAAGCTGCCTCTTGTTGTTTATTTTCTGGGGTCTGGGTACAGATAAGAAAGAATGTCATTGCACCATGGGATCAATAATCCTTATGTTTTGTTATTGGGTTTTCTGATGTGAATGCTTCAGTGACCACTGGACAAAATGTTAAATATGTTCTGGGTGGTGCTATCTGACCCAGAGCAAGCATGTCTGCAAACAGAAATCAATCTGTCAATACCATTCTGCATCTAGATAGAGCATGTTCATTTTATGGATAAAGAGTCCTTTTTCCAGGGAGTATTCAGAATCATTGCAACCAGTAGGGAAGGGAGTGAGTGGCCACTTCCACAGTCTTCTGAGAGGCTGCTTTTACCAGGCAGCATGGATGAAGGCAGTAGGACAGTGAGACAATTCTGAAAGATGACTGGAAGAGTTTGTCACACAGGGACACAGCAGGTGGTCTTCTAGCCTGCAATGGGAGGATATGGTGGCTCCTACAGCAAAGGTATAAATCCCAGTGAGTCAGAAACAAACCTTATAAGCAACAGATTTGGGGCGATTTCAAGCCTCTGAATTTATTTAGCCCAGGAGTCTCTGGCAGTTGGAAATCATCAGAATCCTTACAACTGTATACAGTAGGGACATCCAAAGAACTTTAAGATTTAATTAAATGAGAGGACATGTAAGCCCCAGTGCTTCATATTTGATGTATTTTATATTTTAATAAGCCTGTTACATGGAACATGTTATTAATGGGAAGGATTTGACTCCTGATTTGTCTCACTAAAATCATAGAAACATGTCATTAGATATTATGATTTTAATAATAAAATAAGCACCCGAGAAATGTGATGAGGTTCTTAAATATGTGTGAGAAGTCACAGAGATCATCAGGTTTTTAGACACTCAAGTGTGCCATTGCAATGGATAAGCTCTTTTTCACCAATTATTTTAAGAATGGAAATCACAAAAAATTAACCCAGTGGCTTGAGGTGATAATGATCTCTTGAAACATTTCTATACATAAGGCTTTCTTGGTCGCATTCTACAGTTTCCACTACTTCTGGTGTAACTGGAAGTGTCTTAGAGTATCAGGGCCTCCTCAGAGTCACAATTCCTATTGTTACAGAAGCTCTTTTTTAAGTGAGACAAAGTCTCTAGCCTTTTCTCTTCCTCATTTGGGAGAACCTCATTTGTGAGAATCGTCGACCTCGGTCTCTCTGGCTAGTTTTGCAGCTCTCTTGAAGACAGAGGTTGTTGTGACATTTCTTTTTAATCACCCTTGCCCCTTGTGAATATTTATCTTCATTTTGAAGAAAACATTTAAACCATTCTTCAGAACATTCTGACCTCATCAAGCCTCCATAGCAGGTTTCAATCTTCCTGCAGCAAAGAGGCCTGCATGACTAAGAGTTGGTCACCTTTCACTTGCATGCCTCTCATTTATTACTGTCTTCTCAACTGAAAATACAATTTATTAATGATGTAAAACATTACTGCCTGATATAAATTCACAGCCTATGTGTACCCAAAATCTGACTTTGAGGAAAAGGGGAATGGATATTAACTAGATCATGTTGACTTCAAGTGTCCATTAGGCTGGGTCTATACAGGGCAGTGAAATGTCAAAGCATTTCTCTGAGTAATTTGGGGTTGAAAGAATGAACTTTTGCTCTGCTGTTCTGACTGTCTAGACAATCACTTGACTTTTTTCACTGTAGACAAAACACTCGAGTCTGGAGAAGAGTAAAGTGTTTCTGATACACCTTTGAAATTTACTGCATTTTCAGCTTTGACAACCAAAATGGGAAAATACCTTGTTGACCCCAGAGTTTTGCCACCACTTCTACTCTGCTCAAACAGCATAGCGACAGGTATCTGCAGAGGGAGAGCTGCAGCCCTTTTGCTCATCTTTGTGGTGGCAACACTAAGACCTGTTCTATCAGGAGGCAACCTGAATGAGGCGTTGTGTTCTAATAGCACATCTGCCATGACATGCCGTAGGCTGAGTAGGTGAGTGCCCATCTCCATGTGTCCTTTCAGTCATCCTCCTCCCCTGGAGTTCTTTAGAGATGAAATGAGGCAGTGCATATTGAGCATTTTTGGTAGCCTTGACTTGCAGTTGGCACTTAGCACCTGTTACTTGCTCTTTCTCCGGAGAAGCACGTGCACTATGAATTTTGATATTTCTATTCATTTCAGCTATAAGCTGGGTGAGTAACACAGGCACTTTATGTGTATTGAGTACTGTGCTATTTGCTGGGGCAGTTGCATTTGCCGTGCCCCTGCAGTTCATAGTCTAAACATGGGAGAGATATTTAGGCAAAAAGTGGTACAAATTGGCAAAAAAGGAAGTTGAGGGCCTGCATTTTCCCTGATGCACATACTGCTGTACCTCCTGCCAAACAGTTATTTCTTCTTTTAGGATTCATTTAAATCAGGCTTATGAGTTAAACCTGACATTGTTTGCTGATCATGTGGTCAACTCATCTTTATTGTGCCTTATAAGCTGCTCACACCCTATTGTTGGACTTTGAAATATCAGAGTGTCTTTTACCTGTGATGTGCCCTTGTTCATTGCATGTCAAAGTCTGCTGAATGGATGAATGAAAGAACAAATGAAGGTGTTTTTGATGATGGTAAATCAGAACTCAGCATTCTTATTTCCACCAATGATTTTGTTTAATTGAAACTATTCTTAGTAGTCTGTTTGCTGAACAAGGGATTTTCTTTCTTTACTTCTTTAACCATGTAGTCATTTTTATCATTCTGAACATATGCATGTCCTGTATATAAATTTTATCTTTAAGAGCTTAACATATTTCTGAAGCAAGGGCAATTCTGTCATTTGCTTTAACATTCTTGTGCATGATTGAGGGCATGAAATGAATTAAGGAAATGAATATGCACCATGGCTGGAAGATTGGATTTTATTTCTTGGTCCATCATCTATAAACCCCTTGAAGTTCTAACCTCTTTAAAGGTAAAGTGGAGAAAAATTCCCTATTTGCTGAAATACCTCATATGGTTTCATGAGACCAAAATAAAAATATGTTCAAATGCTTTCAAAATCATAAAGAACTGACTGACTATAAATTATTACCATTTACAATAAAGTTCACTACACAGGAGATTCACCAATTGCATGTCACGTGTATAGATTTCAGTTTTCTGTACATAAACAACCTGCAATTGAACATTATTATTTCTGTTATGAAACTGTGTTTTAAATCTAATGTATATTTCAGAGTGGAATTATGAGATAATTAACAGAACAAACAAATTCCAAAGGCAACATGAACAAAGAGATAGAATATTCTTAGAACACCTGAGCAGCTATTCTCTATTTCTTTAATGTGAAAATTATTTACTATAGTTCTATTCAAATCTATTCAGTGCCATGCTACCCATATTCCAAGAAAGGTGGCCTGCATTTTACCAGGGTCCCCAATATGCATAACTTCTAGTCCCACTTTGGCTTAATAGGAAGATATCAACAAAATTGAATTTCAATGGACTTTCCTCAGGTTAGGTACAGAAAAAGCATTTGACATAGCTCATAGTACTCTAGTGACCATTCGTTCAACAAATATTGGCTGTCAAGTACATTCCAGATTGAATTTAGAAGCTAAGCATTCAAAAATAACATGCACACATGTTTTCCTTTGCCCTCCAGGAAAACTCTGTCTATTGGAAAAAAGTTTATGAATAACATATAAACACAGTGCACCGGGCTTCACGATTCAGATATAGAGCAGGTGGATGGAAGAACAAATGCACAGTGCCATTTGCACTTCCCAAGTTCTTATCAGCAACAATAAGGAGCGAGACATTTTCCTACAGTAGAACCCACAGTGTAGGGGTGATGGATCACCCATTGGATAAATGGATTTCAACCCAATGAGATCTTATTTAAAGAAGTTAACTTCCACTGAAGCTTTACAGACAGACTGAAATGAACAAAGAGTAGTGTTAGTCTCTTGTTGTAGCCCTTATAATAAAAGAGGGTTGCAGAGGTACTGGGTGGTCAGAGGGTGAATGCCTGAAACAGAGCCTGGCTACCATCATTCAAAGCTGGGTCATTTATTATATGTGGCACCAATGTGGCAAACTAAATGGCCATGACTTATTTTTCAAGATATATTGTATTAATTCTATTACTAAAGCCACACATATAAATTAGTAAATAGAAATACTAGAAGTCATGGTTAGAATGCATTGTTCATTATGGATCTCCAAAATTCCTATGTCAGAACCCTAAATCCCAACACATCTACATTTGCAGATGGGACTAGGAGGAGGTAATCAGGGTAAAAAGAAGTTCTGAGGGTGAGGCCATAATCTAGAAGTACTGGTGTGCTTATAAGAAGAGACATCAGGCTCCCATGTGTAGGGAAAGATCAAGACAGCCCTAGCAAGATGGTGTAGCGGGCAAGCAGGGAAGAATGCTCTCACCAGTAACCAATCGTGGCTGCACCTTGTTCTTGGATTTCCAGCTTCCAGGACTGTGAGAAAACAAATTTCTGTTAAGTCATTCAGCTCATGGTATTTTTGTTACTGCAGACTGAGTAAGGCTAATACAGCTCTAGATGAATCATATCTATAATTAATACCAGAGCAGCCAAAACGGAAAAGAAGTTGAGCTGGTTTGAAGAGCATCTTTAAAAGCACAATGAGTTTTCGATAAATGAAAAAGATACATAAGTCTTGGTAGAAATGAAAATGGTCTCACCATCTTTTATTCATATAATGATGGGAATATCTGTTGAGTCTTACTGAATGATCATTAAACTTCTTTCTAATATCAGAGTCTGTAATATCTATCTTCACACACATAAAACTTGTCTATTAAGTCTTCAGTTTTTTCCCTTAAAAATGTAGTTATTTGTCCTGTTACAATTCTTAGCCACTAGCCAATTAATTAGTAAACACCAGAAACTAGACTATTTACTAAATATTTTACTGTGTAGTCATTACTGTTTATGGAAGTAATTCCAGATGTCTTAACACCCACTTAAATATTAAAATCCATTATATTTTCATAACTAAAATATTTTGAGATTATTGTTGAACAACTGGTCAATCTCTCAGCCAGCAATTTTCAGCACCCACTGTGAGCTGGTAGACAATAACTGCATCTGATTCTTGGGATTTTTATCCAGTCTGGGTAAAATTTCATTCATCCGAAATTTTGTCTTCTTACAAGATAAATTCTGTGCCCTACAGTGACAGACTGGCAATGACACTACCTTGTTTCATACGCAGAATTTTTGACAAATATCCTCTGTGACTTTAGCAGGCAGCTGCTGTGTAACAGGCATGCAGACCTGCTGGAATGAGTCTAAGCCAAAGAGAAATTGGATATAAATGAGTCCTATCCCACCTGTGGAGTGAGTGTGAATTTACTTGACATGCTATCCAAGTAGTTTGTAGGGTACAATGTAGAAAAACAAAGAAATGCCAGCTCAAGAAATGACTGAGTCATAGTCTATGAGTTTAGAATGTCTTGGAACTCTCTAGACCTCATCCTGCCATGAGAAGGAGTCCCCATTGTAGCAACATCACTCCACTGAGCTCTGCCTGAGTAACCCTGAGGACATTGCTACTTGCCTCCGGGGACACCATAGAGCACCCGTTTCCTCTTCTAAACAACATACCTTGAAATATTTGAGGACAAGCTGTCTAATGTTACCTCCCCACCCCCAGCCAGGGATCTAGTTTCTTTGACTAGTTTTCTAGTTACTTGATTTATTGAAACTTCAGTTATTCTAATATTATTATACATCCTCTTAAATTTATTAATGTCTCTTAAAATGTAATCTATGAACTATAAGTATCAAATGCAAATAATTGAAATCCAATTCAAATTGCAAAACTAAATAAAAAGAAAACTAAAACCTGTGAGAGATACCTGATTCATGAAGCTTTGGAACCCAGGTGTATAGAGATGCAGTCATGTGTAAATCCAGATCTCAGATGATGTTGCCAGGCATGATCAAGCTTTGTATTTCTTTCTTCTGAGTAGACTGATTCCCATGTAGGCTATCCCAAAGTAGCAAACAGTTGGCTTCCAGGAAATTCAGACTGGCATTTGTCAACCCCAGGAGAGTAACTGTCTCCTAAGAGTTACAGCAAAGGTGCTGGAGTTGAATTTTAATGGGCAGGGTAATTTGAATAAAAGAATGAGGGCTGAGGAACATGTCTACTTTTGAAAATGTGTTGGAACAAAGTCTATGCAGAATAAATGGGGTTAACATTAAGAAGGAACAGATTTAATTGCCAAAGGAAGGGAGGATTGATGCTAAAAAGGCAAAGCCAACAAATACCCACCAAATACATCCCTGAGAAGCTAGCATCGTCCCTGGGTGTTCATCCTAATGAGAGAGCGATTAATGACTAAGGACGACAGAATTTTCAGAATTTGTATTTCTCTGATCCCAACTATTTTCTTTTGGTAACCCTTTGTCTAGAAAGAATAACATTTATCAGCCTGTTAAATCTCCCCTAAAGTAATCTAAAATGGACTCCAATTGTATCCCAGTGATCTGAGTCCAGGTGTGATATAAAACAATTGCTTAAAGTGAAAAGTTTTCAGTTTTTTCCCCAAAGATGTAAAAATCTTTCAAGGGAATCTTACCCAGAATCATACTATATAAATTACAGGGAAGGTGCTGATTGAAGTGGGGGGCCCAGAACCCACCCAGCTCTTCCTCCAGGCTCTCCGGCTATTCTACTCCATGCAAATCCACAAATAATTCCACAGCACCACCTGGAAACACCAGACAATCCCCCAAACAACTTGTAAACCACTTTCTAGATAGGTGCTCTAAGGTTAGACATGATAAAATCAGGAAATGCCACCTAAGCTGAGTTTGGCCTTCCTATCATTTATAGGACGAACCATGACAGAGATTTCAAAACTGGAAAATGCATGAAAAGCTCACCAACATCTACTCTGAGTGAACAATACACTTTCAGATCCAATTCCCAACTATTATGGTCTGTCCTTGAAACCTCCATTATAAAAAGTGTTTGAATGGATATTGGGTAGGTGTTACTGAAAGCACATTTTAAGAGAAACACTAGTCTGAATTTTCATCTTCTGAATGACTTCTTCCATTAAAAACAGCACTCTAGTTACACACACCCACAAACACACACACAACTTCTACATTTTCGTTTAGTAGTATTTAGTAGTATTCCCCAACACGCAAATATGCTCAAAGACACAAGCAGCAGTGCTCCACACTAAATGGTAGTTCATCACAGACACTCTTGATCTAGAACTAAACAGTGAAAACTACCTGTGAGTGAAAAGCATACCATGTCAGGGAGTTCTGTGTCACCAAGCAGCTATGAGCGCATAAAGACTCCCATGGGTTTGTTCCAGGCTTGGCTGTTGTCATGACCATCTGCTGTCAGCCTCTGTCCTGGGTCCTCCCCCTGCTATCCACTACATCTGACTCCTCACCTGGCACCTCTTCACCTCTTTCTCTGAGGTATGGACAATGGCACACTCCTTGTGTAATGAGTGTTGTTCCCGGCAGTTCACCTTGCATTGTCCTTTGTGTTTTGTTTGGCCCGTTGTACCTGTCCCCAAAGCTGACTCTTGGGTGCTACTGCTACCATTCTGAAATCTCCATGCTTCTTGGCCTTTTCTTCCATTTCCTATAGGGTTAGTTTAGGCCTGAACATCCTAAGCCTGATTAGATGTCACCCCCAGTTACCAGTTATTTGGAGGGAGGGGGACAGAGAGCCTAGGAGGTTAGATTGAATTTACACAAACTTGCCTCAAGGAATCAGTTTTCAATCCGATATGAAATATCAATCCCACAGCTGTCCAAAACACACAGTTAAATTCATGCCTGCTTGCTGTTGACAGACTATCACGTACTAGGAGTGCCTCCAGTTTCTGCAGGAAAAGTCATTGTTCTCAAATGTATATTTAGCTGCACCATGCAGACTGAAGGAATACCAATTAATGTCTATGGGAGAGCAATTCGGGTCTAGAAGGTAAACATTTGGTACAGGCCTTCTGAATTATTTTGAGTTGCTGAAGTTCTGTTGAAACATACACTCATGATGTTAACATTATCAGTTACATCTAAACCTAGAAATGAATGACTGTATATAAAATAAATCATATTTCCCAAGAAGACAATCAATGTAAGCTATAAAAAAACTCTGTAAGTCAAAAGCATCCATTAAATTAATATTTTCTCTTCTTTTGTGATTTTAAAATGTTAAGTTTAAATGAAGATATGATTTTAATACAGCAATGATATTTTTCAAAAAGAAAGGTTTTTTTATGTTTGCCAATATATTGGAACTTCCAATACAGTATTCCTGTTAACTTGTAAAAATCAGCCTCTTTGTAGATTTTAGTTTCAGTTATAGTGTGTTTCAGTCTTGCTCAGATAGGTGGAATTAAGAGTAACTTTTGCTCATCAATCTTTGTTCAGTACAATCGGGTCCAATGTAACTTTTTCTTTTCCTTCAAGACTTCATTTTTTGAGAAGTTTCAGGCTCCTAGCACAATAGTCGGGAGGGACAGTATGGAGATTTCCCATACACTTCTGCCCCCACCATACTATATGTTTGTTACAATTGTTGAAATGGATCGACACATCATTATCACCCAAAGACTGTAGTTTACATTAGAGTTCCTTTGGTGTTGCACACTCTATGTGCTTGAACAAATATTTAATGACATGTATAATATCATATAGAGTGTTTTCACTGCCCTAAATATCCTCCAAAAAATCCACCTATTTAACCCTCCATCTCTTCAAACTATGTTACCCCAATCTCTTTTATTATCTTGATAGTTTTGCATTTTCCAGAATGTCATACAGTTGGAATCACATAGTATGTAGACATTTCTGACTGGCTTCTTAGTAATTTACTTAGTAATATGCATTTAAGTTCTCTCCGAGTTGTTTCATGGCTTGGTAGCTCATTCCATTGTCTGAACGTACCACAGTCATCCCTTCACCTACTGAAGGACATCCTGGCTGCCTCTAAATTTTGGCAATTTTGAATAAAACATTCATGCGGGGCCTCCCTACTGGCACAAGGGGTTAAGTCATAGCACTATGAAGCTCTCTGTAGCCCTTGCAGCACGAGTTTGATCCCCGGCCAGGGAGCTGACCCACATGGCACAACAGACTTCTCCTGTCTTGCCTGCAGCTCCCGTCAGCAGTGTACTTCAGTCAATCTGCCTGTTCTGTACCCCATCCTGTCTCTGGTGAATCCTCTTAGCCCCCCACCCCCCACTTCTGGCCTACTCTCTAGCTCTTGTATGCATAAATAAAATAAATTTTAAAAATTCATGGACAAGTTTTTGTGTGGATGTAAGTTTTAAATGCCGCTGGGCAAATACCAACTCCTTGACTGCTGGATCGCTTGGTAGGGATGTTTAGTTTAGTGATAAACCCTCACTGTCTCCAGAGCGCCTACACCACTTTGCATTCTGTGTGGCTTTCTTCATCTAAAATGGAAAATAACACTTGCTCTCAGGGCCATGCTGTCTGTTCTGTGGGCAGCAAGGTCTCAGGCTCTGTGTTAATATGCAGACCAATGCCACTTTGCCTAGGAGACAGACCTCCGCAGATCGATACAGCCTTTGTGCACCAAAACCAAAAGGTAGTCTGCAACCCCCACCTGCTGTGAGACCCCCAAGGGCTTCTTAGTTTCTTATCCCTTCACCAGCCCCTCCTGCTCCCAGATGCTATTTCTCTTTTGTTTTACCCCGCCCTTTTGCAAATGAAAGAATCGCCAGTCACTGCTTAAGGTATGGTTGGTGCAGGCAGCACACAGACTCAGCTGCAGACTTGATGCTGCTGTGAAAATGTGGACCTAAGTCCCAAATTGCAATTCAAAGCCAAGGAAAAGGAAAGAGAGACAATGTGAAGTGGCGACAAAGACCGTTTATCTCTGTCTCTTTCTTTGTGACCCTCTTCTAACTCCATCACTGTTATTACTCCTAATATGATTAGCCCCTTCACACTTTGTTTAGACTCAGAAGCAAGTTGGTAGGGATGATAGTAATGGGGACTCAACTTGCTAAAAGCAGCGGTCTCAGCTGGCAACCCAATCTCTTAATTATACACCAAGCCTTCCAGAGACAAAAGCCTGTTTCACCGCACAACCAATACGCTTGACATTTTACCCCTGACAGGGCTCCCTTTATTTTTCTTTCTTTTCCAGGTCATGCCTCCTTAATTACAGTTTTCCTAAAATTTTCCACACATTAAGATCCTTCTTATGTAAAGGTTACAAGTGAAAACCACCTTGTGATTTTTTTTTTCCCTGCTAGATATCAAACCGATTTAAAGGACAGTGATGAGTGGGCCTGTGCCTCCAAGCCTTTCCTCCTCCCCTCTAGATCTTAACAGCGACTTCCACAGGCAAGTAGGTGGGCTGCACCCTCCTCACTCAGTGGTCCAGGCAGGACCGCTTTGAGCCGCTTCTGCTGACACTTGCCCCACTCTGTTGTGTTTTTTGTTTGGGATTGCTATTATTTTTAAAGTGAAGTGAGGAAATGTGAAAGTGGTTTTAAGAACATTCTTTTCCTGGCCCTGACTTGATTTTGATGATTTTGGACAGCAATGCCCAGATGCCCTGGAGAAGAAATGCTGCTTCCAGGGATTTTAGTAGAAAAGCATATTCAGGCAAATTTTAAATCCAATTCAGAATCTTATGTCAAAAGGCACCCAGGTTATAGGAGAGCTGAGCGCTTGGCATTCCCACGGCTGTAAAGTGTGACAGGGAAGGGGCCGTGCACAGCAACACCGCCATCGGCGGTGACAGGGATATAGACTTTTGAGCTCACTCAGAATTCTTGGCAAACACGTTGAGAGCTGTGTTTGCAGCCTGAGAACTGTAATGCAGTCACGGAAGCCATTAAGTGGTTTCTAAACTCTGTCTCTAGATAAATTCCCAACAGCTTCCAGAATTTAGTCCTTAAAGTACTAACATTTCCAGTAAACCTTGAACAATAATTTTAGGAGAGTGCTCTGTGGCAGCAGGGCAAGGATGTGACTTTATAACAAAATTTAGATTATCCTTTGGGTGTGAAACAGGGCAGTCAAGATTCGTTTATTCCTAAGTAAGTACATGGGGTTGATGTTTGAAGTTATTTTCTGATATTTTCACATTTTTCACCACTCAAATAGAACTGAATCTAAGGTGGTGTGTTGAATGACTCATCATAAACTATAATTTATATTTACTTATTGTCTTAGTCCATTCTGGTGCCTATAACAAAGCCCTACACAGTGGGGACTTGAATAACAACAACAACAACAAAATTCCTTCTTACATTTCTGGAGGCTAAAAGTCAAGACATCAATAGGTGAGAGGACATGTAACCTCTAGCACTTCATATTTAATGTATTTTATTTTATATTTTAATAAGCATTTTACATTGGAACATGCTATTAATGGGATGGACTTGACTCCTGATTCATCTTGCTGAAATCATTGCAGAATGTGCAGGGAAGCTCTGTGGGAGCTATTTTATAAAGATGCTGACTCATTCATGGTGCTCCACCCTATGACCTGGTCACCTCTTCGAGGCTCCACCTCCTGTTACCATGACACTGAGGATTGGGTTCAACAGAGGAAGGTGGTGGGGACAAATATTTAACCCATAACATGTAAACATTCCCTAAGAACAGAATTTAGTGGAGTTAGATCTAACTTGGAATTTGTTCAAAGAAATTCATCATTCAGAGTAGAGTTTTGAGTAAGCTGTGTGCCAGTCCAGGGTTCCCACCTTAAATGCTCATTACTGTATCAGGTGGATTGCGAGCCAGCACTGAGTGGCTTTCCAGGCATCCCAGGCAGAAAAAGGACCTGAGCTAAGAGATGGAAGATCATATTTAGGAAAGGCAAACTGTCCAGATAAACCCATACTTATCTTCATGTTTGAGAGGAGCTGGAGTGGGTTCTGAGGTCTTGATATTAGAGTGAGAAGTCTGGGCCCCACTGAAGGTCCTGGAGTTCTGGACCTTCTGGAGGGTGTTCCACTTAGTGCCAGGCGTGTTACTTCAGTAGGATGGTGATGAGGATGCTAGTAATTAAGATATGGAAGGAGAACATTTAACTTAAAGCTAGAAAGTACCTGGTTTGCATTCTGTACAATCCTACTCTATGCCAGGGCATATCTAGTGTTTCTGAAATTTTATTTCTTTGTCTTTAAGCAAGACAACTAAAACCTATCTGAGCTCCCCTATGGGAATTACCTTTGCTAATATCAAAGTGGCCTCTAGATGAAGATCTTGGTTCCCTCAGCACAAATCAGGATGCGGAGGTACCAGGTTTGCATAGGTATTTAACAGTTTAGTTTCTGGTAGACTGTATTTGGAATGCTTCTGGAAATTTAGGTTTGACTCTCTCAAAAAAGGTCAGGGTCAACTGAATAGTCTTGACACCTGGCTGTGGACACAAAGTCCAGAGACTGGCTGGACTAAACTCTGCAAGTTCAATACCATTGCTCTAGTTCAAAGTGTCTTCCTTCCTGGATTTGTATGACAGATACATAAATGGTCTCTCTGTCTCCATTCTTACCCTCCCTGCAACCAATCTCTCTGCTTCCAAAATCACCTTTCTATGTCATCTAATGACACGTCTCCCTTGGGAAAGGCATTTGAGGCGCCCTGGTCTCTCTGTGTCTCCTACCCCTGCCTTCCTCCAACCCTAAGTCCTGCCGTGCTGACTTGTTTACTTTTTTTTTTTTTAAGATTTATTTATTTATGCATGCAAGCACTGGGGTACAGGCCAGAGGTTTGGGGGTGGTGAGAGGATTCACCACAGAGAGCGGGGAGCAAAACAGGCAGATCAACTGAAGTACACTGCTGAGGGGAGCAGCGGGCACAGCAGGAGAGGTCTGCTGCGCCATGTGGTCCCCTCCCTGGCCGGCAGCAGGGATCGAACTTGTGCTGCAGTGGCTGCGGTTTGCTTCATAATGTGTTGCTTAACCCACTGTGCCACCAGGGAGGCCCCTGACTTGTTTACTTTTCCCGGTATCCCTGCTTGTATCCATTGCTCTTTCTGTAACCCTACTCCCTATTGGGCGAACATAGTCTCTTTCTGCACCTGGGTCACGACGTCCATATCTCAGTACTCAGCTAATTATCATTTCCTTGGGGAAGCTTCCCTTACCTTCCAGTTAGGTCTCTCTTACATGAGCTCTTATTTTTGGCAAATCACTTTCCACTGGCTTGCTAGCACTCGGCTAATGCTCTGTCGAACCTATAGGCTGGGCCAGACAGGCCACATAGATTGGCAAGGTGTGAGAGGGAGGGGTGAAAAATGTGGAGGGCTTGAAATAATGCACTCTGGATCTGTATAAACAACCAAGTTAATACAACAGCATGGAGCCACAAGGAAAACTAAGTACTGGTTACAGAAGCTCAATCTGTGGAACAGTTTTGGCCTATAGGTGAATCAGGATCAGAGAAGACAGGGACTTCCTATAGGCAGATACTAGAGAAGGAAATGCATAGTGAATAAGGAGATGAACGTTGAATATCAAAAACCTAAAGAGGATAAAAGGGCATAACCCTAACTTTAACAAAATGCAAAAGAAGACCAAGAAGCAAAGGGACATTTGTGTCAAGCAGCTTCAAACACAACTAAAAACAGGGAGACTTTCAAAACTGAAAAGTTGACTGAAATTATCAAACACTAAAGAAGTTCAAAAAGGAGAAAGTCTGAAGAGAAAACAATTTGAATGACAGACTAGAAGAAAATGAATTATTTACTATCATATACAGTTTTACCAGTCAAGTTAAAGCTTTCTTGTTACAGAATAGTTAAATAATAATAATAAAAAAAAGTTAGAGGGGAAGAATCACTCCAAGGAAGATGTCCTGTGCTCTCTGAGTGCAAGGCTGGGTGAGCAGACAACATGTTTTGAGGTGGCTGCACTTCCTGTGAGCAGGAGGGAGGTAGGCCCTAGACATAGGTCACTCATGAGAAATTAGATGGTGAACAGGAAGAAAGATATCAGGGTGCTAGCTGTGATAGAAGTGGACGTGGGGAGTGCAAGGGCATCACAAGTGATCTTGTCAGAAGAAAGAATGGCAAGGGAGTGAATGAAGAATGATGCTTGAGTTAAAACAGAATCAACCTTGAACAATATTTGCAGCCAGTGATGTAATAATGAGTCAGGCGATCTTGGATGCTAAAATTGTAAGTGAAAGATGATTGTGAAACAAAATTCTTGCATGGTATTAAACTACCGCCAGCTTCCATATTTATAAATGACAGAGCAGAACTGCCTTAGGGTGGAGAAATGGAGGACCACCACCGTGCCCATGGTTCTCTACCCTAACATTACCAAGAGGCAATGGATGGCCATATGTCTTTGGGTATGATGAATGGAGAAGAAGTCATTATGAAATATTCTTCCCCAAAATGTTTAACTGGGATCTAATTATGAGAAAATAATCAGAAACATTCATAGTAGGACATCCTACAACACAACTAGCTTGAACTGCTCAAAATAGATCAATGTCATAAGAGAGACAAAAAGGAAGAAAAAAAAGTCAGGAGACTGTTCTATATTAAAGGAAATTAAAGAAGCAAGATAGATTCTGTATGATCCTTGATCAGATGATAAATGGAGGGAAATAATATCTAAAGGTTATGATTAGGGTAATGGAAAATCAAAACCAGACCATACTATATAACAGGAATTGTTAGTCTTCCAATGTTAAATTGGAAATAATAGGAATATGGAAATAATCTGTGGACAGTTAAGAAAATGCTACTGCATTTAGGAGTCACATGGTGGAATGTTTCTGCAGGAGAAAAAAAAGGTATCTTACCTATACAACGAACGATAAAATAAATGTGGAAAAAATGTTAGTTATTGGTGAATCTAATAATAGATGCTGTTTTTTTTTTTTTTTTTGACTTGTTCCTGCAATTTTTCTGTAGCTTTGACAATTTCAAAATAAAGTTGAGAGCCTTGGGAGTCCAGCCTCAGTCACAAGCAAGAAGCCCAGTCCCAGCAGCCAGCAGCTGGAGCTGGACCTCCCCAAACATCCATCACCACCCATGGGAAGCCAGGGTCCAGCTGTCAGCTGTGTCAGCAAGAGATGGGCCACTCCCAGCCTCCAGTTGCCAGAAGGATCCTGCCACTCCCCAGGAGAGCCTGGCCTTCATCCACCAGCTGCTGAGTGAAAGCCAGGAAGCTCCTGACCTCTTTCTGCCAATTACAAGAGTTGGGGCCCTTCTGACCAGCTGCTGGACCCCAACCTCCAGCTGCCAGATCCCAACCTCCAGCTTCCAGTTTCATGGCCAAAAACCAGGCTTTTGTTGAACCCCACTTGCCAGCTGCGTGAGCCCAGCCACAGCCATCAGCTTCCTAAGCTACAGCCAGGCTCCTCCTTACCTGTAACCAGCAGCTGTGGGTGCCCTAATGCCAACCCAGTAGTATATGACAAGGACTGATCCCACTGGTTGTGACTTTTGGAGCCATAAGCCAGAAGAACACAGCTCTGAGAAACATCTGAAAATAGTAGTGGGATTGATTATCCTTTGGACAACAGAGAACAGCACACACCTCAACAGGTTGAACACTGAAGAGTTTCACACTACATTGGACAGAGGTGGGTGGAGAGATGACCGTGGGGCCTGTGGCCTGCAGTAGAGGGAACTTTGTGAGGAGGGAGTAGAGGTTTGCAGAGACATATACTCTTGAGAGAGAAGAAAGCTTTGTGGAGGACTTGGGGTGCTCTGCAGGGCCGTGTCCCCAGTAGAGATTAAAAACAGCACAAGCATCCTCATCTGCATCCCCCAACTCACCTCCTGTGAGGATACTTACCTTGCCAGGCAGACTGAGAGTACAGGTGTAGCTGAGTCTCTCGTTTGAAGCCCCAGCAAAGAGGGAGATAGGGAGAGACTCAGACAAGGGTCAGTCTCACCCTAACTCATCCATGCTAATGTCTGGGCCCTACCAAGCCCATCTTCCCTGTTGGCTCAGTGACTAGAAAATGGATCCCAGTACATACAAAATCCAACAAATGCTAAAATACCATCAAACAAAGCCACAGAACTACCTGTGCGCAAAGTACAATAGTTTAACCCCTCAAGCTCCTGGAGGAGATAGTAAAAATAATAATAAAATAGGGACAATTCAAATAGCAAAATGGGCAAAGAAAAAATATAACACATGGAAATACAAAACCTCAAGAGAACTTAACATTGCAAGGTGAAAAAAATTCAGATTTCAAACATTAAGAAATATGGAAGACTGTATCTCCCTATCAGAGAGTTCAGAACTGCTATACAGAATGTACTCATTCCTTCACACCTGTTCTATGAGTAAAGAAGGAGGGGAAATGGTCACTGGGTTGGCGATAGGATGTCCTGCCAGAAATCCAATGTCCAGCAACATATTTCCTACAGATATCTGAAAATTGATGAATACCACTCATTTGTGCCTTCTTTATTTCCCTGTTAAGGAACGAATATACTTAACCCTTAACACTTTAGTCTGAATTATTAGGGCAGAATATCTAATTCTGCCTGATAGCATGGATGAGGCTATGCTGAAAACACGGAGTTTACAGGTCTCAGAGATATGGGGGCATTTCCTCTTTGTCAAATTCTGAATGTGGACAGAAGGAGGCCTTGGTATGGATGGGTATGTTTCTTTAAGTCTTGATCGGGGACAGGATGGGCAGTGCTATCTACACGTATATTAATGAACCTTCCCTGCTGACTTTCTGGGGTGGAGACTGAGGCTACCAATTTGGGACTAAGTTAATCTGACAGCTACAGCAGTACACATATTTAGGATATTAGTTTAATAGGAGCACCATGCAGAAGAGTGACAACCATACTTGGAAGTAATGAATCAATCTGCTGTATCTGTGTCTAATTAGAAGTGATGATTATCTAGCTTGGTTTTTGCCTGCTCATTAGGATAAGCGGGTGCCTTCCAGAATGGGCAGCTCAGTGTAAGAAGCATGAAAAGCAGCATGGAAAGTGCATCCTGGCAAAGGATGGGACATAGAATGTGAGGATGGTGGGAATTCTGGCAGCTCTGTGAAGAGCTGTGAAGAGACACTAAGAATTAGGCTCCTCACTTTAGTAGAAGCATTTGGCAAAGCAGTTTTATAACTAACTCAACATTTGAAGGACTGATTGGGGACAGTCAGGCCCTACCGCTCCTGATAAGGTCAATAAAAAGCCCCTAGCACCAGGTATATTCTAGACAAGACAGTAAGTAACCTGCAAAAGCGGCAGAGAGGGGTGGCTAGTTTAAGGTTAAAACAAACAAACAAACCTGTAAATTGTCTAGATTTGTCATTTATTAGCAGTTTTAAGAGCGGCATCAAGATGCATGATTTTTCCCACTGACAGCTGTTTAAGGTCAGGGTGACCGAGATGATCTTAAAAGGAGGCAATTTTGTCAAGGAGACATGCTTTTTAAAATGCAAGGAGACAAGCTACACTTAAATATCCAAATGAATATTTCAGTTTTAAGATTCTCTATCTATAATTCAAATAGTTTCCTGCTGAATCAACTCGTATTTGCTGTGCAGGTAATGGTATGCCTTAAATTAAGGAGATCTGAAAAGGCCGTGTGAGAAATTGAGTGATCAGAGGTGTTTATTTGTTTTATAGAATTCTTACTCTGGGATATTGGTGGTTTAACTCAATGAACTAACAACATATACAGTTACATAAGGTGTGTGTGAGTACACAAACACACACACACATATACATGCGTGTGTGCGTGCACATTAACGTTCTTACAGAGACCTGATGCTCAGGTAACTTCTACCTGAGCTTCTACCTTTGTGCTTTTCGCCAACGCTAGCAGAAAATGACCCCTGCTCAGCTCTGGTGACCTTTGGGGTGAGAACCCAGCAAATTAAAATGCTGCAGTGGCCTTGGGTTAGTTCTTGCTCCCAGGGCCTCTGTTTACTTTTCTGTCCTGAGTATGATAATACCCACTGATTTGTCCTGCTGTGAACAGTGGTGATTTAACTGTCTGAAACACCCCCGGGGCACGCCTGCCATATGACAAGTGCTGTTCCTAAGAACTCTCAGAGTGGCCTCTGAATTTTTAAAATCAATTTTATTGAGGAAAAACTTACATACAGTAAGAAGCATTCATTGTAGGTGTCCAGTGAGGTGCAGAGAGAATATTCTCATCACCCTTCAGGAGCTGGTGCCCCTGGAGAGACGACAGCCCTCTGCCCCACCTAGTTCTCTGCAAACACTCATGTGCTTTCTGTCATTTTAAATGAGTTTGGCCTCAGCTAGAATTTCATATCAATAAATCATACATTAGGAGTGCTTTTCTCCATGTCTTTGCATGTTAGAGTAGTTTATTTTTTATTTCGATGAATGAGTAGCACCTCACTCTGTAGATCAAGCACAGTATGTTCGTGCACTTATAACTTGATGTATATTTCAGTGCATTCCACTTCAAGGTTGTTATGTGTTGATGTGTTGAACAAGTGTATGTTTAACTTAATATGACAAGTGTTTGGTTTGAAAAGAAACTTCCAAATTGTTTTCCAAAATGCTGTGCCATGTGTGCTAAAACTTGGGCGAGTCCCTGTTGCTCTTCACCCTCACCTGTATTCACATCACACATACTGACAAGATTTTGCCTGTTTGTTTCTTTGACAGAGACTCTAATCAGTGAGTGTATCCATATGGTTTGATTCTTGTGGGCCTGAGGACTAAAGGTGTTGAGTACCTTCACGTACTTCTTGCCAATCCCTTGTCTTCCTGGGGTGAGGTGTTTGAGCCAATCGTGTCTCTTTCCTAGAAGTCAGATATCTGCATCAGAAATATTTTTTCCCAATCCGTGCCTGTGATTTCATTGTCGTAATGATGCAGAATTTTTAAATATTGATGAGCCAACATCAATTTTTTAATTTTATGATTTATTTTCTTATATCTTAACCAATGAGATCTTGGTCAATAGTTGAGTCAGAACAGAGTTTTTTTTTACTATCATAACATTTTCCTATGTTTTTTGACATTTAATATCAGATTTTGTTTGTTTGTTTTTTTAATTTATTTATTTTTATTAAAATATTTTACATATACTTGCCATTAATTGTAATCCCCATGTATTCCCCATCACCATCTCACCAGTGCACCATCACCTCAGTCCCTCGTGCTCCCATCTTCCC
>JAGFMF010011715.1:1922259-1972478 GCA_019455555.1 Galemys pyrenaicus | reverse complement strand
TCCCTTATGTTCCTCCTAAGGGAGGAACCATCTGGTATTTTTCTTTTGCCTTCTGACTTGCTTCGCTAAGCATAATCCCCTCCAGATCCATCCATGTCAGATTTTATCTTTAGTGCTATAGTTCATTTGTATGTAACATGTGACCAGAATTGTGTGTGTTTTTTAAACTGATTATACAGTTTTTCCAATACAACTATTGAAAATACCATCTTTCACCATTGGAATAATTTAGCACTTTATTAAAAATCAATTGGCCATATATATGGGTCTATTTCTAAGCTCTCTATTCTGCTTCATTATCCACACTTTTATCTTTACATCAATGTGTTACTATCTTGATAGCTGTAGCTTTATAGCCAGACTTAAAATCAATAGGGTAATTCCAACTTTTTATCTTTTAAAAAATTATGATGACTGTTATAGGATCTTTCTGTTTCCATATAAATTTTAGGTAAAAATGGATAATTTCTACAAACATTCCCAGTGGGAGTTTGGTTAGAATTGTTCTGAAGTATAGACAAATTTGGGAAGCAATGGCTATCATTAAAATATTAAGTCCTCTGATATGTGAGCCTGGGGTAGCTCTTCGCTTATTTGTCAACTTTGATATTTCTGAGCAATGTTTTATTCTTTTCAGTATATAGTCTTCATGAATTTTTGTTAAGTGCACCCTTAAATATTTAACTTTTTATGTTATTCTTAATGACATAAAAATAAATTTATCATAATTGTTCCTTGGTAGCATATAAAATATGATTTTTAAAAAATATATTAACCTATCCTGTGACTAATAAATTTGTTACTTTGAAAACTACTTTTAATTAGGGTATAACTGCCATATAACATGTCAGTTAGTCTCAGGTATATGATTTAATATTTGTATATATTATAAAATAATCACCATAATAAATTAACATCTGTCACCATACACAGTGACAAATTTTTTTCTTTTGCTACTGTCTCAGCAATTTTCCAACATGAAATTGTGCTATTAGTTGTAGCACTATGCTGTCCATTACATTCCCATGACATATTTACTTACTAATGTACCTTTTGATGCCTTTCACCTATTTTGTCTGCCTGCACCCCTGACTCTGACAATCATCTATCTGTTCTGTCTATAAATTCAATATTTGTTTGTTGCTTTTAAAGATTATACATATAAGTTAGATTATAGGGCATTTGTTTTACTCTGTCAAATATGTCACTTAATATAATGACCTCAAGTTTCATCCATGCTGCTGCAAACTGCAAAATTTCACCTTTTTTCTGTGCATAATGGTATTCCACTCTGAATAAATGCCACATTTTCTTTTTTCATTCATCAGCCAATGGGTACTTAGGGTGCTTTCATGTCTTATTTATTGTGAATGATGCTACAAATGAGCATGGGGTGCAAGTATCTTTTTGAGCTGGTGTTTTGTTTTCTTTGAGTAAATAGCTGTTTTAAGAGGAACTCAGAATTATCTCTGTAAAGAACTATATTATCTGTGAATAAAGTTGTACTTCTTCCTTCCAATTTTTTATCTTTCATTTCTTTTGCTTCTCTCTTTGCACAGTCTGAGACCTCTAATGAAGTGTTAGGTAAAAGGTTTGAGAGCAATTTTCCTCAGCTTGTTCTTGAGCATATGGAACATTAATGCAATATTAGATAGTAAATACAATGTTACCTGTAGATCTTCCACAGTTTTCCTTTATCATATTAGAGGACATTCCCCTTTATTCCAAGTTTGCGGATTATATGACTTGTAAGTGGGTTAAATTTTGTCAAATGCTGTTTCAATCTATTGTCTTTTATATGATCATAATCTTTGATTCTATTAATGTGGTGAAATACACGGATTGATTTTTGATTGATAAACCAACTTTGCATCCTTGGTATTAATCCAACTTGGTCATAATGTATTTGTCTTTTCTACTTGTTGATGAATTTGTTTTGCAAATATTTTATGAGGATATTTGCAGGAATGTTCATGAGAATTATTGACCTATGGTTTTCTTATATTTATCTGGTCTTTGTATAAAGATAATATTAAATATATATATATATATATAAGATGAGTTAGGAAGTAATCTTTATTCCACTTTATATGATCTTTTGAAAGTTTGTATAGAATTGGTATTGTTCTCAAGTTTCTCATAAAACTCACCAATAAATACATCTGAGCTTTTCTTTGTGGGTAGTTTTAAATTACAAATTGAACTTCTTAAAGAGATATATAGTTTTTCATACTTTTTATTTCTTCTTGATTCATTATAAAACTAGCTTGTGCTTTTCAAGCAATTTGTCCATTGCATGTATTTTTTGTAATTTATTGGCATAAGTTTTCTATGCTATTACTAATTTGTAATAGATGACTTCTTCCTTGAAAAAGAGAAAGAATAAACGTAAAGATCCAGACTTCAAATAAATTACCAGTGAAAAGTTAATTGGAATGTAAAAAATGTTTGGATTTGATTGGTAAGAATGTTTGTGAGTATAGAGTTTGGGGGAGAGCACCGTAGTACAGGAAATAATATATCACAACCTAGAAGTCAGATATGTATTTAATTGCAATATAAGAATTTGATAACAGGATTCATGAAAAAAAAAATGTGCCAAAAAGATAAATCTAAGTCAGACATTAAAAGCTCTAATTTCCTGACCAAACCATCAAGAACAAGTTCAATAATCGATAAAGATCTCTGAGAAATTGGTTTGTGTTTCAAGGATGGTAATCATTTGTCCAACATAGACCCAAACATTGCAGGAGAGTCCAATTTAATGGAACACAAATGCCTATCTTTATCTTAATATTTATGTGTTTATTTTTAATGGATATAATGTACATAACTAACATACAAATCATGTCATTAAATGCTTGAATAAATTATAATACTGATAATGAACATAATTTCAAAAATGTAATGAAGGTGGTAGGAAGATGACACTTGAAGAATTTGATTCTACTTTCTCAGAGACTTCTCAGTGAATATAACAATAATGAGAGCTAACATTTAACACCACATTCTATGCATTAGACACTATGGTTACTTTGTCACATTAATCCCCACCACAGTCCTACTTGGTAGTGTTATTATTGTCATTTCACAGATGAGAATGCTAAGGAGCAGTAAGGGAAAGTAACAACAGAACTGGACTGTACACCCAAAGGCTACGAGGTCACACTTTATGCCTAATGCTTCTCATAGTGGGGCCACCTGGAGAACAATCAATTAAGATCTTGTTTAATTGGATTTGACTAAGCCCTCTCGTGGCCTCTCCTTCAACTGAGGTCTGGACTTCAGATTCAAAAAGTTCTGTATATACAGAGCCTGTCTGATGTGTGGGGTTTTCATTAGAGGGAGATAAATTACATAATTGGTATAGATTCCCTGGGTATGGTGACTATTATAGTCTCCAGGCTAATTATCTTGGTCCTAAAGGGCTTAGATTATAAATACTGCCCATTGCTTGCTTGGTCAATGACACACCTGGGAGCCTGTAATATACCAAACTTCTTTGCTTTTGCCTTTTAAAGCTTCTTGGCACAAAATCATGTTAAGTAAAACAAATTATATAAAATCATCCCTTTTGTCTGTGGCTGTGGTATGAGGCTGATTTTACACCAGCCACACTACCAGCTCCATTGTCTCTATCCAGGGGACACCTCTACTTTAAAGAGCCATGGCTTTGTTCATGGAGGCTAAGGATAGGAATGTCCTCTCTAGGCCTTTTGATGTGCATGTTTTAGGTGAGCCTACTAGGCTCTTAAAACTACCTCCAGGAAAATCCCCTGAGATGACTCTGTTGTGGGTCTCCACTCTCCAGACCCCATATGAATCAATCATATTTTACATCCTAGAAATCTGGAATTTGCATCAACTGAATTGATCTCTTGTGCTATAATGTGTCTAGACCATATGCATCAAATTGGTATTTGTGTAATAGATAATTTTCTTTATAATATAAATTGATTTGTTGGAAAGTCAGGCTAGCAGTGAGAAGGAGGAACACCAGCTTAGAGAGAGAATACTCTTGAGAATCTGAATAGACTTTGTTTTCTAAGTTTCAAGTTCCATCACCTCTGTACCCCCTGATAAATATCCTCTATCCTTGCTTATTATATGTGCTTGATTTCACTCACCTTTACATAGAGCCCTCTCCTCTTATTCAAGTCCTGGACTTCCCACTGGATGCCCTGATGTCCTTTCTTTCTCCTTCTGCCTTTATAATGAGTCTTTTACTTCTTATTTCTCAGGCCTGCAGCCAGGGCCCTCAACTTGGGCACATTCTGGTGGCTGGTGATTCTTCTTCATTTTTTTAAAGGTTTACTTATTTATGCATACAAGAACTGCAGTATAGGCCAGATGTGCAGAGGGTGAGAGGATCCACCAGAGACAGAGTAGGGAGCAGAACAGACAGATCTACTGAAGTACACTGCTGAGGGGAGCAGTGGGAGAAACAGTAGAGGTCTGCCACGCCATGTGGCAGATCCCTAGACAGAGGCAGAGATTGAACTTGTGCTGCAGTGGCTGCATTTTACTTCATAGTGCAGTGCTTAACTCATTGTGCCACTAGGGAGGCCCCTGGCAATTATTCTAATACCATTAGTTTATTTGTGAAAACACCTTCCTAGAAGAAAAGAGGAACCAGACACTTCATTTCCCTTTAGAAGCCATTCTCTGGCTATCCCCATCAATGTCCTTTTGTCTTTTGTAACAGTTCTTGTTCACTTTTTCTTCCTTTTTTTGCTGCGCCAAATTGCACTTGTCATTTCTTTCTTCATTTTTTCATTTACTCATCTAAGGAAAACCTCTCGAATACTACTCTGTACTTTTGTAAAACATCAGAGACCTAGTGGTAAGAAAACAAACATCACGCTAAGCCCTCTGGGAGCTTAAGTCTTTTCTGGGGAAACAAACAAAACACAAAGCTTAAGAGTAAATGACTATTAGAAGGGCAGGGACACTATGAGGAAAGATGCAAGTTGGGGACAGATGAACAAACTGGGGTGGAAGGTCAAACAAAAAGGAAGGAGCTAAAGGGACATGAGGAAGAAGTTTCCAGGCAGACTGAAAAGGCCAAAGGACCAGAACACACAGCCTTTCTGTGGTAGAGATGAGCTAATAAAAATTGAAATGGACTATAGAGCAGCTCCCAACATCTCTACCTGTTCCCCAATTATGACAGGAGCAGGTAGGTGTCTAATACTACGTAGGTGCTGAATGGTTCCTAGTACTCTACATATGTCACCTACCTTGTTTCATCCTCATTTTGAGTTATTGAGACAAGTCAAATTATTTCCAATTAGAGATGAGGAAACTGGAACAGAGAGGTAAAGTCATTTGCCCATGATAATGTGACTAGGATGTGATGAAGCCAGATCTGAACTGTACCTTGCAAAATTGTTTTGAACAACTAGTAAAGAACACAAGTGACTTTGGGGTTTGATAATAGGTGTTGATTCACAATTTTTTTATATAACACAGTTGTTTCTCAAGATGTAATTTAGCAACACTAGATATCTTCCCTGATAATGGTAAGAAAAGGGAAGGAACAAAATGAAAAGAGCACATAGATATCTGATATCTCTATACCAAAATATATATAATTTCTATCTTTGGAGATGTTACAAGTATGTGACTAATTCAATATTGACATAGCTTTCTTTTTTGGCTCAGAAAATCAATATGTGCTATTTATTTATTTTCTCATTAGATTTATTTAATTGTATTTGACAACATTTGTAGTCCCCAGGGAGTTCCCGCCACCATTTTACCCGTGCACTATCACCTCAGACCCTTGTGCTCTTTATGGCCTCCTCCCTGTCTTTTCCCTCCCCTCCCTCCATCCCCCCCCCTCTTTGGTCTATCTTTAACCTTTGATCTTGTTGAGTTTGTTTGTTTGTTTCTTTGTTTTTTGTTTTAATTGCCCATTTTCTTGCACTTTCTCTTATTTTTTTGTTTTCTTCTTTTTTTATTTTTGTTGTAGTTGTTGTTCTTTCACATTCCTCCTAACAGTAAAACCATCCAATATTTTTCTCTTGCCTTCTGACTTGTTTCATTGAGTATAATTCCTTCTAACTCCATCCATGTTTCTATGAATAGCCTTAGTTTATCATTTTTGATTGCTGAATAGTATTCCATTGTGTATATGTACCACATTTTCTTGATGCAGTCATCTACTAAGATGCATCCCCCAAAGCAATAAAAATGAGAGAGAAGATAAACAGATGGGGCTATACCAAGTCAAAAGCTTCTGTACAGCAAAAGAAACATTAACCAAACTGAAAACACTCCCCACGATTGGGAAAAAATCTTTGCACTCCATACAACTGACAAGGGACTGATCACAAAGACATATAAAGAACTCATAAGACTCAAGAGAATCAAAGCAATAGCAATATGTGCTTTTACAGGCTGTCGTCCGACCACAACCTATGACTTGTGCATCATCTCACTTAAAATCAACCTGGCTCCCCTGGGGGCTTACATCATGCCTCTGCGCATGCTGCGCACATCTGCAAGAGCATTGTGGTCCTCTTCACACTCCTCTCTTCAGAGGTCCTGCCCTGCCTGGCTTTGTGTTCCAGAATGCAGAATACATTACGGTTCCCTTTCCAAAGCACTCAGGCCTCCATTCACATGCCATGGAGATGCTAAACAGTGTATTTCTTAAAAACTGTATAATGTACTAGAAAATGATATTCAATGAGCTTCAAAGGATACAAATTGATTAAGTAAAAATATCCTTTCTTTTACAGTTTTCCTGATTACTTCTAGAGTTTCTCCTGGTGTGATGCTGGGGTGCTCTCACTTTCTTTGTTTGCCTGAATGATATTGCACAACATCCCAGCTAAACTCCAGTCTCCCTGATCTAGAAGCTGGTGATGTCAGAAATGTGTACTTTTATCTGACTCTCCAATTTCCTAAATTCCAGAAAAGCAACTCAAGATCTAATTTGCCTAATGATTTAATGGTATTGGGAGGTGGCAGAGATAGTGATTCTTTGGGGAAAGAGAAAAAAAAGAAAAGTAGATTCTAAACAGATACACTAAAAGGCTACATTTTATCCATTCTCAAAGACTCATTTCCCTATTTGTTCACCATTTGTAATTATTAGATGCCAGTGACACCTTTGGCCGGTATATTCATCCATCTACCCCTGTATTTGCAGGAAGAACACTTACCAGATGCTTAGGACATGCTATGCTCTCAAATGAAGATGGATTGCCATGGGGATGTAGGATAAAAATCACTTCATGTCTGAATCATTTTATATCCCCTCTACGTAATGAAATAAACAGATATTCTTCGAAATGTCTTATTTGTATAAGGGCCAAAGCCTCGCTCAGTGGGCTAGGGTTAGGCTAGGGTGCCTAGGGTAGGGAAGAATTCTGAACATAGAGAAATAAGTCCCTTTCTAAAGTGATTTGTTGGACAAGGCAGTAATTACTTCATCTGCTCTTTTTTGGACATACACAGAATTAAAGGTGACCGGGTATGGTATTTAAGCTTCCTTCCCATTTGTGGCACAGAGCTCTTTAAACCCTTGGAATTTCCTAAGTGGTGACAGCGACCAAGGTGCCTTGTGTTACGGCAATAATGAACGTGACTTTCGGAAAGCACCTAAAGAATGGGGCCGGCTGCCAGAACTAACCAGGTGGATGGAGGGTGCACTGTTAGTCCCTTCCCCACTTTTGGGGATAGGAGAGAGACTGGATGATAATCAATCATCCATGGCCAGTGATATAATCAATCACCCATGGCCAGTTTGTTAATCAATCATGCCTGTCTAATGAATCCTGCATTAAACCCCAAAAGGGGGACTTTGGAGAGCTGCCAGGTTGGTGAACACCTGGAGGAAGGACTCAGAGAACAAGAAAGCACCCATCCTTTCCCCGACCTTCCTGGATACCTGGCTTCCATTGGCCTGTTCCAAAGTTATCCTTTTGTTAAAAAAAAAAAAAAATCTTGTGATTGGTAGGTGAAATGTCTCTGAGTTCTGTCAGTAAGCTAACAGATTGATTGAATTTAAGGAGGGGCACTTGGGAACTCTCCTCTCTAGCTAACTGGTTGGATAGAAGCACAGCTGACAATCTGGGCTAGTGATTGGCATCAGAAATGGGAAAAGAGGGTGTCACTTTGTGGGAGTGAGGCCTTAAACTGTGGACTTGAAGCTGTGTCTAAGTAGAGAGTGTCGGAATTGAGTTGGATTGTGGGACACTGTGGGGTCCATGTGAAAACAGTTTCCTCAGACTGTTTTGCATAGTGATAGGTGGCCTAGTAGGTCACATGTAGCCTTGAGCTGTAGTCTGCATGTGTGCAGAGCAGTACATAATATGCAACCTTGATGTGTAGTTCACATGTACAAAAACACACTAGGCTTAAAGTAGGCCCTATGCTGAATTTGTCTAAAAATCATGTAAAAGCTAATAGGGCTTCTGGGAGGAGGGGTACTTATTGGGTACAGGGCCACTTCTAGGGCTGCATCCTAGGGGGCTGTCACTGCTAGGCACTGCCACTGCTGCTGCTGCTGTTGCTGCCTTTGCTGATACTGCTACTACCAGGGCCAAGCCCCAGGGGCCTGAAGGGGCCCAATTTGCCAAGAGATCCCAAGGCAACTGAAGGGGGCCCAAAGACCTGTCAACACCAGGGCTGGGCTGGAGCTGCCACGGCCCAAGCCATAGGTTGGGCTGCTCCCGCCAGATCAGCAGACACTTCACGGTGTTGTTACCTGTGTATCACCTGTTGCTGAGATAAAGACTTGTTCCTGGCCCCACATATAAGCTCTGTGACCTGTTTTCCTATCTGCTGCCAGCGAGAACCAGGCAAACTGCAGCTGAGGCCTCACAGACACCCAGGTGGTGTCAATGAGTTGATTGGTGGTGTTAGAAAAACACCAGGGCTGGTGTCACAGCCGTTTTCTGGATCTTCTCATGTGGGTTTTTGTCCCAGTTCTGAGTGAGAATACCTCCCTAGTAAGTGCTGAGCTGGAACAATATACCCTTGGGATCTCCAGGGAAGAAAGACAGGAAAAGCTTTTATCTATGGGATAAATTATTAATCACGGGGATATATTTCTCTTGACATCCTCAAAGTCAGAGAAATCAACTTGCCATGGTGCAATGTGTGCTGGTTCTTCCTGGCTCTGTGCTATATAGGTCAGGCTTGAGTTGGATACCCGGAGCCAGGAGCAGCATGGATACGGGAATGTGCAAAGGAAGGCAGATTTCCCAAGTTTGAAGTCCTGGGATGCAGAAACAATCCCTCCCACTTACTGACCATCATGACTGCAGCTCGCAGAGCTTAAGTGGCAGTCCTGAAGAGGCACTTGGGGAACACAGCTACTACCCGCTGCAGCCCAGTCCTGTTGGGAAGGAGCCTGGTCATGAGGCTGTGGAGATAAAGACACCAGGGTCTCCTGTTTGGCCATTGCAATAAGTGAAAATTAAGATTTTTCTGAGTCCCCCAAGAGGGAGCACCAGAACTGAAGTAGCGTGCCCTGTAGGTGTGTTGAGAGGGAGAGAGGGAAGAGGAAGAATGCTTGATCCACTTCTCTTAAAAATGAAAAAAGAAAAAAACAAAAAACCCAGGAGCTAATGTGGTTAAAAATAAACTTGAGCTGGATTTCCCCTGTGCCTTGCTGCCCACTCACGTCTGCAGAAAGCGGCCCTTGGAATGAAAAGCCTGAGGAATGGCATTTGCTCCCTTTGGTACACATAAGCCTTGTAAATAGCCCATTTGGTTTGGAAAACATGGTCGGGAGACAACACCCAGGCTCTGTGGGGCCATTCAAGTGGCACCCACCTGCACCCACCTCTGCAGGAATCCCCGAGCAGTCCCCAGCCACTGGCCCTCTGGCGCCCAGGCCTCCGGGAAGTGTGTGTGGCTAAGGACCCCACTGACCTCTGGGGAAATTGCAGGTGTTGGGGCACTGCCACACTGCTGTTCTGGCTGCGGTCACACACGTCCTCACTGGGTGTCCTCTGAGCTGGTGTGTAGGGCAGGGACACCTTGCCAGCTATTCCAGGGAGACCAGGATTACCTCCCTGGGCTAGTGAGTGCTCCCATTGTTGCCGAGTTTCCTGTGTCATCCCAGACCCGCTTTGGAGGTCAGCCAGCGTGTGTCCTAATCCCTTGTCGCCACTTGGAAATCTACTGGCTCTCCCATGTCTTGATTCCCTCACCCTTGAAATGTGTGCCTGACAAGTATGAAAATTAAGTGAGATGATCTGTGCGATCCCGTCCCAGGTATTTCAGTCCTGCCATTAAGGAAAAAGCCTCCCCCGCCCCTTCGGTGGGTAAGATACATGTGCTGTGCTCAGGGGCTCTGGGGTCAGATGACAAGGGCCCGGAGTGACAGCTTGTCTCTGGTCACCCGAGGTACTTTTACTCGGCTCTCAGGCTGCAGTTGGTGCTGGCTGTGAGCTGAGACCTCAGCAGGGTTCCCGGTAGCTATTAAGGTCTGTATTTGCAGATCCAGGCCTTAATCCCAAGGACCTCAGATTGTGACCTTATTTGGAAATGGGTCTTTCAAGAGGTGATTAAATTAAAATGAGGTCATATGGGTGGGACCTGATCCCATGTGACTGGTAAAAAGAGATTAGGACACAGATATATAGGAACGGAACACCATGTGGAGGGAGAGGGCAGCTTTCTATACGCTCCATGACTGAATCCTACCTGCGAACCCCTAGCCTGGTCCTCATTCCTGAAACCACAGTCTTATTTCCTTTTCTGTTCACATTTCCACTTGAATTTCCTGTATCTCAAACTAGACATTTTCAAGACAAAGCCGATCTTTTCCCTGAGGTAGGTGTTGTTTATAGCTTCATAACAATATTACCACCAATTTAGAGGTTTAAACAACACATTGTCTCAGAGGGGCTGTGGTTAGGGAGTCCGAGCACAATCTTTCCACTGGAGAAACCTATTTATATGGCAAAGCGGACATCGAATTACAGAGCACCCAGTATTCACCACAGGAGTCACCCTATCCTCATCAGGGCATCAGGGATCCCCTCCTCTCTCTTTGAAGTCCCAGGTCCCCAGTCCTATTCCTAAGCTCAGGGCATTTACTCAATTTTTCCTCAATGACCTCAGAATCTATGTCTATGTAGATTCCCCATCTGTTCGTAAAAAAAATTCCTCTCTTTGCTTTTGATCTGACTGATGTTAATTTGAATGCTGAACTAGCCTGAGAAGAATCTAGAAGTTTCCAGCTTAGGGGTAAATTCCCTCTCCATCCCTACCCTCTCCTGGATTTCTAAATGAAATGACTAAGTGAACACTTGTAGATTTTGCTTCCTGCCCTTTCAATCCTGCTTTCTCATGGTTACCTAAATGAGCATTTGAAATCCAAGGGCTTCTCTAGTTCCATTAGCTGGAGAAAAAAGTAGAAGTCTCTCCTGCCCCCAGGAAGACAGAACAGTCCTGGGTCTCTCCTCACCAACCTGGACTTTACAAATGGTCTCAGTCATTCATCTGAAAACTCCTTAATCTCAGGACAGACACATTCGGGCTTGACGCACATTCTCCAAGCTGTATTAGCCTTCCCTCCTAGGTGTGGTCATGAATCTCCTTTATTATAAACGATCTCCTCCACTGTTCTGTGAGCTCCCTGAGGAATGTAAATTAAATGAGTCGCTATATCTCAAGTGCTTAGAACAGTGCCTGCAAGTGGCAAGCACTATTTAATTGTTTAAAAACAAAATGAAAGCACTGTGGATAGTTTGTCTTTGCAGCCTATCCGAGGGACCTTGAGCAGAGCGGGTAGTCAATGAATAAATCCTAGGTAAACATAATAAAATAATAGAGAAGCCTTGCTCAGGTCATCACAGGTCTGTTTTATAAAACATGTTTCAGTAAATGTGCCTCCTAACCCTGAGGCCCCAGCCCTTCCCCAGATTTCCCAAGGCATGTTCTCCAGAGCTCTGGAAGGAAGCCCACTCTGTGTGATGCTGAGAGCTGTGTAGGCTCTGAACTCTCATCAACCATGTCTACTGCACTGTGGACCTATTTTGTAGAAGACCCTTTCCTTTCGGAGGCTTTATAATGAAGGTTTTTAAAGTGCTTAGAAACCATTCGTTTTCCTAAGCCGGTTCAGTAATATACCTACCAACTTGTTTACCCTATTCATTTGCTTAGCTAATGATTTTTGCAGGCCAGGCCTTATTGGAATGATCACAATTTGTGAATTAGTGCGATCTGCAGTAATAAGGCTTTTTAGTATCTTTAATTATATGTAAAGGTGGCAGAATAATTCTCTCATTTAGGGCAAGACAAAGGGAATTAATTAAACATGAAAAAATGAGACACAGCGGCTAGATACAAGAAAGAATTTCCTGTCTGTGAACATAGTTGCACATTCAAAATTGCAGAGGGGTGAATCATGATCTGTGGAAGTCTTTGCAAATAACTTCTATTTATATTTGTCTGGCCTTATAGATTTTTGTATGTGGAGGCGCATGTTATGGAAAATCTCTTAAGGACCCTGTACTAACCAAGATTCTCCAGGTTTGTGATCTCATTACAATTATTTTCTGAAGAGAAATCAGTGAGATTGTGTTGTAATTATCACTCATGAAAGGGATACAGCAGCAGGTTCAAATATAAATGGAACAACTAAAAATAAATATTCCAGGAACTATCAATTGCTTTTATGCTAAATTTTCTTTAAATAAAGAGCCCAAGCCAGTCTTTCTTTTATATCTAAAAATGCCCTCCGGCGTGGGCTCATATTTTCTCTCTATTTTTTGCTGGACTTTTGTGAGTGCACCAGACATCCTGAAAACCCTGCTTTTAAAAGAGACAAGCTCCCTTGGATCCTGTTCACTGAGATACTCTGCCTTTGCAAGAGAAAAGGACATCAACGCTTCAGTGACTGCTCCCATCTACCCAACCACTGACTCCACTCAATGGCTGAACGCCTGGCCCCCACTGACTTTGGACGACTCGCTGTGGACATTTGATGGCCTGTGCCTTAGATGGATGTGATATCGGGAACCTGAAATTGGCCATGAGAGGAATTACATGGTAGAAAGTGGCCAACACCAAAAGTAGCTACAGATCAGTGGCCACCTGAACTGGATGTTCAACACCTGCCCCCACCATGAACTGACCCTAGCTGTATGGTCAAGCTCACTCAGTACTTACCTCAGGAAAATACTGAGAACAACAAGTCTCCTGGCGTAAATCCCTTGTGCTTATTATTGAAGAAAAGGTTTGGCTTATAGGAAACATGAAACAGCACTTGAAATTATTTTAAATTGTCATATATACATTTCATTACATAAGTTTATTACATATTACTAAAGGAACATCAGAGCGCTACATTTTATAAGCCAACTATAAGATTTTCTCCATAAGAAATTCAACAATGGGGCCTCCCTGGTGGCGCAGTGGGTTAAGCAACGCACTATGAAGCAAACTGCAGCCACTGCAGCACGAGTTCAATCCCTGCCGCCGGCCAGGGAGGGGACCCACATGGCGCAGCAGACCTCTCCTGCTGTGCCCACTGCTCCCCTCAGCAGTGTGTTTCAGTCAATCTGCCTGTTCTGCTCCCCGCTCTGTCTCTGGTGAGTCCTCTCACCGCCCTGGACTCTGACCTGTATCCCAACTCTTGTATGCATAAATAAATAAATCTTCAAAAAAAAAAAAAAGAAATTCAACAATGGAAGATTTTGGTCCAGGAATATAGCACATGAGTTTCAGAGACTGTCCTAAATAGGTATACTGCAGAAATCCATGGGGAACAGGCTTGAGGCTGTGTGTCTTAGAGTCTCCCCAAGGCCGATTTATGTCTGTACCGCCTTGATCTTCTGGGCTAGTGCAGTTGTCAGGCCAAGCCCATTGAAATGAATTTTAAAGATTTTTAAAACCAAATTATCATTCCATAACTAAATTAACAGGTGACACTACCTGGAAGCGATTATGTTATTTGGGAACCTGTTTAAATCCTGTTTGTTGTCTCCAGATTGATCCCTTAGAAAAGGAGACATTATTGTCTACTATAAAAATCAAAATTATCCACTCTCTTTTTTCTTTAATTCTACTTTATTTTTCATTTGTCATCAGGATTTTTTTTTTTGGTCATCAGGATTTTAAATAGGATATGGGAGAGGCATAAATTTAACATTGACTTGTCCAGCACATATGCTGGAGTGAGGTCATTTAGGCCTCCAAGGCCCCCTCCCCTAACTCTACCTCCACCGCAGGGACAGGATTTATAATTGTTCCATTCCTCGCAAGCCAATTACACACTTCAGTACAAGAAAGCCGGTTCACTATAAGGTGGGTAAAAACAACTTCACCAATATTATGAAAACATATTATCCTACAACCTTAATTAGGTGAATTTTTTCTATCTGCTGAAAAACAAAATAGACAAAAACATGCTCTCCACCCGGACTGCAAAAAAAAGTGTGGGTGGTGGAGAAAATCATTTCAATCACTACCAAAGTGTGTAGAGAATAATACGAGAGTGTATTTGTATACCTCCTCTTTCTGTTAGAAATATACATTAAAGCACCCATATTCATCACTACTACTCTAGTTTAGGGTGGCTAGGATTTGCAAAGAAAGATTCAAGTATGGCAGGAAAAGAGCTGACATATTTTAACATCACACCATTTTGCAAAAGGAAACAGAAACAAGCCCTGGGCCCCTCTGACGACCCCTGGCTGTGGTCCCCCTCTGCCTCCTGGTCCCTTTTATTCTGAGGTTCTGAACACCTTTCCTGACTAGCCCTCTTGCTCCCTACTCCTATCTCTGCTCCCGCAGTTCACAGCTTGCAGTGCAATATCACAAACACCAGCTAGCAGATAGCAGTCATGGTTCTAGACATCTTTTTCTTAATCTGGGAAACAGTCAACAGACCCTGCTTCCTCCTTGAGACCCCAGATCTTTCAGGCTTGCCTGCACCCTGCCATCTGTGCCGCCCCACCTTGGCGCGACCCCTGACTGTGGACATCGGAGGTCCCCAGGCTTTGGACCTAAAATCCCTGTTTAATGCCACTTATCATTCAGGATTTGTCCCATTGTAATACTAAAATACTTAGAAGTTGTGATTCAAATTTCTGTCTCTAGTCTTAACCTCTCTTCAGAGACTTGGAACCTCTGCTTTATGTTTATTGGCATCTTTAACTTATCCCAAACAGAATGCTATTTCCTTTCTAGAACTTTCCTATCTCAGAGAATGTCTTGATAGCTACAGTTCCTGAATCAAAAATCCTGAAGCTGAAAATAACCTGCTTTTGAATCATACCTCATATTCTTGTCCTCCCTTTCCTCTTTCCTGCTGAAACTCCCTCACTTTGCTCAACCGCCACATGATTTCCTGCATGGGCTTTTCTCTCATCTCTTTCCTTCTCTACCTCCCTCCTGTCAGCGGTGAAGAAACACTATGGACATGATGATCAGATAGATTACTGACCTCAGGTCTTGCTAATGGCTTCTTCTCACCTAACCCCCAGGACCCCCCAGATGGGCCCCTCACCCTAGCATCACCCCACTGTCTTAGAGTCCACAACACTCCATTTAACATGAAATTCCTATATTGCTCAGTAGCTCAAGTTGGTTCCTGGTTCAGGACCTTTAAATGAGTTGTTTCCTTTTCATTGAGTGATTTTATTACAAATCTTCACATAGCAGCTCCTGTTATCACATCTCTGCTTGCAGGCTCCCCCTCAGAGAGGCCCTTCCTGACAACACAGTCGAAAACAGCCTGTAGAATCTTCATCAGCACATCTCCTTGGTTTATTTTAATTCTGTGACCTCTCTCCTTCTAACATGAAGGGCTTCATTTGTGTATTGCCCCGCTGTCTCCCTTTTAATGAAAGCTCCTTGAGATTAGAGAGCATCTGCTCATTTATCCTGGCAGCCCTTGTGTCTGGAACAGTGTCTGAAACTTACTAGAGACTTCATTATCGTATGGAGGTTGAGAGGATCAATTAATAGCTTTTTCTTCAGCCCAAGTATAATACAGAGTTGATAAATAAGGAGAAAAGTAATCTCACTAATATTCTGCTTTTCTCTGAGGGACAACAGTTCTCTAGCCTCAAGCTCAACCTCAGTCAGAGTTTTTACTTTTTTTCCCCCTCTCTCTCTGCGCACACATATTATGTATTTTTTGGAGTGTGCAGTATAGTAAGACCCTAATCTTTCAACCAATACTCTTATCATGTGCAAACTCATGAAAGAAGAATCGTAGTGTATGAAATATCAATGGGTTAGAGACAAAAGGAGAGATTGCAATTAGGAAAAAAAAAAAAAAAGGCAGAATGCTTTTCAAAGAATGAAGAATGAAATTTAGTTGCCTGACTACTGGTTTATCTGGTCTTTCTTCCTGAAAGATTTCTAGAAACCATGGGATTTCAAAGTCATGTTCTGTACTTGGAAACTTTGCATGATATAAATAATTCTAAGTAGGAAATAAAATGACTGATATACATAAATAGGAAAGAAATGTTCTTGGATTGATATTTCCAAAAGTTTTCCAAACCAGCTTCATATCTTGGCCTCAGAACATATAATCAGAATTCCCATCAGCTGACTCAGACTAGTCAGGGCAAAAACAACGGCAGTTTCCACCTCTCCTAACACTGCCAAAACATGTAAATGATCTCTGAGAATTTGGAAATATTAGTAGCAAAAGGAAATAATCCAAATATAATACATGTTTCGGAGGTATATTGGAATTACTGAAAAGAGTATTTCATGATAATAAAATCAACAGACAAAAATGGAAAAGTTATCAGTAGTCATACACGTGCGCACACACGCACACACACACACAATCACAATTAGATACAGGGCTCTAGACTGAGGGATCCTTATCCCAAAATGAAAATGTCACTTCTTCCAAAGCAGAGAGAATTGCTAACTAAGTAAGCAAAAATTAAAAGGTAGAAGAAAAATTGCACTCTACTTCCTCAAGTCCTCATCATTCAAGAGCTTACTTTTTTTTGGCAAAATATTCCTCTTAGCAAATGCTTTGTTTGGAATATTTCAAGTTAGAATTGGAAATAAATTCTAGTTAGAAAATGAAAGATAGAGATCTCATTGCATGTCTTCCCTGCAAACATTGGAGTAGTGAAGTAATATTTCAGAGGAAAGCATAACTCATTCTAGAACTCTAGTCCTCTATGCAGCGTTTGGATGTCACTTGGGAGTTGAATCTTACAATAGTGGAGAAACAGTATCTGTTGGGCCGTTCATCATAACATCCTCATTTTTGCCTTCCCATTGATGTCATCTACTCTTTTCTTTGAACATATTTTTTGTGGACATTGTCATCATTTAGGTTTCTTCATATATAGCTTTCAGGCTTACAGACTACAAAGGGAATGATGTTTTCAGCCATAGCCCTTAATTATATTTCCTATTTTGAGGTAAAGATAAGTCAGGAAAGCAGCAGGCAAAGGGAAACCTTCGCTGAAAATGGCGGTTACATCTACTTGCTTGGCTGCCCACCCCTGCTCTTCTCAGAGGGGATTAAACTCGTAGACTCAGAGAATACCTGCTGATTGAGATCATACCTGTGGGCTCACAACTCACCTGTCAGAGAGAATAGCAGGGGAAAGAGTTTGGGTCAGGGGTTGTTCTTGTTCACCTGTGAGATGCCTGCTTCAACCCTTCCAATGAATGGGCACACCTCATCACCTGACTGCTGACTTGGGTTCTGATAACTCTGCTTTAGGTGCAGTCCCATCACACTGCATGCCCCACATCCCCCTCCATTCCACAATGGTGAAAAGGCAAATATGTGAGCAGAGAAAAAGGCTGGTGACACTAAGGATCTGGCAGTGACTGTTAGGGTGAAGGTCCCATGAGGAGGAGAGAGAGCTGAAAAAGTTATAGTCAAAGAATGGTTTTTATGGTTCACAACACTTCCTACAGTGTGGGTTTTCCAACTCCCTGGAGTCAAACTGGGTGTCCTGCATTCAACTCAATTTTGACACTCACTATCCAGAATTAGTGCGGACCCCACAGTTCCCCAAGACTGCCTCCTCTTTCAGGGGCCAGAAGTCTTGGGGGCCCAGGTTCCCACTCTTCTGATTAATTTAGCTACAAAGTCAAAAGTCCCCACAACCTCCTCTATTTCAGATTCATCAATTTGCTAGAACCGCTCACAGAAAAGTGTGTTACTTACTACTATCACTTTATTCTACAGGATACTATTCAGGAACAGTCAAATGAAGAGATGCACAGGGCAAGGTAGGTTAGAGGTAAGCAGAATTCCTTGTTGTCTGGAAGTGCCACTCTCCCAGCACCAACTTGTGTTCACCAACAGAGTAACTCTTTGAACCCCACCATTAACCCATTTATAGATTTTTACTAAGGTTTTGTTATACAGGAATGATTGACTGAACCACTAGCAATTGAGCTCAATCTCCAGCACTGACAACCCCCTGCCCCCCCCCCCCCCACCAACCCCTGGAGTTAGGGGCTTGGGGTTGGGGCAGGGCTGAAAGCACCAACCCTCTAATTAAACACTGGTCTCTCTGTTCACCAGCTCCACCCTGAAGCTGTCTGGGGGCCTCAGCCCCCAGGCACATTCTAGTTTACAAGTGATATTTTTATCATTCCAGAGATTCAAGTTTTAGGAGCTGTGTGTTAGGAACTGGAACAAAGACCAAAAAAAATATATATATTTTTGTGATTCTTGATTGGGAAGGGAAGAATGTGTATGTGTGAGTGTGTGTGTGTGTGTGTGTGTGTGTGATAGCATCATTTAGGGGAAGACAATTTGAATAAAGCAGAAAACAGGGAAAGATCATTTTTCAAATTTTAGGTAAATGATAGCAGAGCAACTTTAAAAGTTCCTGCCTATAATATGACAAACTGCCCTTTTATTTTAACTATAATGTGAGTTTTAAGTCCACTAGTACTGGGTCCTAATAGTAAAATATATGATACATAATAAATTTTGCATTACATACAATTAAAGATATATATACATATATATATGTACATACACACAAATTTTACACATAAAGTGACCAAATTATAAAGAAATAATCAAGGAAAAGAAAGAAGCTTGAATGGCTCTAATATCATCCTAATTTCATTTTGGAAACACGTTATGAAGATCCAATGTTAATCCCATAATAATTGTGGCTGGCCTAGTTTCACCTGGCTCATGTGTCCCGAGGATCACAGTCCTGATGCTGGCAGTGAACTGCTGTTCTTTCCAGCTCTGGCATCATGTCCTTTCCTCAATAGATACTTGATACCTCAATATGTTTACAAGTGAGTATATAAGTGTGTGGTGGATGTGCATGTATGTGTATACTTGTACACAAGTGTGCATGCTCATGTGCCTATGAATGTGCATGTGTGGCTAGTGTTGTGTGCATGTTTGTATTTGTGTGTGCATGTTGAGGCTAGTTGACTTTAATCTCGGAGAGTGACTTTTCTGAATTACAGTGGAAACCAGTACCACCTGGCTTTCGGTATCCAGATACAGGATTACATCAGTAAGTTTTTAAAGAAGACCTTCTCAGCACGTTCTTGAGTCTTTTTTCTTGGCTAAGTGTAGTATTAACTAAATTGGGATTATGTTTTAATCACATATGAAAGGGTGATTAAATAGGACATGGGCCTCCAGCTGGGAGCAGGTTCTCCCACACTCACAGACAATCACTCTTTGCAGGATGCACTATTTCAAGAGCAACCTAACATTTACTTAGATGCCTTCCATGTGGACAGGCAACTTGAAGGAACAAGCAGGTGAATCTTCTAGCACAGAAACCACTTGGTGAAATTATATTTGCTGAGTTATTTTTATCTATGCCTCAGCTTCATGTGCGAATTAGGGGGTTTCCTAAAATAGTTTAGTCATTGCTTGTGCGAGAGTTTTCCTGTCTTGTAAATAAAAGTGCCAGCAGCTCCTGCCAGGATAGTGTGACATTTAAATAATGTTTCCATGTAAACTTTTAATTGAGATATTGCATAACTTAAGAAAAAGTGCTTATATTAGCAAATCTGTGCACTGTGAATTCTTTCCATTCCCAGCCTTATCATTAACCTTTCTGAGAGTCCCAAAACACTATTCATTCTAGAAAATAAACTTTGCTTTACACAGCAAATTATTATATGATTTTCTTCCTGAAAAGTAACCAATAATTCCACCCTCAACTGCTAAAGTCATAACTCTGTACCTTCCATATTTAGACAGATAGAGCTATCATAACATCACTCAGCTATTATGAAGCCTGCCTCCCCATCAACCCTTTAAGTGTATGAAATGGTACTTGTCAGCAGGAAATAGAATCTTTGAGTAACAACAGGGCTGAGCCTATGATACGAACAGGGGAAGTTTAGAGAGTGTTGGCCAGAGGCTTGGATAATTGGAGTTAATGTGCAGAATCCTTCCTTTTATTCCTTTTCCCTCTTCGTGGCCCACAGACTGTTTTTTTTTTTTTTTTTTTTTTTTTACTCTCCTGGTCATTGACAGTTGTCTCAAACCCCCGTGATGGGGACATCATCTCTTGCAACTCCCCTTGCAACTCCCCAGTATGACTCATCTCTTCGTTCTTTGTCTCTTCATCAAACCTTTGAATTCTCCTCCAGGACTCCATGCTTCCCCGCGGGTCAATGTCCTCCAACCTCCATGCCAACATCTGCACATCCCACCCTACAATATACCTGGCCTGAGTAGCCATAATCTCTAAAAACTCATCTTGTGATGTCACAAAGTGGCATGAGATTTTTAATGATGGAACATATCTTGATGTGGTTTGTCATAAGGAATTTGCTTTATACCAAGAGACTTGTCTTAGATACAGTGTCTAGTAGACTAATATCTAACTAAGGTGTGAGGTATTTTTGTAAATAAACACCCTTTCTTAAGCTACTATTTATATACTTGGAACATGTACAATTGAATTGAATTGAATTTAGCAATAGTCCTGTAACACCGGTGTTATTATGACAGGCTCAGAGTCGTTATGTGACATGTCCAAGGTGACACAGCATGGAGTTAGTACAGAGATTCAATCTAAGGCATGCTAGACTTCAAAGTTCCCAAACAGCAGGGGATATTCACTCAATCTGCATAGGCTTCCAGTAGCCCCTGGGGAAATTGCTTGTGGCCCCACAGTTCGTAATTCTACCATTCCTGCTACAGACAGTTCATCTCTCAGACAGACAAAATCCTTCCCCTTGGAGTAAATTGGTGTTCCCACTATATTCTTTTCAAATAGAAAGAGAGAAACATACTGATTAAAGGAAAAGCAAGACCAAATGATCTGTACTCTAACACAATGACTATAATAATAAAGGGATTTGAGAAAAGTGTGAACTCAAAACATTTAAGGTAAGCTTTAGCATGTAGAAGTCTTTCTCCATTAGCCTTCTATTGTTTCTGTACAGAACTTGGAGGGAACCCTGGAATCTCAGTCATTCAAAATCGCTGAGGGACAGTTACTTTGACCAAGGTTCACCATTAATAATTCTAATCACCCACAGAATTAAGTCCAAATCCCCACCCTCATGTGGAAAGCCCATCTCAAAGTGGCCAAACCTGCCTCACATGCTCCCTCTTCACAAATTCTTCCAAGGCACCTGGACTATACCTTCTTTTTTTTTTTTTTTTTTGCTTCTTTTTTTGGTACACTTACTAGTTTAAAATAGCTAGTATTTATTGAGTATAAAATGAATTTCCAGCACTTTGATGCTTCAAGAAGATTCTTCTGACATTTCATATATCAAATAAAGCACTCACATTCTAAGACCCTGGTTATTCCTGATTCTGTGTGATCTGAGCGGCACACTGGGCCTCCTGCGAGGAGGACACACTTTGTGTCCTTTCCTTCTTCCATCTATTAGCGTTACCTGCCACCACATTTGCAAAACACCACCTACATAGCAAATATTCCACTTAAATTATTTAATTTTTTTGTTTTGTTGTTTGTAAGGTAGGACTTCTTATTTTATAAATACAAAATTAAGATTTGGAGGCTTGCTTAATTTTCCCATGGTTACATAACTAAGCCCCAGAATCAGGTTTCAAACTTGCATAGTTACAATTCTAAAATTCATGAAAATAATGAATGGTATTCTCCAATATGTACCTCCTTTAGTTTCACCACCTCTATAGCTGTAGGGCAGGCAGGCACACACAGAAACACACACACACTTAACTTTGTAAGAGTGGAAACAGATTAGAATGAATTAAAGAGTGGTCTTAAACTGGGAAGAAATAGCAGCATGGTGCTTCAAGTCTACATGTGGACAGAATAGGTAAGAGACTAGGCAGGAAAATTAACTGCTGTTTATTAACCATTTTTGAACATGTGCTGCAGGTAACAGGAAGCTGCCTCCTTCTGCTGTTCTGTCCTAGCAGGTGGTGCGTGAATCTCTCCTTCCTCTCACCCCAAAGTCAACTCACACAATGGTTTCCAAACTTGTATGCCCCTGGATCATCTGAGTAGTGTATTAACATGCTAGTTTCTGATGGAATATGTCTGGGATTGAGTCACCCCAAGCAAAACTGGGATATCTTAGGCTAACCTCAGACTTTTTGTTTCTACCCTCTTATTTCAGGAACAACTCTTCCCCGATCCCATTAATTCTGTATTTCGCATTTCTCCAACCTCATCTCTTATTTTTATTTTGGGAAAACAGCTACTCTTGGTGCACAAGCTGCTGAGTCATGGGGCTAGCTGTTCTGGTATCACCCCTCCCCCCACTGGGCTTATTAGTGAGTCTGGAAGCCTTAGCGCTGGAGACAGAGCTGAAGATAGAGCTGACCACAGGATTCTGTTCTGTGCGAGTAGGTGTTTTTAACTTTGCTTTCGTTGGTACTGGCAAGTGTTTACTCTAATAATAAAGTAAAGTGAAATAAGCCTTCCTGATCATTAATGAGAATTTCATCTAACTCTGAGGTTAAGTATCAGTAAACAATAAAGAAGAGCAACCTCCAGAATTGGATCCTACAGATGATTATCTCTCATCAGTATCAAATTTATGTCTCAGTTTGTTGTAGGATAAAGTAAAAAGTTTTCTTCTCTCTTTGGTGTGATGAAACTCTTGTCATGGTCTACTTGCCTGAGTTTGCTTCATGGTGTCGTTGATCTCTATTTTCTCTATTTCAGATTTGGGTTTTTTCTTCTTTTTTTCAATACAAATCTGTATGCTGAATAGGAAATGGTCTTTGAGAAGCAAAGTATTAGGTTATAGGAACCAATGATCTCTCTAGAGTCCTACTTTGTCCTCTAGAATATCTGTCTAATACACAGAAAATGTCTGAGTTAGAAAACAACATTCCTGATGCTCATGGATGCACCTCCTTCAGACGCCAGCACTGCCTAGAATCTGTCATTTTCTAGGAATCCCCAGCATCTAGCACAGTGCCCAGAAAGTAGCTGATAGAACTACATATTTACTAAGTATGTCTTGATATATTCATAATATTAATATGAGAGAGCAAAGAGAAAAATCCTTCCAGAAGTAGAATAAAAAGTCAACATAAAAACAACAAAGGTAGAAAATGCTCAGAGTTCTCAGGGAAAACACTGGAAACTGGAGAGGCAAATACCTTCAAAATCACAAAGGAAAGTGACCTGGAAACTGGAATTTTGTACCCGGCCTAAATGTTGATTGATTATATTAGAGTAAACATGCATGTGGGTCTAGGTATTTTCTTTTCAAAATTCCTTTCTCAGGAAGCACTGATGAACATTCCTCTCCATAAAAGAAGGATGCCTAGATCAAAACAGGTGTTCCCATGCATCCAAGTGGGAGAACTCAGGTTGCTGGTGAAGGATCAGTGACAGGTACAAAGCATGGCTGCTGTATGTCAAGGGCAAATCATAGGTGCAGTTGTCTTTCAAAAGGACCTGCTAAGAAGACACCTTATACATCTGGAACAGTAGAGATGGCTGTGGAATGTGTGGGGTTAAATATATGAGAAATGCATAGATAACTAAGCAATGAAAAAGGAGATAATTACTAAAACTAGTGATAACAAAATATACAGGAAAGAAATAACATGGCTTACTGTGGATGGTCTATACATAGTCATAGCAACAGAACAAAGAATATTAATATGACCACTGTTGCCTATATTAGGAGAAAAGCCGTTAGGGTCCTCTAAATGCTGGAATACTGTGTGAAAAGATAGTCAATCCTGTAACAAGCTCATAGATTCTGCCTAAATCTGAAAAGTCATAAAGTATCAGTGCAAGAATTTTATTTAGAAAAATAAAAACAAATACTCAAACCAATTCACACTCACACAAATTAAAGTCGGTTGCTGTACAAAGTGTATTATGTATTCATATATATGTATATAAATATATGTATACAAACCAACTTCAGAATGTTGGCGTCATAAACAATTTTGAAGACCACACACAGTCACAGTAGTCTCTCGGGTGAACTAGGTTAGCGGCATGGTGGGGGTGGGGAGGATTCCCCTTTCCCATGGTTTCTGGTTATTCTACAGAAATATACAACCTCTCTTCAGAAAATCCGTGCTTGATTAGAACAAACCGGCACTCCTTCAGCTATGTAAGCATCATGTCTTCACACAACTCTTGATACCATTATTTTACAATTAAGCCTTCAGATATTTTTATTCCAAGTAATAAAAAAACAAACACCCTCTTTCTCCCTGGCTTGATTCTTTCCCCAAACTTCCAAATTCCATCCAAGAATTGTTGTTGGGATTATTGTGTTGGGGGTGGGGGAGGGCATAAAGAGGAGACGGGAAGAGGGTCTCATTAACAACTCGTTTTATGTGGACACTTCTGAATCAGCATCTGGAATCAAGTTCATTTTAAAAAAAGTTCGCACAGAGACGCTCCCTCCAGAAAACTGTCGTGTCCAACTAATACGTCACGGTGACCGGCCTCACTAATAACACCAGTTATTCTGGAGCAGCAGAGAGCTGTGCGCATGCTCAAGGGAAGAACCCGTACAAAGCCTACCTCGCAGTCACCACGGTGCCTTTGGTGCAGAGATGCAGATCTCCCTTGTCCTTTGAGGGACATGTAGAAGCAGCATGGTAAAAGGCGAGGTTTTCAGCTTTGGAGCCACATCTATATCCAACTCCCTTAGCGACCAGTTCTGCAATCTATTCTCTGTTTTATTTTCTTCATGTATAAAATAGAAGCAGAAACTACATCACAGGATTACTATAAAGGTAAAATGGAGCTGCTGCTATAAATTCCTGTGACACCCCACTCTCAACCCCCTCCACCACCACCACCATCTTATTCATCTTTGACTTGAACAGGTGAGCTTGCTGGCACAGAGGGCATGTTCCCTGAGAATCTGTCACATTAACAAAGTACTTTGGATTGTTTAGCACAGAGTCAGGAATTGAGAGGTAAGCACTAGGTCCCTTCTCTGGCCATTCTTCCAACAACCTCAGCCCTTTCCTTTCGTAAATGAAGAAGCCAAGAGCCTTCAATATTGAGTGACCCATCTGAGTTAGTGGTAAAAATTGAATGTGGACTAAGGTCACCAAACTTAGCAAGTATCCCCAGTTATACTTAAAATTCAGACAAACAAGAAGTAATATTTGGGAGCATACTAACTAAAAAAATTGTCTAGCTGAAATTCATCTTTGACTGGGCATCCTCTATTTCATCTTATGGCTCTGGTTTGGACAAAACCTCTCTGTGTCAGAGTCAGAGACTCTTTCCTATAAATCATTTTCGTCCAGAGAAGGAAAATGATAAGAAGTCAGAGCTGTGGGCGCCAGAGGGGTCAGAAGACTCTGACAAGTGCACATAGACATACGTGATCTAGTCTTATGCCAAAGCTCACAGAACTGCCAATTGTTTACTGAAACCTATGGAGACAAGACACCCTCTGCCAGATGGAAAGAGATGTGTCTGAATGGGGAGAGCACTGGACACACTCTGAAGAATATGCAGCGGGTTGCTAATTCCCGTCCAGCTGGCATCCCGTCTGCGCTCTGATCTCTCAGGTGTCCTGACAGACCAAGCTCCCACAGAACCCACCTCCCCCCTCCTTTCAGCTTTTCTTTCACGCTGGGGCCAGTTTAATCAGATGTCTGCACTATACTTCCTCTCATTATTCTGGATTATTTGTAGAGAACGGTGTAGGTTGTACATGTGAAAGTTCAAGGAGGTGGCCAGAACAGATTCATCCTTCACTATGCAAATCAGTGCTGTTCCATGGGAAGCACAGGGAGGCACGTGGGAAGTCGCACAGGGATGAGTGACTTCAGAATGGGTCTTTGGGGTTACCCTGATGAAGCTCAATGGGAAACCAATGAAAACATCTCTTTGTTCTTTTCCAATGACATACAATTTCCATGAAACCCAGACTGGCTAGGTCATGGTAACACACTACAAGCCCTTGACAAAATTGCCTATGAAATTAACGGAGTCAGTGCTGAAGTCCCAGGGTGACCTCCCCTGCCCGGAGACACACCTCTGACTGTAAAACTGGGTTGTACTTGAACCACAGGTCAGAAACAAGTTAGTGCGGGAACAATCGAAACTCCCCTCTTGCCAGGAAAGATCAGCAGAAACTATGAATAGAAAAAAAAAAAAAAAAAAGAACTTCAAGGTAAATGGACTGGTTTCGGCTTGAAGAAAGGCTGATTGTTTTTACAAAAATCCCCACAGAGCTGGCAGCAATTATTAAAGAAGTGATTACTGAGGATAAGGGAAAGGAGATTTCAGATGAATATGCAAAAGACTAAAGTCATGTTTAATGCAAAGAAGTAAGCAAACAGTAGAAATAATTAAAAGCTGTTAAGGCATATGTCTGTTTGGCTGACACATATGTTATTAAAAACAAGAGACTCTATAGCCAGTTGCCTCTAAGAATCTGTCTTTGCCTCAAGCCGCTTCCATGAGTAATAGAATACAATAATATCTCATGTCCACAGCATGCCTGCAATTCCACACAGAAGGTTTCACGCTCCCTTGCTCTGCAGCACTCAGGTGTTTTCCAGGGAAGTAGCTCACCTCTGGCCTTGGCAGCAGTAGTGCCTGTAGGCCCAGTCCTTCCAGCGACCCTGCTAGCCGGCTCCTGACTTGCCACCCTCACTTCTTGACTATGTAGATGTGTGGGAGAAATAGTAACTGGCTCAATGGCTGTGTCTATCCTTAGTGTTTTCATTTCTCTCTTTTCTATTTTTTTGATTTGGCTAAAGCTGAGGGAAATAATCTGAAGGGCACCAGAGTAAGCACCAAATGGAATGTCAACCTGTAAGAGACCAAAATCAATTAAGAGTAAGTATGACAGCAAATAACAAACCCCACAAATAACAGTGACTTCAGTGAGGTAGGTTTATTTCTGCTTGGTTGAGGTGACATTTCTGGGATTGACACAAGGCCTCCTGACTCTGCTGCCTCATACTGCCACACCTCACAAGTGGCTTCCATTAGGTCGGACAGTGGCCTGAGCTTCCTTCAGTCCTTACCTTCATGCTCTGGCTTTGGGGGAGGGTTAGGGAAGCAGGCCCACTACACTGAAGAAAGCTGTTGGCAGCTACACCCACGCCCCCTCTCCTCCCACAGAGAGTTAGTTACCTGGCTACACCTGGCCTAAGGGTGGTGAATGTGGTCTTTGTGCTGAGTGGCTTTGTAGCTACATGAAAATCATAAGCTCTATTACTGAAAAAGGTACACAGATTATAGATTTTTAAAAAAAATATTTTATTTATTTTTGTATAGAAGAGCTGGAGAATAGGCCAGAGGTATTGGTGTGTGTGTGTGTGTGTGTATGTGTATTCACCAAAGACAGCGTGGGGAGCAGAATAGGTAGATTTACTGAAATATACTGCTGAGGGGAGTATTGGGTGAAACAGGAAAGGTCTGCTGTGCCATATGTGGGTTAGCTCCTTGACTGGGGATCAAATAGTGATAGCACTGAGATTTAATGCTTAGGGCACCAAGGAAGCCCCCCAGATTACAGATATCTCCACAATTCTCACTATGAAGGTTACCTTGAGCTCACTAATGGAATTGCCATTGCCATTCATTATTTGAATCATCATCGTCATTAATTCTCACAGGCTACATGGCAGATTATTTCTATTTTGGTTTTATATGGTCAGACACATGAATTCTTGATCTTCATAAGTGAGTTAAGAGACACTAAAGTTCAGAAAATGAATATATTTGTAGCCAGATATTGCCATTACTCTGAAAAAAAGTAAAGGTGTTTCTTTCCAGCATGGATTAGCAAAAGGCGCAGAGAGACCCAGGCTGTACATCACTTGGTATTTTGTCTTCCATCATGGTAGCTGCTCTTGATGGGATCATCTTTGAAATATTAGAGCCCAGAGGAGTACCAGCAGTCAGAAATTAAACTTTTACTTTTATTATATTTGATATATTTTATGATAAAAATAATGTTAAATTATCCATTGATATCATCTATGAGATTTCCTAGAGAAAGGATTCTCCAATCTGTCTGGGAATCATCATCAGTTGGGTAATTCATTCTTAATTGAAGAATCCTGGCTCCATCTAAGACCCACTGAATGAGAATTTTGAGACAGGCTCCTGGGATTTCATTTTTCCAAACTCTCTAGGAGACTTTGAGGCTTTATTCCTTGGACCAGACATTATTGAACCTTGGACCAGATAGTATTGAACCTTGGACCTGACATTATTCCTTGGACCAGAATTTGGGAAACATTGGCTAAAATTTTGATACCATCTTGTTGAAGATTTGGAGGGTGGGGTCAAAATTCAGGAGGCAAGTGTCTGGCAAAAGGGAGAAAGGGCACCAGAATAAATGAGATGTGAGTTAGAAGAGTTGTGTCAAGACTATAACTAGTTTCCAGGTTTTTGTGGGCTTTTTTTTTTTAAGCTACTCTAAAATGATTCCTCTCTAGTCACCAAGCATATTCAAAGTGATGCCTCTAACTTGAAATCTTCCTAATATCTTTGGTACCTTTCCTTTTCTGCACCATCCTACATGTCATGCCCACTTCAGCAGTAGACTCTTTGTTCCAAAGTATCACACCATCTCCCTTCACTTTTATAAATGCACAAAGGAATTGTTAAATGGTGATTTAAGACTGAAATTTGGCATTGAGTTCAACCCATTGTTTATAAAGTGTGCAGGTTATCAGGTAAATCAATTACTTCATATTTTAGAGTCTCAGAAAGTGTTCCCACCCACGCCCATCCCAGACCCAACTTATTTGAACAGCATATCACAGTTCAAACATGAGAAAGTTATATTGAATGAATTAGAAATTGATGTGAGCTGCTTTTAGTCTCTTTCCCAAATTAGAATTTATTGATACTGCTCTCTAGAAAACTCAGAATGTAAATTTGTATTGTCAGCCAGGTTGTAGAATTTGCTATTTCATCTTCATCTGGAGATAAAGCCTCCTTTCTGCTATTCACATTTGAAAAATTATCAAATCAGGTGGGATGAAATTGTGAGTGTGGTGGAATTTAGAAGTTTAGGAGACATCTAGAAAGCCTTAATGAGTTGTGTCAAATAAGACCTTCTGTTATCTCAACATGCATTTACTCACATGTTCCTAGTGACAAGGAAGAGGGAGCACAAATCTATATTCTTAAATTATTTCTCTTCCTTTCTCCCTCAAACCCTTTGCTTTTCTGGGGTATATGATACCAAATTCCACATTTGCACAAATTCCACATTTGCAACATCTCTTTTGCTGAAGACCACTTCCTTACCTAGAAAGAACTCTTCTGTATAATCCTAACAGTGTCCTTAGTTGATGACACAATTTATCACTGATGGACAGTCACCACAGACTTCCACATAAATTTGTACCAATAAGTCTTCAATGGACATGTCCTGCCACCCTACAGTCTTGTTTTGCATTTCTATTATTTGCATAGTCTGTAGGATCTTACAAAACACAAACCTTCCCTGGCTCTTCCTTCCCTCTAGTCCAACCCTTTTCCCAATCCTATCACTCAATTATTTTAGAATCAATTTTGGAATTGTTTCCAGTTTCTTGTTTTCACCTTCTAATCAGTTTCTAGTACAATCTGACTCGTGTCTCCATGATCACTGAGATGTTTACCACAGCGTGGACCAGGCTGTGTTTCTTTCCTGTCCTTTCCCTTAGGCACCCCACAGCTGACCACTCCCCACACACCCTGCCTGGAGGCCCCTGGAGCCTGTTCTTGTCTCTGCTCTGCTGGCTGGTTTTGACTCTGTCTTGCAGATTCTACAGAACAATCCCAGAGTGTGGTCTGTAATCTTCCCTTGTTCCTGCTTCATTCTGTTCTAAATGATTTCATCCCATTATCCATGTACTGGGAGTCTCCAATCTGATACCCTAACTTTCTCCTGCATCTTCTTTGTGTCTAGTAGACATCACAGGAATAATATACCAAGTGGAGTTCTTAGTTTCTATCCGCTGCCTGAAAATCTCCTTTGTGATTAGTTAACTAAAAAAAAAAAAAAAAAAAAAAACACACAAAAAGTATGCTTGTTAATGATACATCTTTTCCCAACCACCAAACACCATATTTTTCAAGGAAGAAGAGAGATTATATTTAATAAATGTGTTAGAAGTCCTTAGAAAAGTCTTATGTGAAAGTAACAATACTCTGTGGTGATTAAAATGGAAAAGGTGTCATGTTGACCATCTGCATCAAATTAAAGGAATAAAAACGTTTACAGTAGTGGTCCATATCCAAAAATAACAGAGGTAGTTACTCATGGCAAGTGGGCTTTCCAAGAGAAAAACGTAGTCATAGCTGTGTTAAGGTTTTTAGGTGAGTTTTGCATAAAGAAAAGAACCTTGACCTGAACCTTGAATTGCATTAATATGCTCAAATCACAAGAGAGCACTGAGCTTTTTAATGGGATATAATTAAGTTTCTTCCTGGAGGTCTGATCATGCCACTGGGTCAATGCTTTTCTTTAATAATCTGGCTTCAAATGCCTTTTCCCCTTCTCATTCAAAATGCAAGATGAAATAACAATGAAGGTAGCTTTTTATATCTCCATAAATCACATCTAAAGATAATAGGATAATGGTGGGGAACAGAGAGATTGAGAATTATGTACACTTACCTTAGTTTAGAAGAAGCTGTGGAAGTAGTGCCCATCTGAGAGCTCTAAAGACCAGTGTCTACAGGGAATGTGTGTAGGAGAGGGTCACACTGGGCTATAAGAAGGAGCTCACAAGCTCTCATAGATGTGAATTATTCTCTTTCTTTGGTTTAAAACATGCTACAAACTTAATAGCTGAACTTGGAAATTATATATATTTGTGCAAAGGAAAATTATTAAATAATTGTTAAAAAGTCACTATTTTCAAGGGGTAGTTCATGAATTTTTTTAAATATTTTCACAGATAAGTTTGAATTCATACCTCATATCTTAAAGCACAATAAATTTCAGAATTCAAGACATCTACGCAATGTATAAATAAACTTACAAGGGAAAAAACAGGAAGATACTTTAGCAATCTTAGAGTGATTTATCTAATAGAGTATAAATCCAAAAATTATGCAAAAAGAAAGTATTGTTGCATTATGCTACATAAAAGAAAACTGTCTAATGTTTAAAAAATACCATAGTCAAAACACAAATGGAAACATACTGTGACATATTATAAGGGACTCTTTCCACCCATATATAAAGAGCTCTTAAATTTAAGAAAATGCCAACAATTCAATGGTCAAAATAACAAATTTTCTGATCAGGATTTCTATTTTTTTCTAAATGACCCAAAACTTGCACTTGTTTACTTTTTAAGTAATTTTTTATAGTATGGTCTGTTTTCTCCTGTGAAGCAGCTGACTTTCTCTTTTTGCTCTTTGAAGGAGTGAGTCTCAATCCCAGCATACTTTCTATCTCGATCTACACAAGGACAGTTATAGGGGCATGTTAATATTCTCTGCATGTGTTGCACACAGGGTAGAATGAAGACTTGGACAGCCCAGCCTATTTTATTGTTCTAAAGTAATAATGGGTTGAGGACACTTTACTGCTAAAAGAATGGAATGATCAGTAGCTTAATTGAGCTGAACATAAACGGCCCTATTTAAATCTCTTAAAATCTGCAGAGGAAACAAATCTCTCCCTCGTTGAATGTTAAATCGAAACAAATTGTTAGAGAATTTCTCTATGTTCATTTAGTTTACTTCCCCCCTGCTACCAAATCTAAAAAAGAAGAAAAAAAAGAACTTTATAAAAAAAAAAAAACCCACAATTCTGTATAAGTAAAACATTTAACCTGATGTAAAATTCAAGGTAAATATTCTTAAAAATAAAATAAATTTTACTTTTGAGAAACTTTTTTGACAGTCCCCAAATACCAAGTAATTAAAATTACTCAGAGAAAATTATATAATCCAACTGGATGCTATTTTTGTATCTGCAGTCATTAATCAAGCTATTTTAAAGAACAAACTACTCCCAGATTGCTGCATTACCTTTTTCTTTAGGATACATTTCAAGCTGTCAAAGACTAATTAGATAAATTGTCACTAACATTTTAGAATAAATTCTCTCTTTATTCTCCCCTTAGGTCCTTAAGTGATAATCTCCATTTTTCTCTCTAATTCTTTCACAAGACTCCAAGCTAATTTTTTTTTTTTAATTTAAACTAAGTGCTGAAAATGTTACAGGACTTCACAAAGCATTTGTCTTCCTTCTGGTAAACTTGGGACAATTAATAGACACTGAGAGCTAAGTCATGTGATGTGGAAAATACTGCAAAGGATCTCGTCTGTCTCCATGTAGTTTCCCATCTCTGTCTGCTACCTGGGGTATTTAAAAGCAGTGGTTTTTACTTCTGTGTCTCTTCATCCTCCTTTTCTCCCTGAATGCTAAGGAATTGGTTTGACAAGCAGCACCTTGATGAATTTCTCAAGAGGCTCTTGGTGGATCTGAGCAATTCTTGCTAGTTCTTGCCCTTTATCCCTTACTTCTTTTAGAATAATGTGCACATTCAAACGCATGTTTGTAGGAGTCTGGTGACATTTTCATCATGCCATAACGACGATTCGAAGTTTTAGTCTGAAAGCTCCTGACCTTTCACACAATGGCAGGACCTCCACTTGGAAGTAGTTTTTGTGCCAAATGTTTTCTGTGCCCTGTGGTGCAGCCCTCCACATAGTATGATTCCTGCAATTTTATTTCTTCGCCATAGTGAGCTCCTGTAACCAGAACCTCTACACACAGGAAAGAGCATCAAAACACGAGAGGTATCATATGTATAAATTGACCTCATCTCTTGATCATCAGGTGAAGAGCCACCAGTTCTTATCCTCAAATTAAGTTTTATTGGGTTCATTAGTTAATCCTGTTTACTTCATGGTGAATTCTAAAGTTGCTCTCTGTCCTTTACCACATGACATTTCTGGTAGGTTCTCTATATCGTAATTCTGTTAAAGAGGAGAAACCAAGCATATTTTCAATGTAGTTCTTTGTTGATGCCTCTAAAAATGAAATTCACGTTCATGGAATTTTATGGTCTCTTGTAACCTTTTCCCTGTCCCTCTATTTATAGTGTGCACATTTTGCCAAGCCAGGGTCAAGAACTATCTCAAAAATGCAAGCAATGTTGCAGTGTTGGATTCCTAAACACAGATCATTTCTCCTCGACTTTGGTTTCGTAACTGCCGTGTCCTCATGAATTGACGGTTTATGCTTCTATTTTGAACCAATCTGTTAGACTCATTAGCACCCGGTCGCCTGTCCTACATAACTGGAGCCGTTCCCCTCTTTATGTGTGAGAGCAACGGCTGTGGAAAATATTCAAATTAAACTGGTGACCTTGTTAACAAGGAACCTGTGAGCACATTTACCTCTGTCCAACTGTAATTTATAAAAATATAATTTGGCCACAGAAACTAGTAAAGTGGGTTAACAATTATTTTTATTGTCTGGGCTGTTGGTTGTTTTATTCCATATTTGTTATTCAAATTACCATAATAATAACAAGGCATTTTACCATTCTCATTACAAGTCATATAATGTCTAACCCAAGCAGTGATTTAAAAGAAAAATAAGAGCGGAGGAAGTGGTAATAGCAGTAAGTTTCTTTTATGAGTAAAATAAACAAGAATGAAAGCTGTTTCAATTGGGGCCACACTGGGCCATCCTGATGTCTTCCCTGATCTCCTAGCTTCAATTACCCAGCTCTCTGATTTATCCAGGTGTCGTGGGCCAAATGGAAGTCTTGCTACAGATATAACTGACCTTGCCCCTTTCTGGCTCATAAAATTCCCACTCCTTAAAAAAAGATTCCAGTCCTCCTTCTACTTCTGAGGAGCTAACCCTATCTGGTATGGATATTTTCCAGAATATGGATCCCCATCTGGTCCTGCCTCCTGTAAACATGAGAGCTTCCTGTCACCATCTAAGCTGTTGTTTCAGTCTTTAGCTCTTCACTGCTTCACTGGCCTGGCTTCTTCACATGGGACACCCCACTAACCTTCCTCTCATTTCATGGACAACCTCCCTTTGCCCTCCCCACACCTTGCCAATCCTAGCTAAAGCCCTAATCATCCATCAAAAGCTCTCCAGCACCACTCCATGCCCCGATACATTTGAGGGTGCCCCTGCTCCCTTAATCACCCTGAGGGAAGTAACCCCTCCTTTGACTCAGACAGACAGTCCCGTCCCAGCTCTCCAAGGTCTGCTAACCCTGGAAGGCAGAGACTCAAGAGTCCCAGCACTTTGAACAACACACATAATACATATTCATTAACTTAAATTCTGAAAATCATTTTGTTAGATAAAGACTAACCAGAGACTGAAAAAAAGACCTAAGATTAGAATATAGCTTATCTGTTTCTGAAAGCATTGCTACAGATGAACCGAGGGTGATTCTTGAGGCGATGTCCCACAGGGTAATTTTCCCAAAATGTCACTAGCCATGGAGTTCCTTCTCTGAGATTCTCATGGTATCCATCAGCTCTCCATTCTGTGCCCTGCACTGTTAGGTGATCTGATGGCTGGATTATCCTTTCTGTGGATTAGGCATTTTATCCTTCCTCTTCTAAGTATTCTCTTCCTTTAGCAAGTGTCCTATAGGTCACAACCAAACAATAATGCTGCCCTGGAATTCCATGCTGGGCACAACACCCTGGCCCACTTCTGCTCCCAGGTCCCAGGGGAGCTCCTGGCTTCCTGGGCCTGCACTCCCCTCCTCTGTGGAGCTCCTGGGGGAAAGCCCACCTGTTCATCACCTCCACAGGCTGCTTCCTGCATCCCCAATTCCTTCACTCTGGCAGGCTAATGTGCTGCATGGCAACCCGTGTGACCTCGGAGCCTGGTGTCTCTTCTGGGTTCTTCTTTGGGGAAGGGAAGATTTGCAGGCACTTGTCCCTTGGTGATCAGGGATGCAGAGGCATGCTGCTTTGAAGACGAGGCTTGGAAAACACTTTTAACTAAAATTCTCTAGACCACCTGTTCTTAAATCTTTTCTCCAGTTGCCTCAAAAAATGTGGGTGTAAGGAATAAAATACAACTTATTTATCTATTTTAAATGTGCATGGATATTTATGGGAAATAACTTTCTGCTACTGGTTTGGTGCTTTTTCAAGTTTTGCATATTAGTGCTTGTTTTTAAGATGTAAAATATGTTGAGTGTGAATTTTATTAAGGCTAGGTGATCAGGATGGGTTCTAAGGAAAATAGTAGGAAAACTTAGAAATTGTGAGGTGGTAAAGGGAAGTAAAAGACATGTTGGTCTTTTTTGCTTGTTTTTGGCTAAATTTCTGCTGCTGACGGGTCTATGGCAGGTTGCAAACCAATAGAGTTTATCTGTCTCTCCCAGCCAGTTCCAAGGCTTTGTTGATTCCCAGCAGAGAAAGAGGCCCTTGTTTTTCATCCCTCTGTTTCTCAGTCTCTGCCTTGCATCTCAACATGGTCTGTTGATGTCTTTGCTGTTTTAGTTTCACTCCTAGAAGTTCCTGATTACTGTAAACTCACCTCCCTTGGTTAGTGAGGAGTCTCTTTACAGTGACACATAATACTTGAAAGTGAATGTTATGTCATGTCTTCATCTTTTTCCCTTCTTTATAGTTTGTGTGTGCATATACCTATGTGTCACTGTATGGGTGTGTGTGCTGTGTACAAACATGTGTGCCTGTACTTGCAAGCACACTAATTTGCACTCTGTATTAATAAAGAGAAATGACCAGATCCTCTGGTAGGACTCCTGCAATGCCATTAAGTCAGTATTTGACACTATGTATATCTAAGTTGAGATAACATTAGTTTACGGCATTGCATAGGTTGAGGTGTGTAGTTTATCACTTCAGCACCTGTATATATCACACTATGCCTACCACAAAATATACACCATCTACCACCAACCAAGTGTACCAATCTACCTGGTCATCCATTCTCCACCTTTTCCCCCTCCATTCTGTTGTCAACGTATAAGGTTTGTTTTGGTTTTATTTCTTTATTTCCTTTTATTTTTTCTTGTGAAACCATACAGAATTTGTTTTTTTTCCTTCTACTTATTTCACTTAACATAATCCCCTCAAGGATCATCCATGTTGTTGCAAATGGCAAAATATTATATTTTATATGGGTAAATAGTATTCCATCATGTATATATACATCTTTATCTATTCATCTGTCCTTGAACACTTGGGTTGTTTATATGTTTTGGTCATTGTGAATGTTGCTGCAGTGTGCACAGGGGTGCATATGTCTAGTTGTTTTTTTGCTTTGTTTTTTAAAAATTATTTATTAATTTATAATTTACATCATTTAAATTAGTGTTTTCATATTTTTCACATTCTTAGTGTTTTCATATTCTTTCAATATTCTTTTATATTCTTAGTCCTTTCATATTTCATATACCCAGAAGTGTGATTACTAGATCATATGGTGCTTCAATCTTTAAAGCTCTGAGTACCCTCCTTACTTTTTTCCATAGTTGCTACACTAATTTGCATTCCCACCAACAATTCACAAGCCTTCCTTTCTCAGTAAATCCTTGCTAACTCTTATTATTTTTTTACGTTTTGATAATGGCTATTTTAACTAGTATGAGTTGAATTCTTATTTTGGTTTCCATCACCCTAATGATAAGCAATGGTTCCTTTCTTATGCAATAGCTTTGTAATTGGATGTAGTTCCATTTGGTAATAGTCTCTTGTTTTTCTTGCTGTTGGAGATGAATAAATAAAGGTAACACTAAGGCTGGAATCAACAAGTTTATAATTAATGTCTTAAATACTTTTAAGATTTCAGATCTTATATTCAAATCTTTAATATATTATGAATGCATTTTAATATCACTAGTGGTATTCAGTCTTCCACTGTAGTGTATCTGTTTTTTTTCTAATACCATACTGTTTTGGCTGCTGTAGATTTGTACTATAATTTGAAGTTAGGGATTATAAAACCTCTATTTTTATTCTTTATTCTTAGGATTGTTTTGACGCCATCTTTTTTGTTGTTCCATATAAATTTTAGGATTCTGTTTTGTTTTATTTCTTTGAAGTATGGGATTGGGACCTTATTAGGTATTGTACTAAACCTGTATATTACTAGGAGGAATTGGCATTTTGACAGTATTGACTTCCTATAAACGAATATGGAATATTTTCATCAATTACTTCCAACAGTGTCTTACAGCTTTTACATATGGTATTGTTTTCTTCATTTATTTTATGGCTGGCTCATTACTTATGTAAAGAAACAGAACTTTATATATATATATATTTATGTTGTTACCTGTAACTTTACTGAATTCATTATTTCTAAATTATTTTTGTGGAGTCTTTAAGATTTTCCGTATATGAAATCATGTCATCTTCATGTAGTGACAATTTTAGTTCTTCCTTTCTAATATGGAAACCTTTTCTTTTTTTGTCTGATTGTTCTGACAGATGTTTTCAATACATTGTAAAGTAATATTGGTGACAGTGGTTATCCTTGTCTTTTTTTTGATCTTAGAGAAAAATGCTTCAGTTTTTCTCCATTGAGTATGATATGAGCTATGGGTTTGTCATATGTGACCTTTGTATCTTTAGGGTTATCTTTTCTTTACCCTCTTACCCATGTGATGGAATTTCTTTCTTGGATAGCACATCTCTGTCTCTCCTATATGTCTGGATGCTTCCTTTATGTCATTTGTTATGTAAATTCTGTTTGTCTGGGTTTCAGTTATGTTTCTCTCTAAATTAGTTTATATTTAGGAATAGATTTGCTGTGATTGTGGAAGGAGTTAAGAAAAAGTTCTTTATTCTGCAGTCTGGAACTATCTTCTACAATATATACATATTTTTAAAAGAAGAGGTAAGGAGTCATCAGGCAACTTTAGATCAGAAACATTCTGTAGAAGAAGCGAGAGAAGGATCAGGACAGGGGTGGGAAGAGCACAAGGGTGGTGGTGCATGGGTGAATTGGTGGTGGGAATTTCACAGGGAAATCATACATTGCACAAGTTGAAGGATGATGTCATAAATATATATTTTATAAAAAGAAGTGGCAAGGAAAGGTAGTGATTCTGTTAGCATAGAAATTAACACAAAGAATGCAGATATTGCTAATATCTGAAGTGAACTTTTGAGTACAGTGGTCACATTTAGTTATGGTTGTTTTTTACCTGAAACGTTCTTTAATGTAAGGAGTATTTCTTTATCCTGACAAAGCCCTGAGCTTTGCATTTGTTCATCTGCATGATAGCACAATCTAATGTTTAGTTGTATTTGAGAATTTGTCTCTTTTCTCTGAAATTAAAAAGTCAAAATTCTCTACATAGTATAGAAATTTTTTCATAATGTATATTCTTTAGGTCTATCTTGTCATTCCATAAGGAAACTGTCTAGGATACAACTTCTTTTGTTGTATGAATTCATCAGAGACTAACAGATCAATGAACTGCAAAACTTCATTCATCTTTTCATGGAGGATTAAAATGGAATATATAAATTTGCAATAAAAGCCACACAGTTTATGGTCACTTTTCCTATAAGGGCTGCAAAGAAATTATCATAAATCAAGATGTTTCCTTCCAATTGCACTTCTTGCAAGTCAATGGGAGACATTATTATTCAAGGCCACTCTCACCTGGTCTTAATAACACCTTGTAGCAAAATTAATTTACCTTTAAAATTCCTGTTGCCATAACAACTTGGTACAGCTGTTCATGTGACTTAATGATATTCCAGAAGAAAAACAGTTCTAGAGAGCAGACAGAAAAAAATGAATTCAACCTCTTCGTTATCCTTTCATTTAGACATGAGCTGATAGCTGAAGGAGATGCTTACACTTACTGTGTAAGAAGAAACAGGGCCTTCATTTCCTTTGCTTTTTAAATCCCAAGACTGCTGTTGTTTCTTCTTTGTTCAGGGTTTCCTTGGGAAGTTATACATTATAACTTTGGGCTTGAACAAGCTAAAATGAAATGAAGATTCTCTTGATTATAAACAATAAAGATTACTTAATATCAAAATATTTTTCATGCAGCCTGCCAGTGGTATATTTGGAGTAGAAAATATGTGCACAGTGAATTTTATTCACACTATTGTTGCAGTTTTTTGAAATTTTAAATTGTCTTAAAATATACGGATCAGTAAAAAACCTGAAGTTAAGTGAATAGTGTATTTGGCCATCAAAATTTCACTTCCTTCAACATTGATAACCCATTCTTCCAATAAGTAATCAAAAATAGACTTTTGATGCTGATAAGAACCTTAAAAGAATTTTTAATGCTATCAAACAAGTGTGTGTATATATAATATATATATCTAATATATATACACATATTATATATCACATATATGTCATATGTTATAATATGTAGAATAGTATAGACATAATATCACTGATATATAATTAACATATTATTATAAATATATTGCACTCTAGAATACAACCTATCCATTTTACTTAATTATATATTATTAACAATATATTTAATAATGGTGCTCAGTTTTTATTGTGTTATTGTATGATAAATATTTTAGCCAACTACCTTTATTAAATATATTATTTAAATTAAATTAAACTGTGCAAATCATTAATGCTTGTAGATTTTAAAAGAATCTCAGTTACTGTAACTGTTTTTCTAGGCAAAGAATTTCTGAATCATTGTATGTGAAGATGCTTAAGAGGTTTTTGATATATATTGCCAAATTTTTCATGCAAAGGCTATACAAACTTACTTATCACTAAACAAAAGGAAGAGGACTCTTCCCATCCACCCCTCCCACTCACTGTTAGAACCCATGCTGGATTTTATGATTGAAAATGTTCTTCTCTTAAACACCAATCAGAATGATTGCAACCTGGAACACTGACATCACCAAATGCTGGTGAAGATATGAAATAACAGAAACTGTCATTCATAGATGACAGAAATACAAAATGTGCAGCCACCCTGGAAGACAATTTGGCAGTTTCTTGCAAAACTAAATATACGTTTACCATACAATCCAGCAGCCATGCTCTTTGGTAGTTACCTAAATTAGTTATAAATTTATGTCTACACAAAACCATGGACATGGATGATTATAACTGCATTTTGGTTTATAATGGCCAACACTTGAAAACACCCAAGATATTCTTCAGTAGGTGAGTGGATAAAGTGTGGTACATCTAAACAATGGAATATTACTCAGCAATAAAAAGATATGCGCTATCAAGCTATGAAAAGAGATGAAGAAGTTTAAAATTCTTATCCCTTAATTCACATTATTAAGTGAAATAAATCAATCTGAGTCACCCGATACTGACAAAACTGTGCGATTCCAACCTCTATGACAACCTGCAAAAGGGCAAAAATATAAAGACAATGAAAAGATCTGTGTTTGTTTGGAGTTAGGTGGTAGAGAAATAAATAAGTGGGCCCTCCTGTAAATTATGGACTTTGGATAATTATGGTCAGTCAATGAGGTTCATCGACTGTACACATTGGTTAGGTGAGGGATGTTGATAGTGAGGGAAGCTGTGCATGTGTGAGGACATTGAATATATGGGAAATCTGTTTTCTTCTTAATTTTGTAGTAAACTTAAAGTAAAAAAAAAATATTCTCCAACTTGAAAAATAAAACCTCACTTTATACTCCATCTTATTGACTATCAGTCCCAAGTTATTAAACTCCCACTGATATTCAGCACCTAAGATTCATCCACTGGTGCTTTGAAGTTAGGATAGATGGAGTGTCATTTAGCCCACTGTGATGTAAACTTCAATGTAAATCACTTGGTGACTTTTGTCCCAAGCTCCATCCTCTTGATTCTCTGATACTATAAACTTGGACTGAATGAAAATATAGATTCCACCGCTAACTTTATACCTGCTTACTATGAAACACACCTGTTGATATAAATTATAGGGGAATATGGAAGAGTTAGGGAGAAAACTTTACACTGCAAATGTTATAATATGTGGAGTATTTCAGAACGTCCCTGTTCTGAAAAGTTTTTCAACCCCTCTTCCACTTTGCTTGGCCAGCCCTTTCTTTCAAATCTTTGTTCTTCCTTACATTTAAGGCTCCCAATTTTCTCTGACATATGTGCATCAAATTCTACCTATCTTCTGCAAGTCTCAAACTCAGCCCCAGGTTGCTTTGTCCTCTGGGTTCAAATATACTGTCCCCCATCAAGGGCTTTCTTACACCAGGTGCAGAATAGTAGGGAGTAGGGTGGACATTCTAACCTCCCTGAAGCATCTCCATTTTCTCAGGCAGCAGCTGTAATTTTAATGAACAACTTAATATTTTAAATCAGAGATGGGCAGTAGCCAAGAGCCCATGAGCTTGGAATCTAGGAACAGTGTCTTTGATACAAAATCCAGACTAGATCAAAGGTTATTTGCAGAATGGACCTCAGTAGGAAATCCATTTGGGTGTTCCAGTTGCTGTGAAGATTGTCTTAAATTGAAAAGAAGCCCAATTTATTTTAATACATAACTACTAGACCTCATCCCACTCAAATTTTTATAAGTAAAATTGCTGTCAAATCTGTAAATATACTGAAAACAGACAAATACAGGATGTTGAGCTGTACATTGAGATCATTCCCAATACTGTGCTCAGGGTATCAGTTCTATGGTATTTTAATAAAAGGAATTAGACAGGTAATACAAGGAAGTGTAACACCATGAGTCAGGCAGATACCAGAAGGACTTCCTTGTAAAAGGCTCCCCCAAGCCATGCCACATTATCACCAACAAACTTGACCAATGAGGCCTTTTGCCAGTTTCTCCAATGTGTTTCATGCCACTTAATTGTCCTCTGAAAAGACTTTGGGGTGAAGCTCACTATGTGGTCAGTGAAAGTGTCTTGGGGGATTGGAGAAGGATGACTCCAGAATCTGTCTCCCTTTAGCTTCACTATCTGGGCCTCAGGCCACAGTGCAAGTCACCAGCTCTGTTCACACAGTGACACAGAGATTGACAGTGTCCTTTTAAGCACTGGCCAGGTCTACTTCCTCCGGTATTCATGAGCTCCATCCCACAAGTAAATACTTGTTGAGAAGAATTTTAAGCACTATACTCGCAGAAAACTCACCTTACAAATTTGCATAATTATATTTGATCTTTTCTACTCATAGTTGTTATCCTTCAGGCACTACGATTTGACCTGAATTATGAATTTGTCGATGCAATAATGATCCATGTTACAGCAGTAATCTATTCTAATTATTTTGGTCATGATTTTCTATTTTCCTATTAATAATCACTCATCCAAGAGGTTATATGTTCCACATCTCTTAAGTATTTAATATATTCTGTGATTTCCCCTTCCATGGCACTAAAATTGTTGAGCATACCTAGAAATTAATATTTATAGAGCCCCCCAATCCTGAATAACCTTTTTGTTTTTAAAATATCTCATGTAACCATGATGTGTCAGAGGAATGAAAACAGATATTTTTTCCCCCTTACATTCTTCTTGTTGAGTTTTTTTTCCATTCTTGTGTACAGGTAGGGGAATTTGGGGCCAAATTATTGCCCTCATGCTGAATGCAAGTTATAGGCAAACTAAGGAATGTCATGATTTAGATGCCACGTGTAACTTCAAGAATGTGGACTCTAAATATCTTCTGCCTGTGAATGCTATGGCCTGGTCATGGGCTTTCTGTGAAGCAGAGACCCTGGATCTCTCAGATTCTTTGTGGAGTGCAGTCTCTCCTTACTGGGGCAACTCTGAATTAGAATTAGAGCCAAGCTCTAGGAGATGCCCATGATTCCATGCACAGCTAGGGCCACAGGAGAAAGACAGGGATGATCATGAGCTGAGCTTAAAATTAGACTGGAATGCTTCACATATCTAGGAGATTTGAGGTAGTTTGTGCAGAAAAATGAAAAGAAAGCCTAATACCCTCTTGACATCTGCACACAGCAATGATCTGCTGCTGCTGAGTTTTTATTGCAAAACATGGGAAGGAGAACATGACTGCTGAGCCCACCGAAGCAGAGGGACCCTGACATCTGCTGTCGACTGCTGCGTGGCCTCATCTATCCAAAGAGTGCCAGAAAGGAGCCTGTACTTGGAAGAGGACTCTGGTCTGCCCAGTGTGCAGTAGGTGACACTACAGAGTCCCTTCTCTTAGCTCTGTTTCAAGTCCAAATGTCCCAAAAGAAAGCTACCTATGGAGAGACCCCACACACAGTAAGTAGGTCTTGGGCGTCATTGCAGCTTGTGAGAGATGGGCATATGCTCACAATCTGGACTCACTGAGAGCTTCTCCTTCTTTAGATGATGCTGTTAGGACCGAAAGGCAGAGTGTGAGGGAGGGGGTCACCAGAGAAGCAAGATGACTTCCCTGGGGTGGGAAGTGCAAGGAATTTACAAATTAACCTCATCTGCTGAGGTTAAGCCTAGGAGAGTGCCTTCATTTTTTAGCCCTATGTGGACCGGGCACTCTGGCAGGGGGAATAGATTGGTTACAAAGAGCAGAGAATGGGTGCAGAGCCAGGAGGGGAGAGTTCCAGCAGTCTCAGGTGAACTAGGAGCTACTGCTGGGACTTATGTGTCAGGGCAGAGACCTGCTTCCCACCTTTCTAGAGCCTGGTGTGGAGCAGAGATTGAGGGGACACGAAGACTCATGCAGAAGTGTAGCTCTAGTCAGCCTACAGCTAGACATTTAGTGTTCACTGACCTCAGGGAAGCAAGATCTTGGCTTCTGACTTCAAAATTCAAGATCTCATTCTAAGAGATCAGATTGTGGTCAGACATGGCCTTTGAACATGGACATGAATGTGAACATGGTGCTAGTAAAATGTAACTTCCAGATTATAAACTGTGGAAGACAGAAGGGCCACGGTAAGAAACAGCTGAAGAAAAGGCTGTGACTGGAGGGCATCATGGGGTGGCACGGAGCCAGATACACAAGTGACTTCACAAGCAATGGCACTTTGTTAGCACATCATTAAAAAGAATACCAAAGAGGGAAGAAGACAGAGGAGGACAAAGAGAAACGAGGGCACAATGGATTATGGTGGAGGACTGTCAGTGCTTTGCTGGTGTATGTGTTGTGGTAGTATACCCCTAAGGGTGTGATCTTGTACCTCTAAATCACATACAATAATGTAAACCAATGTTACCTCAACAAAAATAAATAAGAAAATAAGATTAACCATATATATTTTAGTAAAATTAACAGTTTTTTTAATGGACATATATCTTAAAACATGATTCAGGTGACGGATGCTAACCACAGGGACCAAGTATCATTTGGAACCCTGAAATAAAGAGAAAGAAAATCACTGGAGATAGTACCTGAATGTGTTAGTGCTGTATATAAGAAAAAGTCTCCCACTGTAGTCAACTCACTTGTGTTATTATCCCTCAACACATATTAATAAGATTTATTAATATAGGAAAACATTTTAAAAGTCAAGATCCATGGAATTTGAAGAAAAGATAGATGAGCACTATGTTAACAGAGATAATAAGAGGAGACTTGTACTCTTTGCCTTGGAAAAACAGAAAGGGGAAGTGGAGGTGGAGGGTTAGTATGAATGTGTTATATTTGAGAGATAACACATCCAACCTGTCTCCCTCATACCTCATCTTGGCCTGCATCTATAGCAGGTCACCAATGGAGATTTGGTTGAAAGAAACACAATTTTAAAATTGTACCAGCAATGTCTAGGGAGCAGACAGCATTTCCTTGGTGTCCAGGAGGGAAAGACAAATATCTGGAAAGGAGAGACTTTACATTCACAGTAATGAGGACAACAGTCTGTGACCCTAAGTCTGGAGACTACAGCACACGTGCATCTCCCAGGAAATTCTATATATGGGAAACTTTTTCCAAAGACCAGACCCATCCCTCTCTACCCCAGATTTTGGCACTCCTGGAACCCCTGAAATGTGAACACAAATTCAGCTAAGATAGATTGAATACATATTGAATAGGCCAACATGAAGATTCTGCCATTGGTTGCAACTGAGGTTCAAGGAAAGGAATTCACTGGAAGATCACATGTTTGTGCTTGAAAATTCACACTAGGTAAGGAGTAAACACTTCAGAGCTCTTAGATCCCAGAGAGTCATTGGCATGTGCTTGTGGTTTAAGCACATCTATAATGGATACAGCACTTTCCTTAAAACCTGGTGAAGAATCACTTTATTTCCACATATGTGGTTGTTTGAGTCTTGTAGATTAGAAGAGATGGGAGCAAGCAAAGGGGGATGTTGAAATGTTTGGGTATATTTTAAAAGCACCAATACATGGTGATTTATGTACCTGAAAGTTACCTAAATTGTTGCTAGGAAGGCATGATTGTATCTTAAGTGTCATCCAAAGACAGTGCTGATCCCAAATGGGAAGACAAGTGGGCAATTTGTCACTGAAATCCCTGACCTCTTCTCCTCCTCATCTCCTATTTTCTCAAGCAGCTATTGGGATTACATGGCCTTCTTCATCTTCCAGAGTTATCCTTCCTGTGTTCTTGTTCATCAGAGGTAGATAACACCATGAAAAGTGTTTGGACTTCTAGAACATCACTACTGTGACCTACTTTCTAAAGCTACCTCTACAGCATCCATTCCCCTCCCTCTTATAGCTGTCATTTAATGATTTCATTTCCAAAATTGAAAATTATTTTATGAGATAATGTATATTATCCAGCAGAAAATCTGATTAATTTGACTTACAGTGAGAAGTTAAAGACAAGTCCTTTACAATAGTAGAATTTAATATTTCTTTATTTTTTCTAATCTATGAAACTTGAAACAGTTGCAATTGTGCCCTATATTTCACAAACAATTGGAGGAATTTGTGGGTTCAAATCAGTGAGCAGAATTTTAGGAAAGGCATATGTCATATATTGTGACATGTTCTTTTTAAAAAATAATAATTCAAATTTTCATATTTTAAAAATGTTTAGTTAAATGCATGTGATTATCATGAATTTCCTAATATTTCACTTTATCAAAGAGAAATTGAAAATAGTTCCAGTTTCTCAAGAGCATGAGAAAATTCTGGAATGAATGATGTTTGCATTTCTGTGGCAGATTGTGTGGTGAAACTCTTTGTTGCAGTCATGGTATATTGTAATACTTCATTTATTTTCATCCAAAGATTTCTCTGTAAAAAGACACGAAAAGCAGTTTAGGTTTAACCATCTTGATTCTGCAATTATGGGTCAGTTCTGTATTTGCAAAAATAATAAATGGCAGCCTTTGCAGAGAAATGCTTTGTTTCAGGATGAACTGGCAAAAGGTCAATCCTGCTTAAGATTCAGGTATTTCTTTTCACTTTCTTTTTAGTGACTCTTATATCAGATCCAAAAAGAAGATGTTGAGATACTGGAAATATTATAATTTTCTCATTTTATTCAACTGATGTCTTTGTCATCCACGCCGATAATAGAAATTTTTTCAAAAAGTCCTCAGCTAATATAATACCAAATGCCAATCTGCTGGCTCAACTAGGGTTCTTTTCCTTCTGGTACAATTTCTTTGCAAAGAAAGCAGTTACACCATTTCGTTTTTAATTCTCTAGTAGGTAATGCCTTGTCATCCATTTAATCTGGAAATGTTTTATAGTTAAATTCTCACATCATGAAAACCATAACATCTCATGAAATTCCTGTCTTTTCATTATAGCTGATCTGTGATGGGTTTTAAAAAATCCTGAGAGATCTAAAAGAAGATGGATCTATGTAATCAAATGGAAGAATTTTTTATTTATTATATCTCCTCAACCAACCCTTAGTACAACACTGCCAAGAAAAAAGGAGTATATGTGGCACATTGTGTTGTCATAGTAACAAAAATACTAAGTTCTTGGGAAAGAAGATGCTTGGACAAATCAAAGATTGAGCATAACTTTAGGATGACTTGAATATGTAATACGTGTGTATATCATATTTCCTACTTATATGAAATGTTCTTTTTATTTTTTACATGAAGGTCTTCAATTAAGTGAAAAGTAAAGATGTAAATTTAATAAACACACATATACCCTTCATTCCAAATTTGTGATTTTTGTAATTTTTAATTGTGAATGACTGTCTCTGTGATCTCGTTTTCTGGGAATTTATTATGCCTTTATCATTGTCCTCATGCACATGATTACGGTAATTCCATTCATTTTGGCATGTAACTGACCCTGACTTTGCAGTTTCTATTTTGTTGTCACTTTTATTAATCTTCTCTTAGTCGCTCATGTACTTCCTCACCTCAACCACCTACAATTAAACAAATCTTTATCCTGAAAATATAGCATGGAAGGCATGCCAGTAGCCACACTCCCCCCAAAAGCTTTTAGTTGGGTTGCTGCCTTATTTAGTAATTAGATTTATTGTGATGCATCTATTCCTTCCCTGGACTCCCACCACATTTCTCTAAATCTAACACTAATATATAATTGAACCAATCTTCCAGTACCATCCTGAGGCCAAGTCAGATATATCAAAAATGATGAAGGATGTTTAAACAAAATGAATTCATCTATTTCTTTTATGTGCATTTGCCAGATATTAAGGAGACAACTCTATTAAAAATTGAGGTAATTTTTATATATTCTAGATTTTATAGAAACTAGAAAATGTCATATTCTCTGGAAAAATCAATGGAATGCAATGTAGAAACTCATAGAATCATATTTGGAAAATGATTATAGTGATTTTTATCCTAAGCCGACTTCTGGTTATTAATATTAGAGAAATCTTTAAAAATGTGCCTGAACTGGGGCCTCCCTGGTAACACAAGGGGTTAAGTCACAGCACTATGAAACTATCCACAGTCACTGCAGCACAAGTTTGATTCCGGATCAGGGGCTGACCCACTGGCACAGTAGACCTCTCCTCTCTCTCCTGCTGCTCCCCTCAGCAGTATATTTCAATTAATCTGCCTATTATGTTTCCCACTCTGTCTCTGGTGAATCCTCTTACTCCCCTATACCTCTGATCTGTACCCCAGTTCTTATATGCATAAATAAACAAATCTTTTTAAAAATTCCTTCACTAGCAATGTTGAAGTATTTGCCTTTATATGAAAAGGTTTATCTGATATATTTTGGAAAATTGAGATTAAAAATTTATATAACATGAAATGTATATACCTTAAATACCTAATTGCATGTAACTTGATGAATATATATTCCTCTGATCTGTAACCCAATAAAAATACAGGACAGTCTATCATCCCAGAATCCAAACCCTGTTGCCTGCCAGTAAGCACCATGGCCTTCCCGCTCACTGGCAACACCTATTTTGATTTATGTCATCAGATTTAGTTTCAGCTGCTTTTAAAGTTCCTATAAATAAGATTATACAGAACATTCCCATTTCTGTAGAACTTCTTAGATCATTGTGTGTTAGTGATTCATGTTGTTCAGATTCATGTTGTTGCAAATATACGCCATTCAAATTCATTCACTTATTGTTGACCACTGTTATATCATGTGATTATAAGCAGATAATCTTTTCTTGATTATAAACATGGGGTTAGTTCTCAGGTTTAGAACTATGATGAATCCAGTGTCATAAACATTCTTGTACAAGGGTTTCTGTGAGTATTTGTTTTCATGCCTCTTGGGTAAGAACTTAGAAATTAAATTGTAGGGTCATAGAGTAGGTATGTGTTTAATTTTGTAAGAAATTACCAGTTTCCAAAGTGGTTGCACCATTTTATTTTCTCACCATTAGTATAAGAAAGTTTCTGTTCTACATTCAATTGATATTGTCAGTCATTTTTGCTTAAGGAAGGCCATGAATCATTATGTCTATTTTTGTGGTGTTCTAATGCTTTTTCATGTGTTGATTGAAATTTACCTTCAATTTTTCAGGCCTTTTTTTTTTTTGTATGAAGTCATTTTTATTGTTATTATGTAGAATTTCTTTATCTATTCTGGATGCAAGTCTCACAAATTTTCATTTGCAGCTTACTTTTTCATTGTTTTAACTTTTGAGGCATAGATAACTTCATTAGAATGAAGTTATTTTATTATTTTTCCTTTTATAATTGGTGCTTTTGTGTCTTTAGGAATCTTTTTCTACCCTTAAGTTGTGAAGATAATTTCTTATGTTTTCCTACAGAAGATTTATAGTGTTAACTTTTCTCTATGGTATGAGCAGCATCTGAGGTTCATTGTTCCCATGACATGCTGATTTTGTTCTTCAGAATTGTTTGTTGAAAGACTTTCCTTTACACAGTGCAATGTCATGGTACTTATTTGAAGGTCTATTTCTAGAATTTCTATGATGCTACTATAATCCACTTTTTATTTTTATGTCAATACCATATTGCATTGATTTTGGTAGCTTCTTAAGTTTTGAAATCAGATAGTTTGAGTCTCAGAAATTTGTTCTTCTAACAACTATGTTCTTTTTAAAAGATCAACAATCATTTTGCTATAAAATAATATATGAACAGATGTATATATAAATTCCTGTATTAGTTCTCTTATGGGCAAAGTAAGGAACAATAAGCAAAAGTTTGTTCTTTGGGGCTGGAATTGTTACTAAAATGGGAGAAACATTTTGCACTTGTGCCATCATAACAGGTTGGAAATACGTTTTTGGGTTAAATCATGAGTTACTTGCATTTATGAGGTGTGTTCATGGTGACTTGAATCTTTTTCTTTAATGTTATATTATTTAAAAATCTAAAAGCATGTTTCTTCAAATAAGTAACCAAGTTTCTATAGAAAGTCTGAGTTAATACAAATAGAAAGAAAACACTTACTTGTGATTGTCTAGTATTAGTCAATGTTTAGAAATATATACTTTTAAGAATATATTATTGGTTTGTCACACTGATTCAAAAGAATACCTGCACCCCTATGTTTATAGCAGCACTCTTTACAATAGGTAAGACCTGGAAACAACCTAAATGCCCAAAAACAGATGA
>JAGFMF010011715.1:1852098-1921954 GCA_019455555.1 Galemys pyrenaicus | reverse complement strand
GGAAGATGGGAGCATGAGGGACTGAGGTGATGGTGCACTGGTGAGATGGTGATGGGGAATACATGGGGATTACAATTGATGGCAAGTATATGTAAATTTGAAAAAATTTATATTAATAAAAAAAAGAATATATTATTGGTTTGGGTGGGGTATGGGTAGTTAACATGTTCAAGGTACTTGATCACTAGTTGCTATAGATAGAATATGGCTGACATTTTAAAGTCTACTCTTTTGTTTGTTTGTTTGTTTGTTTTGAATCATATAGCCTCTTTGTTAAAGGAAAAAAAAAAACTACTTTGTGTTGGTACATAGACTTGAGAACAAGGATGTCTTTGCTATTGAGGTTTTGGGCTTTTATGTAGGACTCTCTGGAAGCAAGTGACTAGAATTGTTCGAAGCTCGCTGTAGGTTTTCACTTACTGTGGTATGTCAACCAGAGGGAGCTGCTCGCCAGTGGATATGAGGCACCTGTCTTCAGTCCAGCACACCTCCCTCTTAAGCATCTCTAGAAGCATTCCTAGGTATCTGTTTGAATAAATGTGCTCTGTGAAGCATGAAACCCATTTTCTACATTCCAGGAAACTATCTGAACTTTCAGGATGTGACCATATTGTCAAATTGCAAGATACTGCAGGGCCATGGACTGGGTTAGATATTTCTAGATGAAAAAGAAAATAAGATCTTGATGGAACACTGGGAAACATCACACATATCAAGTACTTAGTGAGCCAACATCCCAAAAGCTATAGACAGCAAGTCATTCTCTCTCTACCCAGAGGCTCACACTTCTTAATTCACAACATAGAAGCAGCCACATAGGAGCCTTCTGATCTTTCCACACAAACTCATTGGTGTCCACTCTCACTCCTGTCAAAAAGGACGAAATGTTCTCACTTCCTCATGAGGTCAAGCTTTTGCTTGTGGACCAGATCTCAACTTCTCATACACTCAATTATTTCTTTCCTAATTCTTTCCCTGTCTCTCACCTTAATCTCTTCCTTTTTATATGAGGGTAATTTCTGTCTGTTTCCAAGCCTATTATTACCACATCATCTTAAATATAGGCCTCCTTGACCTAGCCCACCCCCTTCTTCTGCTGTCCTTTTGAAAAAGTTGACATACTGAATCTCAACCTTCACTCTCTCATCTTCTGCTGTTGCTCCATTAGCCACTCACTGTCACATCCAACTGCATTTCTCAGGCCACCATGCCATTGGCTCATTTTCCACTTATATGCCAATGTCATCATCCACATTCATACCTCTTTCTGGAGAATTAGTCTATATTCCCACCTAAGATTGAAGCCTTTTTATATTCTCATATCTTCCCATATGTGTGCCCTTCATCTATCTTTATACTGTATTTGAAATGAAATTCCAACAGGTCTTCATGAAAATGAAAATAAATATGAATGTTCTTTGTGAAAAGATAGATTTTCCCTAAGCTTATGGGATTGTCTTGAATATCATATAGTAATAATTTAGGAAAACAATTTTAAATCTCGAATATCATGTATCTTTTCTCATTTGTCCCCAAATTCAGCAATATCTGCTTAGAGCTGAAAGTATTTGGGACAATAGCACAGACCCAGCCTTGTTTATCCAGAGCTCCTTGGGTGTTTGTCTTATCTGATCTGTACCCTCTGCACCCCTAACCTTGGGCACAGTTGTTTATTAGGCTTTTAATTGGATTGAAGTACTTTAAAAATATATAAAACTGTTCCTGCAATTAATTCATGGTTGTAAGAGGACAATAGGAAGGATTAGTTGTGATTTCCTAATCCCAAATTGTGTAATGGGCTGTAAATTGTTGACGATAATATATTTCACATATTTAATGAGTAAACAGTGTGCCCATGGCCGCTCCCTGAGTTTCTCACTAGGATGCTGGTCACCATGCACAGTCGCAGACCCATCAAGCACGTGCGCTCTGCTCCCATCAGACCATCTTGCATCCATCGCATGGCTCTGTGTCCTCATTCCATGGCTTTTGAGGCAATGGTAGACGTTCTTGTTGCTTTTCTGTCTGTCTTTCTGTTTCAGATTTGAAATCAGCGGTCAGAAACTGGAAGCTCAGGAGGTCTTGAGTCCAAGCATGCCTGAACACATCTAATTTTGGTCACACATAGTACTTTATTTATTAACAGGTAAAAAGAAGGGTATTTCACTTAAGATGAAGAATGTCTGTGTCTTTTGAAGAACAAGGCAGTCTAGGCCAGTGTTTCCTTGCACAGAAGGTGCTAGACTGCAGCCTCAAATTTCTAGAAAGCATGCGGTGGCAGGCGCTCCCCTTTCTTGCTAGGAGATCACCCAGCTATGATTGCATTTTCTTTTCCTTCTGATATCTCTTGGCCTTTGAATTCTGGCTTTTCCCATGTCACCCCCATGCTCCTTTTTACTCCCAGGTACTCAATGCAGAATGAATGATGGGAGAGTATGGCTGCACCTTCCATTTCTAGTCCTAATTGTCTGACAAAAGTTTGGACTTCAAAGGGTTGCCTCCTCCATTCTGTGCAAGAGAAAGACCCGTGTCTGTTCTCCTCATTGACTGAAATTCCAAAATGGGGATCTAATGTGTCTGTATTAGGTCTGGGCAGGAAATGAGTGCCTTGCACACAGGGTGCTCCTGAGAATGCTTTCCTTCTTGGCAGGTGTCATCCTGTGCTGCACTATCAGGTGGCTGCAGGGTATAGTCCCACCCTCCCTTCATTCTTGGGGTTTTAGTACTTAGTTACTTTATACTCTCTACTTCTGTGCATTAGAAACTGTGATATACTTAGACCAAATGTAATTACCTAGTAGTCTTTATCTCTTTCCTACTAAGTTTGACTCCAAGGGAGGTAAAGATGTATAATATGTTTGCATTCAGATTATATTTTTAGTCATCATGCTTTCCTGCTATTCATTTCTATATGATTTTAGCCTGAATGTAAAAATAGTGTATTTTTTCCTCTTGAAAAAAAAATAGCATTTCAAATTTTCCTTTCTGTAAAAGGATTGAATTAATTTTGAATTTGCCAGACATACAGACACTTTGAAGGCATTGCAAAACAGCTCTTTCCCCACATGTCTACTTAAAGGGCATGCACATTAAAGTTCTGATTGTCTTTGAGTTGCACAATTAAGGATTTTATACTTCTATCACAATAATAACATTATTTTCCAGGAAAAGCACAAGCATTTTTGGCTTCTAAAAATACCCATTTAATTATGCATGGAATGGGAGCCAGTTTTTATTAGGTTATGCCCTGATGCATGATTAAAGTTGATAGCAGCCATCCTTTAGGGTTTTCTTCTTAAGTTCTAGCTGATCTGAAGGCAGAATGTTTAAATTCCCTGATAGGAAAGAATTATAGAATATTTTAATATTATCAGTGAACATGCCTGTGAATATTTAGCCTTCAGACAGCCAAAGCTCTGTGAGAAAACACGACTACACTTGGTAATAAATCCTATTGCTGTAATGGTGTCAATCTGCCTTTTCATTATTAACTCTGTAAAGAGCATGTTTCTTTTGTAAACATTCCAGATGGATTTCACAGAAGAATATCAGGTTGATTCAATAGAATTGTTGTTGAACACCAAATAGCACATACTGATACTGCTTTTCTCATCAAAAAGGCAAACTCATCTTGGGATCGGCAGTTCTCTTGTATTTTCTATGCAACACCCTCTTTATAGAGATCCTCTCAACCAAAGGTGTGAAACAGGACTAAAAACACCCAAAACCTAAAAAACTTTCCAATGCTCAACATGTCCCTATTGCATCTGGTTTATAATTACCTAATACATTTTAACCAGTGTTAATTTAAAAATAAAACCTTTTTGGGGAATACATCCTGGTTTTATACAGCATTACAGGATAGGCATGTTAACCCTGAACATCCTCATGGGGAATGCCAGCAACTGAGATGGACCCCACAGCAAAAACAAACAGATGGTACAGAAATTTGCACCTAAGTTTTACTCCTAAGTTATACTCATTGGTCATAAATCTCAATGCCTGCATTAAGCAAGCTGTGCTGCCAGGATTCAATTCTGGGCCTGTGGCTTCCAGGCTCATGTTCTTAGTTATCATGCTCATCATGATAAACCCACAAGCACCTAAGAGTGTCTACGAATGAGCTTCCAGGGAATTACAACAATGTCTAGAATCCTGACCACAGATATTTCATCTAAATGATGCAGTAGTATCTTCTGCACAACTATCTCTCTCCATACTCATGGATATGTAGAGATGAAGTAATAATAGAGTTGATTTATTTGAAAACAGACATCTAATAAAAGCTGTATGTCATGGAAGATTTTCTGAAATAATTTTCATTTTATATCAGAAATTAAAAAAAATACATAACCATAATAAAACCATATGTGACAAATCCACATCTAGTATGATTTTTAATGGTGAAAAGCTGAAAGCCTTTCCATTAATATCTAGCATAAGACAGGATGTCCATTCTTACCATTAGAAGTCCTAGCTAGAGAAATTAGATAAGATAGCTATACAACAAATCCAAATTGAGAATAAAAGCTATCATTATTTGCAAATGATGTGATAAAATTCACAGAGAACCCCAGAGAATCCACAGAAAAACTAAAAAAGTCAGTTTAGCAAAGTGATGGTTTATAAAAATCGGCAAACAAAATAATTTGCCTTCCTATGTACAAATAACAGGAGAAGAAGGCATAATTAAGAAAGCCATTCTATTTATAATCTCACCAGAAATAAAAAATACCCAGGAATAATCCTAACAAAAGGTGAAACACTATAAAACTTTGTTTAAAGAAATGGAAAGATATTCCTTGCTCATAGATAGGAAGAATCAGCATTGTCAAAATGGCCACCCTACCCAAAGCAATTTACAGAATTCAGAGCAATCCCAATAAAAATCTCAATGACATTCTTCAAAGAAAGAGAGCAAAGATTACTGAAATTTTTATGGAACTACTAAAAACCCTGACTAGTCAAAACTCTCACAACTAAAAAGATATCACACTTCTAGACTTCAAACTATACTATAAAGCCATCATAATTAAAGCAGTCTGGTACTGGAATGGAAACAAACACATAGACTGATGGAACAGAGAGCTCAGAAATATAACCACACATTTATGGGCAACTAAACTATCGTGAAGTGTATACAACAGAACAAGGAATGTCTCTTCAACAAATGGTGCCAGGAAAATTGGACTGTCATATGCAAAAGAATGAAACCAGACCACTATCACACACTGCACACAAAAATCAACCCGAATGGAAAAAGACTTGGATGCAAGACCTGAAACCATAAAATACACAGCAGTCGTGGGCAAAATACTCCATGACATAAACTGCAAAAACATTTTTGCTGTCTCATCTCCAGAAGTAAAGACAGAAAATATGTAAGGGAGAGGGGAGAAAACAGGTGGGAAGGAGACACAACACACTATGGTGGAGGACTATGGGTGTTTTAGTTGTTGGAAAGCTGTGGTGACTACAGACTTAAGAGGAGAAACCTAAAGTGTGAAAAACTACCATGTAAAATAATCATTCATCATTTAAAAAATAAGACTTAAACATATGTGAACACCACAAGGAAGATTTCATCATATATGAAGCATCTTTGTTGTTCATGAATCCTGAAATGAGGTTTCTAATGGCCTCTGCCTACCAATAAAGCAGGTACCCCAGAAGCTGCGTTAGTGGTTGCTCTCCACACTCAGGTTTGAAAGAGGAATGCTAGAACATGCCAGGAACGCAGATGAGAAATGCAACTAGCATGATCAGATAACTTTTGCTGTTAATTCCCTTTTATACAAATAGAAAGCAGTGTATGATGCTTCATAGCTCATGCTTTGTAGCACACATAGTGTATGATGCTTTGTAGCACAAATATCCGTAGCTCACACACTGAGTTTCAGAGAATCATTGGGATTCTATAAGTTAGAATCAATTTTGGATTCTGTCTGTCTTTGTACTGACATTGCCTTAAATTAAAGAGCATAAAGGTCCATTCTATTTTGAAATACCATTCAAAATGGTATACAAATGGTGGGTTTTGGGATTGTTTTCCAGGCAGACTTGGAGCACCTGCCAGGAAGGGAGTCAAGAGCCCTTGGCTTCTGAGTCTGCACTCTCTGATCAGGCAAGAGGTGAAGTACAAGACCAGTCTTGCTCATTGTCAGAACAGGCAAGTCAAGGTCATAGTCGGTGAACTCTGTAAATGAATCTCATCTTAAGTAAGCTGAAGGTACACAACAACAATCATTTACATACATTTGTTGATCTATCAGACATTTACTAAGCACTTGCAATATGCCAGGCAAGTGTATTTTCCAGGATCCTGATTACAAGTTTGGAAATATACATAAAAATATCTTCAAATATGCATACCACTTGCCTACTGAGTACTCTTCTAGAAATTTTATTACAAAGATATATCAGAGATGCAACTAAAGATGGCTTATGGAGATCAAAGCATTATTTGTTAGAATAAAAACGTTATTTAAAATAAATATCACATCCACACTAAATTACCAAGTCATTTTTTACTACCGCATTAAAGTCAAATAATTGATAGGTGGATTGAATCATACCCCTTGAACCAGCAGGGTTTGTTGATAGTAGAGTTTGTAATTCCTTAGCTCTCTTTCCCAGCAGTGAGGAATGGAACCATAATTATGTTTCTCCCAAGAGAAGAAAATATTATTGAATCTAGTGAGAATTATTCTATAGTTTCTTTAATTCTCTTTAAAATGTGAATATTTTTCTGAATTGCATATTTGCTTCTTTTGTGGTCATGGGCATCTCTATTTCTAAGGACTTTCAAATTATTTTATCACAATCTACATCTCCGTATGAAGCAACCCCAAAATCAGTGAGATAAATGGCAATTACCTTTCAATACTGATGCATTTCTGATCTCATTGTGCCAATTTGAAAAAGATAATAAACATATTTTATAAAAGTTTTTGGTAAAGAGAAATTATAGAAATCTGTCACATATCAGATTTTTTAATATCTAATTTCAGTGGGGAAAAGAATAATATCAAAAGGAAATCGAATATGAATTTCAATAATATGTGTTCTTTTCATTTTTCTAAGGGAACAAAATACTATTGCAAAAATGTCAGTGCAAGTCACATTTAATAAAATATCTGCTAAAGCTGATGAATCTTGGTTGAAATTACAATAACTGTAGACAATTATTCCACATAAAATCTTCAAAACATCCTTGAAAGGTCAATTTTTACTTATTTAGCTAGAATATTCCTTTTGGTAGGAAAAAGAATGAAAAAATTATTTGTATTTATATTTTAAAATTTGAGCTTGACAGTTTTACTCAGACAAATCGGACAAATTACTGTAGCAAGGACCTGTTCACCTATGGTCTCTGAGGGGTCTATTGTGCCAAGAGCTTCTGGACCTTTCTCCTTCTGCATACTCTTATCCCTTGCTGGGAACCCAGAGTCTTCAGTCCCATCTCTTCTGTTGGGGACCTCAAAGCACATCTGACGCTCTTTCTGTACTAGAGCAAAGTATGTTCTAGAAAAATTTTATTTTTTCTCCATAGGTTCGGGAGCACACACAAATACATGCACACATATCATGTGCACACACATAAACATACACACACATACACACATGCACATGCATATACACATATGCAAAGTGAACATGTAAATACTACTGCTCTGTAAAATTGGGTAAATGCTGCTTTTAAATCCCTTGGAGTATTTTAGTGAACATGCCAATTATATCCAAACCACTTCCCTTCACATCAAAACACAATGTGATGAGATTAAGGTTTCAGCAATGTGGTAGCTACTAGTCTTATTCTTTTTAACAGGTCCCAGTATTTAGGGATATGAAGCTTCTAAACCTCTTTTAAGGGCTTCAAAGTAAGTGTGAATTTTCAGCCTCTCTTAAGAGATAAAGAGAGTACTAACTCACACCCCCTACAAATTGTGAGAGTCAGGGTCTACCTCAACCTAAATCCATCCCAGTTTTCAAATGGATGATTTAACCAGAAAGGTTGGCCTATCTAGTTTTTGTTTTTGAACCCCAAATGGGAACAATATAAAAACATGCCTGACAGAGTTGTAATGGTGAAATGACAACATCTATCTGAAAGAACTTTGAAAGATAAAATGCCCCACAGGAAAGAGACAGTTCTCGAAGCTGTCTCCTGCCTCTAAAGTTCAATGATCTGCAACTATACTGTCATATATAAAAGCTCCCTTTGATAGACTCGTGAAAGAAACATTGTGTTGAGAGTCATTTGCAAAAAGTCAGGTTTCATGGAAACATCAAAGTTGGATTTCAATTTGTTGTTTTTAGATACCTTGGAGTATCTTAGTGAATATCCCAATTATGTCTCATAACACATGGTGTCTCCAGCACTATGTCTGGCTGACCAAAGAGATCCTTTGGATTCTTCAATGATAGCAGAAGTGATTAATTAGCAGTGCATTAGTACAACTGCTTCCCTTTGATGGGCATATCCTGAATGCCTGAGAGTGGACACTGGACTGTGGTTCAGTAAGTAACAACTTTCTAGGACAGGCTCCTAGGTCACAGTCCAGCCTCACAAAACCTTAGGAGATGATTTTGTGATTCGTTTTTGACCCCTGTGACCATGTGGAGTGTGGGGGTTGCACTACTACACCCACATGTCCTGGTTTGCTGAGGTTTGGAGGGTGAGGGCAGCAATCATGAAGAACACCTCTCACAGGCGTATTCAGAAGCCATGTGAGCATGACAGCATAGGTACGATCAAGTTTACAGCCAGTTACTTCCTCAGTCTTTAGATTGCGTACACCAGGCCTTGACCATGGAGGAGAGAATGACCACTCAAATGATTCAGGGCTCTTGCTGTGGTTTTTGCTTCAAAGCAAATGAAACAGAAATGGGGAGGCAATTCACATAATTCTGCACAAAACTACCAAGAGTCAGAATTTATTGATTGCCCACTATGTCTCAAGTCCTGCTGGTGGTAAATTCTTTGACACGATCATTTACCACTACAAAAGCTCTATAAGTATGTTTTTCTTTTATTTGCATTTTAAAGAGAAACTGAGATTGAAGTTCAGAGAAATGAAACAACTTGCCAGAGGCTTCTATTTATAAATACAGATTTGTCTGACAGTGATTTTATTTTTATGACAAATGGTAAATTATTACTTGAACAAAAAAAGACTAATTGAATTATTGACCTATTTATTTTCTGTCTTTTGTTTATTGTTTCTATGGAGATAGAATAGCAGTAAGGCAATGAGCATTTAACTTTTAAATAATAAAAGTTCATACCCTTTAATCCAGAATTTCCACTTCATTTGTAGGAATCAGAAAATAAAGCAGATAAAGAAATGCATTCAAGTGGCACAAAACAACACACATTTATCATGTCATATTTTGTAGACTACAGGTTCATTGAGCCTCTCTCAGAGCTAAAATCAAGCCCTGAGTTCTTCCTTTATGAGGTTTGAGGGGACAATCTGTATTCTTTCCTTTTTCAGGCTTTCAGATTAACACATTCCTTGGATCAAGGACCCTTCATGGTCTGGTCTTGACAACTAGAAATATCACCTCCTTGTGATACCTCATTTGTAGCTACATTTTTCTTTTGACAGTTGGGAAAAGGTCTCTGAATTTGGGGACTAATGCTGATTTAGGTTGTCCTGGATAATCAGGATGAACTCTTTTTTTTAAAAAATATTTATTTATTTATGCACACAAGAACTGGGGTATAAGCCAGAGTTGTGGGAGCTGAGAAGATTCACCAGAGACAGAGTGCGGAGCAGAATAGGTGGATTGACTGAAATACACTGCTGAGGGGAGCAGCATGAGATACAGGAGAGGTCTGCTATACCACGTGGGTTAAATTCAAGGGACTATGGTGATGGACACAGGTGAACTGGTGGTAGAAATTCTATGGGGACTACGCCTGAGAAAAGAAAGCAAATATAAAAAAAATGAACAATGATGTAAAATATATATAAATAAAATATATAATAATAATTGAAAAAATAAAATAAATCCTTGAGCAGGTATCAAACCCATGCCTTGGTGGCTGGTGATAGCTTGGTAGTGCTGTGTCTTTAACCTCTGCACCACCAGAGAGGCCCACTCTGGACAAGCTCTTATTTAAGGATTTAACTTGAGCACTCACACAGGCCTTCAAGGATGAGGAAGTACACATATGGGGGGCATCCTTTGGTCTGACATTGTTTTTATTAACTGAGGTCACCTTTATAACGTTATTGATAGTTGGAATTAATTCTACCCTTGGATCTTGTAATTCTAGTGCTTTTATTTTGCTTGTTTCAAAAGCCTTTCCTGATTGGTGTTTAACTGATTTAGTCTACTAGTTCTATCAATATTAATTTAATGGTTACACTAACATTTTTAATTTATTTTCATTAACTTTTTAAGAAATGTGTAAAATTATTTCTCTTCTCAGCAGTGTCATTATGTGCATTTTACTCTTCCCATTCTATGCTATTGTTGCCTCAAATTTAATTAAAACAGATCATCATCATCATCATCTATTTCTCAATGATGACACATATCCATTCATGTATATTCATCATTTACTGCTCATTATTGGTTTTTCCATTGTGTTTTTCCTTCTGATTTTTTTTTCCTTACTAAAGGTCTTGCTTTATTGCTTCGTTTCCTTCAAGGACTGGTGGTAAGAACTATCTTATCCTTGAATGTCTGAAATATTTTTATCTCACTGTAGAATTCCAGATTTCCAGTCATTTTCCCCTAGCATTTTGGGAGATATATGCTCCTCATTTGGCTTCTTCATCCTTTCTTACTGATGAGAAGTCAAGTGTGAAATAACTGCAATGGCTTTTGTTTATTTGTTTTTGGTACGTAATCTTCCCTTTCCCCATATGTACTATAAAATATAAATCTCACTATCATTTTTATACTGAGAATCACAGTGATGAATGCAGGTGTGAAGTCTGTGGTTTTATTAGTCTTCAACTTTTGGTATGCTGTTTCTAGCCATTCATATTAAATGCTGTTTATTTTTGTCAATCATGAAAAATTTTCCCAGCTCATTTTAAGTATTGGCCCCTCTCTTATTTGTCCAATTCAACTGAAAGTTTTTTCCATTATTAACATTTTTGTGTATTTTCCATCTGCTCATCTTTCTGACTTGTGTTCTGGGTTAGATCCTCAGCTGTGTCCAGATGATGGTTCCCATCTGTTGAAAATTTTAAACAAAAATTATTATCATATTATTAATTTCCAGAATTTGCACTTGATTCTTTTTTATGGCGGCCATGTCTTGTTTTGTAAATTTCATTAGCATCTGAATATATGTACTAATTAGAATATATTTTTTAGGTTTCTTAGTTGCCTTTTTTCTCAGTTGCTTCTATTAATCTTTTATTCCTGTTTATGCCTGAGAAATTCTTCATCTGCATGCCATCTTGGTTAAGTGCCATTTGGTGTGACTGTTGTTCCACACCAGTGAAACTCCTTCTTAGGCAGCTTGAAGTTTTCTCTGCCCACTGGGGGTATAACCTATTGGTTCTGTTAGCAGCTCCTTCTCTCAGTCTGCACAGATACCCTGTTTCCATATCCCACCTCCATTTCTGGCTGCTTCTGTTTCCTCCAGAAGCACATGTTTGGGGCTACAACCTCCAAAAACTAGGCAGAAATATTCCAGCTCTGATACAGGCAAGAATAAAGGTCTCAACTAATAACTACCTTTCAGAGGTACACTTTCAGCTACTTGCCAGACCTGGGCATTTTGTTAAAGAAATGAAATCCTAGTCTTGATTGTCCAAACATGGATCCTGTTTACCATGAACCATGAGCTGTGGAACATGCTTCTCTATTTCTCTTTGACAGGCACTGTCCTCTTGTTTCTGAGTGCAGCAGTCTTTCTGATAAAGAGTCACTGTTGCATATATACCTGTACATATAAAAATATACATACATGTGCATTTATATACTATGTATTATGCATGCATGTATATATTATATATTTTATAATTATACAAAAGTTACAAAAATGTTTAGAGTAAATGAATATTAAATTAAAATGCGGGAAAGTAAAAGAAATATGGTTTAATAATAAAAACTAACATTTGTTAAGTAATTACTATGCTGAGTAATATTCCAAAGAACTTTATATGAATTAATTAATTCAATTTTTTTGATAATTCTATGGGCATGTACTAATATTTCTTCATTTTACACAAGAGATGGAGATGCAGAGAATTGTTCTCAGATGCATAATAAGAACTAACAATGATGTTATCTTCTGAGGCTTTTGCTTTGCATGAAGGGCCCAGATGGGTATGTTATAAGATTCAACCTGGGTGGTGGAAATATAGGTTGTTCTGTTTTCTTATTTTAGTCTCTGATTAAAAACAATATTCTATAGTAAATTATAAGTTTGTAATGGGAAAAAAATAGCAATGATTTTTTTTTTACTAATGACTTTAAAATGCAGATGATGCCTTTTTCTTTTAGTAACATTGTCATTATTAGAAAGCTTTAAGAAAGATAAAGTCAGTCCAAGCCCTACTACATTCAAATTGATGAGAAGGTTGATGATGAGAAGGAGAGATGTAATTAAATGATAAGAGGAAGATACATGAGTGGACACCCATGTTGATCTCTTTCACCCTAACTTAGAGTTAGTCCTAAAGTCCCTTCCACCTTCCATGCATGTTGGGTGTGCCCTCTCCCATTTATATTTAAATAACCATCTTTTCAAGTATTTTAGGTCCAAAGGGTCAAACTTGTAAGGCAATGGATCCTATTCTAGATGTAGGAAGTGGCTACTCTATATTCTTGGCAGATAAAATATTTTGCATCCTTCTGTCATGTCTGTTACTTAAAATCTATGGAAATGCCAGTAAGCTCAAGACTATAGGGTGACAAGAAAAGAAACAAGTTGCAAGTTGTGTGTACATAGAATAGATGCTAGAAAAAGCCAAAAATGAATGTGCAGTTGCTAAAAGTGATATAATTAAGATATTAAGTGTATTATTTTTGAGTCAAAATGCATATTTAGAATGATAACTCATTAATCACATTTCAGTGTTCTTACTGAGTTCTATCTCATCAGCTAGCAATCCCTCTACTCTTTATGTCTCCCTTTCTCTTTCTGGAAGACATCTGCACAAAAATTTTATAGCAGAAGTCAAACCTTTTGCTCCCCCAAAGTAAGTCATGGTGTACATTATCATCAGAAATAAAATAATGTCAAGATAGTTAAATGCACACCATTCCTTTCTAAAATCCTGTTCATGAGAGAGTAAACAGTTATTTTTCCCCCTCAGAGTTGACAAAGAACAGAATTCACCCATTTTTTTTTCTGATATTTTTTTAATCATGCTTTGCTTAGTCAAAACGTGTATGGCTGCATGATCTTGATTTACATCAAACTGACACAAAGGTGTTAATTTTATAGCAAGAATTTGTGGATTGCATGGAGAGATGCTCTAAAAAGAAACATTTCTACTAGAAAGCAACAGGCTTTGGTAATTCTCAATGACAACTACCTGTCGAGAGGGAAAGGAGAAATAAAATCATAAGTTTAGAAATGGCACAAATTAATAAATCACAATATTAGTAACCCTAAGAATGTATTGAGTTGTAATTATGTGTGTGACATGGGCTGCCAGCAAGACATAAGAATAAAAATATTTCAATTCATCTTCTTTCTAAAGTTCCTATTATTGTTTTCAAAGGAGCTTTCCAATCTGTCAGGTTTATCTATGACAACTCAGAAAGTTGATTTTTATGCTGCTATAAATGGTTTCTACAGTTGTCATAAATTCAGAAACATAATATGCTAGATTCTATAACAGCAGGGTCCTAATTAAGGTGTTCGTGAGTGACTTTAAATAAATGTTAGTTTCTACATCATTAGCTTTTCCTTTGATCTTTTTCTCTAGGAACAAAAGAGACCATGTGACAATGCAATGATGTATATTTTCAATTATTAAAATAGAAATATGGATTATTAGCTGGATATGACATATAGCACATAAATAAATTCAGAGGTAATTAAGAGGAATTTCAACTTTACTTATAAAAAAGATTTGCACAGAAAACATGAGTGAGTAGATGGTAGCAGTTGAGTCATTATTTGAACATCTAATTTTTTGGCACCAACACAGGAACTTTGCTGGATCATCATTTACATTGATAAGCAGCGAGCCCCATCATGGGCTCCACAGCAGGCATTTTATGTTCTACAGTATATTATGGACTATATTTCTTAAAAAGGAGTTTGAATGAGCCTTTTTTAAGGATTATCAGAGGCTACCTATATTCCAAGTATTTTCAGACACCATATTCCTTCTTCCTTCAGAGTCTCCCAACTGATGGCGCATTAGCCTATGCATGAATATGGGCCAAAAAAAATTGGACTTTTGAAGGATGGGCTCAGTTCTTTTCAAAAGTGCTCTTATTTATATCATTTTCAAACAAGCTTATTTCTGTCTGAAGCTGGCACATCTGCCCATGGCAGATTATTGGGAGTGCCCTAATGCAAGCTGACTCCTCACACATGCTATCCCATCACACAGGAGGTGATGAGCCCATGGTGCTCTGGAACCAATACTAGAGTAGGCTAGAAAAAAGTCTCTGACCAAGCAAGGAGATGCAGTTGCTCCTTTCGTTGTGGTTGTCACTGCTTCTCCCAGTGAAGCAGGCAACAGATAGTGACATCCAAACAATGAGTTTTGTGCTATTTTTTTTTAAGGTTTTTGTTTTGTTGTTATTGAGTAACATTGCTTTACAACACTGTGTGGGACTTAGTGCTGTGCTCTTGCTGCCACTCAGCTGGTGCCCCAGGTATCTCAGGTATCTTCACAAGTATCCCAGCCCCCTCCCTGAGCCCGACTCTCCTTGCTCCTGGCCAGCCAGGTCTGCTGCTGCCAGTCCCTTCCCTGTGGTCACTGCTCTGCATGGATCCTTCTGCCTTGTCACATTTCACTGAGTCAAATGCCTGCTAGATCTTTAGCCCAGAGACTCTAAAATAAAAGAAAGTAAATTTACCTGAGTTGCTGAATTCATAAAGTGAGAGCAAAATTATTTCGCTGCTCTCCCCAGGAAGATGAACATATCACCTCATACTTAATCTATAGTGACTTCATCCTGTATCTTTTGTTTAGAACAGTTTTGAGGACAAACGTGGTAAATAGCTTTCACCATTTTATAAAATGGATACCTACTCTTGCAGGTAGAACTAAGGGCTGAAAATAGCCCCTGTTCCCAAAATTTAGGTTATAGCCTTCATTCTCCTCCTATTAACTGGGCAGGTCACAGAATTCCCACATCTAACTCCTCTTTTTGACAAAAATGCCAGGGGTAAAACATCTTCCCTGTTGCTCTGAGGTGGTAAAAAAAAAAAAGGAGAGGCCTGAAACTGAGTTTGCTATTTAATCAGAGGAAGTAAACATGTATACTTGGGCACGTGGCAGAGGGGGCAGGGCAGGGATGCTCGTGTTCTGAAAAGTTAGGAGATGCCTGTGGTGTGTTGGCTGAAGAGACGTAAGAAGGAGAGAGATGAGACTGGTGCAGCAGGCTCAGGTGGCAGGAAGAGAGGAACGTCTGATGCAGAATGAAAAATGACAGCATGTTTGGCCCAAGAGAAGAAATGTACTGAAGCCCCGTAATCTCTTTCCCGCCATGGCATTAACCCAGCTGGAGTGCCAATCTCATTATAAATCACAGAAATTTGGATTCTGGTCTACACAGAATGGAGCTCTTAGTGGAAATCTCAGCACAGAGGTTGTGGACAGACCCCTAGGCAGTTGACAATAGGATCCCACCTGGCTGGGATGTGCTTCTTCTCCTTAGAGTTCCTCCCCACTCATAGGGTCACCACCACACAGTCAAGACCTGTGGCGGGGATTTTAGCATAAAACATTTCTGTTTTCTCCTTTTTAAATGTGTGTCCACTTTTTATGTGACTTCTTGGAAATTCCGTACTGCATAGGTAAATTACCAAAAGGCCATTTGTAAGGTGCTAAAGAGAATTCTTTGATAAAAGGGGTCTGGTTGAGGATGGTGAATTGAACTTTGGGTGTGGGGGTCGCTGATCCTCTGCCTTTGGGTTTCTCTACTCAGCAGATGGTTGTCACTTTGTGGAATTGTCCAGGCTGTCTCCTCCTGCTGTTTTGCTGGCTGGAAACCCCTGAAGATACATGCTCTGATTTCTCATCGTTTGTGACCCTCATGTTCCTGCTTCCTCAAACCCCTTCAACCAAGTAGTCCCTTTCTCTGTGTGGTTGTTCCTCTCACTTTCTTTGATTTGTCCAACCTGATGAACTTTATTTCACATTCTTTCTGATAGAAGTGGGTCTTCTGAAGAATATTAGACACTGTCCCCCTGTACTCTTGCTTTTCTCATTCTGAAGTTGCTTTTTATAAGAGATGGATCAACTAAGTATCCCATTTTATTCCCAGTTTTTTCTTGTTTCAAATGATAATGGAATGCTCATTGTAAACATAGGACTTTAAAAGATCTGGAAAGTATATAAAAGCATTATTAAAATAAGATATATGCTAGATAATATAAATAAATATGGTTTGATAAATATCATGTGGTAAATATGTTCTAAAGATTCCCTCAAAAGACTATCTACCTATTGATAAGCCTTTTTCATTTTTAGTAATTTATGTATATTGGATTTCTAACCAATCTATATTTTTTGAGAAAGGGTTTTTACTATTGAAGAACTTAAGAGCAGATCACTGAAGTATTTCAAAGTAATTTTAAAAGGAAAGTTCCAAAATTTTGTTTATTAATGATGGTTTTTAAAGATAAGTTTATAGCCTTCGGGTGGGTTTTGTAGAAAATAACACCAATCTTTATGTACAAATCATTGTAAGTTTGAAAGAATAATTTGTTTTATTTGATATTATTATTTAGGTGCAGAGAAAGGAAGGGCAGAATCAAGGAAGAGAGAGAGACAGAAAGTTAAATATCAAGAAAAAGGAAGTAGAAATAATCCTCTCGACCAAAAGTTCATCCAATATTTCCCTTGGAAATGCCTTTTAAATCTGATAATGAGACTTTTTTTGTTACCCCAAATGAATTTATTTCTTTTACTCTCAGGAAAATTTTCTGTTGCATTTAGCAGAGTTGCTCATAAGAATCAACCAGATTAAGACTTAATGCTTGAGCCTGATATTCCAAGGGCAGTGTCAGCTCATTGGCCACTGGAAGCTCCCTGGGGTCAGTGAGGGCGCAAACTACTGCTTTGGACAAGCTCTTAGAGAGGGTGAAGGTTGAATGGGGGACTTGATCTTCTCTTTGGGACACTGACCAGAACTTTGTATTCTCTTGGGATGGGGAGAGAGGAAGCAGAATGACTACCTGCTTGAAAGTTATCCTTCCAATGGTGGTAAGAACCTGTCACCAGAGAACCAGGACCCCACATGGTCAGCACTACCTTTGCACCCTGGTGCTCAGTTCCTTGATGAGCATGTTGAGAGCCACTTTGGGCCCAGCATTGTTCTGGTTATTATGAAGATGGAAAAGACCAGAAGATGGAGATTTTCACTATAAGGGCTTCTCAAACTAGTTGGAAAAATATGATGTGCATGAAATAAACAATTATTCAAAATAGTTAATGCGCATGTGCCAATATGTATAGTAGAGAATATAGTAAGAAAATTCAGGATGGCATCTGTGCCAGAATCAGATGAAAGAAAAGAGATTGGATATTGATGGTTGTTGGGGATTAGTGAGGATTTGGGTAGACCAAAGGGAGAGGAAAACAAGAAAAGCAAGTTGAGTAGCTCTGAGGATGAATGAGTAAGACCAGAGGCTCCAGGGTGTTAGCTGGAATAAGGATGCTTTGACAGAGACCCAATTGTGAAGGGCTTTGATGACTAAACTAAAGGAATTTGGAATTTTTCCATTAGCAGTGTTAAGCTCTTAGAACTCATTCTTCCAAATTTAAGGGGGACTATTTTCTCTTTATTTGTTCGCCAATGTCCCTGTTGTTCATTCCTTGTCAGATTTGTAATCTGAAGAAACCATGTAGAAATGCTGTTTAAGGGAAAACTAAGCTGGTTCCAAATGAAGAAAGAATGAGTGAGAAGAGAGACAGATGCATCAAGTCCAATTCATAGGCTAGATGTATCCTGATGAGCTCTAACCTCCTGCTCTGGCAGTTAGAATAGCAGTAGAGGGGACATTTCATAAAATGAGGTGTTACAGTCTGGGGACGAAATAACTGTAAGAGATAAAAGAGAAAGAAATAAACAAATCTAAGAAAAGAATCTAAGTTTTGTTCTCAAGGAAAAACTTACTATGGATGGAAAGAATACCAGAAAGGATGTTTCAGCCAGAATCTTGATTTTCTTTTATAGTCTAATCCAGCAGTGTCCAACAGGAGCATTATGGAAACTTAGAAAGTTTTAAATTTTATAGTAGCCACATTAAAAAACTAAAAAAATAAACAGAAGAATATGTTGATAAGGTTTTATTTAACTCAATACATTGAAAGTGTTATCATTAACATGCAATCAAAATAAACCATTATTTGTGAGACACATTTCTTTTTGTCATAGTGTCTTTGAAATCCAGTGTGTATTTCACACGGACAAAACATCTCAATCACATTTCAAATGCTCAGTGTTAGAGATCACCAACTCAAGTCCTTTGACCGCAGTGTGGCTTGCAACTTGCAGCTAAGTTCTGATTGATCGCCCAGTATTTAAAAACTAGGACAAAAAAATGAATTTGAGAATCGTTACCAAAACATATGCTCATCCCAGAGCCTATGTCTGTTTTATACATGTTTCCATTCCCTGCATGTGTCTGAAACCAGTTCTGCTCTAACTATTCAAAGTATTTGCCTGTACAAAAGTCAAGCTGAGAGGGAGCAGGAAAGGAGGTCTGAACACATCACTTCATTGTCTGACTGACTTTTATGGAGTCATTTTCCTCCTTCAAACCATCAGCCTAGGTTATTTTGCTCATTCTTAGCACAGTATTAGTGGCATTTAGTTCACTCTACCCTGACTCCTTCTGGATCAGAAGGAGAAATTGTTTGTTGCCCGTGGCACCAGAATGGCTAAGATTCTCCAAAACAGTCAACCAGGAGACTAGAATCATTTCCTCTCCTATTTATACCTTGCAAAGACTTTCATAAAATTAATGGCAAAATTCCTATCCCTCTTCTGCCAATGAATAGATTGGACATTAAAGTTTATTTTCTGTAAAGCTCACTCTTGGCTATAACTTATCTTGTCTAGACTTACTTTTCTGTAGAAATTTCTTTTGACAATCTTTTTTTTTTTTTTTTTTCATTTTATTCTCCTACTATTCAAGGTGGAGATTCTACCATCTATCACATAAGCATATCAATTCATGTATACACATTTGTCCAAAACAATGCTATTTATTTCCATTTATTTATCCCATGCTATTTATTTCTTTCTAGTAACTTACCTGCTGCTGAGTCCAGATGACTGACCCAGATTTGTCACTTGGCCATTGGTCCAGACTCAGGGCTGAGCCAGTCAGTCTTTCCCAACAGGTTTTTGTACATGGGACAAAGACTGGTGTCTCACCAATGGCTGATTTTGTAATAATTACACCCAAGTAATAAAAATAATAAAAGAATGGCATAGGTAACACTAGAATAATAAGTCAAGGACAGTAGTACAATAGAAATAGTAACACTAGTAACCAGTAACACAACACTAATAGCTACAGATGCTTCCTCCAGAGGATGATTTTGTAAAATTGACTCCTCAATACGAGGTGAGCAATTTTATAAAGAAAATTAAATGACAAGGCGATTGTGGACTTAGGCCACATTCTTAGTTTTCCTGGACTTCTTCTGGACTGCCAGATGTGGAAAATGGTTGATGAATCAGAAATAGCTCCCATCTCAGAACCATTATATTCTCTCTAGGAGGCACGTAAGGGGTCATGACTAAAAGTGCCCAGGTGGTTCAAGTCCCGATGGACTTCAAACGTGCCACCAGCTGCAGATGAACCCATGACAGATCAAAGAGGAAGCTAGTTTTTGGTGAAAATGTATACTGTGGAAGCTTTTCTGGTATCATGACCACATTCCTAAAAAAAGATCGTGAAGAATCTCTTAGAACTATAGATTTTCCTCAATTTATTATGGAATTATGTCCTGATAAACCCATCATAGGTTGAAAATATCATAAGCCAAAAATATTTTCAATACACCTAAGCTACCAAATGTCTCAGTTTAGTCCACCCTACCTTAAATATGCTCACAATATTTACAGTAGCCTACAGTTAAGAAAAATCATCTAATGCAAAGCCTACTTTATAATACAATGTGGAGTATTTCATGTATTATATTGACTATTGTGCTGGGAGTGAAACCAGAGTGCTGGGGTGGCCTCTCCCACTAAGATCACAGCTGAAATTGCACTAGGCTGGAGGACTATTAGAAGCATTTAACTAAACTTAATGCTGAATGATGAGGGTGCTACAGTGACAGGGCCATCAATTTCTCTTTTCTGGTGAGGTTCCAGAATAGCTGGTAGAAAACACAGTAGAATATTGGCTGTTTACTTCTTTTACTAGCTCATGACTGCTGTCCAGCATCATAAGACATTATCTAGCATATGTCTATACCAGAGAAAAGATCAAAATTCTAAATTTGAATTATGGTTTCTAATGAGAACATACTGTTTTCACACCTTTGTAAAGTCAAAAAATCACAAGTTGAACTTTTGTAAGTCCAGCACTGTGGATACAAGTTGATAAATCTCAATTCTGTCCATGTGAAACTGCTAACAACCAAAATAAGAGTTAGACTGATTGAGGATAAATATAAACCTTAGCAGTGGAAAAGAAAAAATGGTCTATCATGGAATATCTTGCATAACTCATTAAAATTTGGGATGGGTAGCTGCACCTAAGTATGCAATCAAAAGAAATGACATAATGTACTTCATTTTTAACATTTCTTGTCTTGATAATCAAATAAACTGTTCACTTTTGTATTCTTCACAGTACATATAACCTATCTTGTATGCATAGATGCTTAGTAAATATTTTCTTTCTTAACTAAAGTTTTTTTGTTAAAGCTCATTTTTAATATGATTTGTTATGTTAGAGGGGATGTCTATCTTAGGCAGTATACCAATTAGAAACAAAGAATGGAGAGAGAGAAAAATGGACTCTAATCTAGCTGAAACATAAAAAGAAGAATTTCCTAGGAGTCTGCTGGTGAATTGACATTTTAAATTTGTTTTATCAATTATCTGATATGAGAACTTCTTCCTAATTCATTTTCTTTCATGAACATTCTGTGTAAACTCAGTGGAGAAATTTAACCCTCCAGTGCCTGAATTTTCCATCATTTGGAAAATTAGAAAGAACAAGCTATCAGGCAGACATACTCTGAATCCTGTGATGACCCAAAATTTAAAAGAAGTCCCAAAATCCCACCAGCGGAAGCGTGAATCCAAACCCATTTTCAAGCAACCTCTACTCTTTTCTTGTTCATTTAAATGTATATTGAGGTCCTGTTCTCCCTTATACTACCTGTGTACCTCATGGCTGTTATCTCTTGTTTGAGAGACAGAAGAGCTTCAGAGGAGGACATTTTAGTATTTCTGACTATATCTTACCATAGAAGAGACCAAAGCATGCAGTAACAATGAGATTCTTCATTAAAAATATGGTGATGATTTTGTGATTTAGTTCACTGCACTATGAAAAGCATAGGCTATAAGTGAAAAAAAATGGAGAGTTTATGAAACAAAATCAAGAGTCTGAAACATTCGGTGGCAAGTAACTGATTTGAAACCTTTCAAAATGATTACAACAAAGGGGAAGGTTGTTGTTTACTCCCATTCTTTGGAAAAGACTGACGTTTTATTTGGCTTTGCCATATCTCTGGTGGCTTGCAGAATAGCAAACTCATTAAAAACTAAAGGATTCTTTTGTAGTTACAGGTGAGATATATCTTTAAGCTCACAGAACATATCTGAGGTAACAGAATTCCTGTGTGAACTGGTAAAAATAAGAGGCTGGAGTTTGGATTATTGTTATGAACACCTAAAAAATGATCCTGAGGCCATATAAGGCACATATTTTGTATTAATACTTATTGACCTTCCTTACAATAACTTTGAAGTTCAAGCATGTGTTGCTTGTCTGACTGGATGTCTCATAGTTTTTAAAGTTAAGTACTAGTTCATCTAATTTTATAGTTTTAAATGTATTTATAAGTTTAATCAGCGAGACAAAACTATCACCAAGAGTTATGCAAGAATGCATAGAAAAAGTGACCTATACTTTTGGTGTGGGCTGGTGTAGGGAAGGTTCTTGGAAAAAGTAATCAGAATTGAGATCTTAAAACGATGAGTCACAACTCACACAGTACTCAGGAAATTGGTCTCGTGTGCTACTGCTTCAGGAGAAAAAGGTTAACAGTTCTAAGAATGATGAAATTTGGGGTTTTAAAACATAATCAAAATATTTTCCTTCTCTTCAAAAATCACTGAGTCTGTGTGCATGTGTGATTTCTACTCTTGATTTTACAGAAAAATAAGCAGATGGATAAATTATCACTATTTTGAAGTGATAAGGAGCAAAAGTCACTCTAAGGTAGAAGGAATGTCTGCAGAGTAAGAATTGACTAAAAATGTTGGGTTCCTTTGCCTGGGAGATAAAGGATATATGATCAAAATTTATTAATTTCATGAAAGATGTGGCTGACATTATCATGGACTTGTTAACCAAATTCTAGAATATCTAAACTACGGGGTTGTCTTTAAAATTTCAACAGAGAAGTTTTTGGATAGAAGAAAGAAAATGCTTTTGTACAGTGAGAAAGACATTTATGGAAGTATCATGAAGTTGTAGCCTGAAAATACTGTATAAACATATTCAGAGAGAGTAACAGATCCACAGTAGATTTATTTAGGGAGATCTGGATTTGATGTAAATGGCTTTTAAGATAATAGAAAGACACCATGCTCTTATGATGTTTTCTTAGTTTCACTTTCTAAATCATAATATTTATAGAGAAAAATACTTATTTTAAGATGTTTATAGTCACTAATGAATTTTCATGTATAGAGTCACTGCAAAAACACTAACATACCATCAGCCAGTGCCCAATTAGGCCATGATTTCTAAAATCCCTCTTTGTAATTGGGATCAACAGCATTTTTCTCTGGGTAGAAAACAAGGCCTCCCTATATCTTCAGCTATAAGACACGGACATAGTCAACTCCCCCCTTGCCTCCACTGGAGACACAAACAGAACTCTTATCTCTACTATCTTTTCCCATTGGAGAATGGACAACACTTATATTTTACCTCATTTTCCTTTTATATTCTAATCCAGAGGCATGTAAATAACAACTTCTCAACATCAATTCATTCCTTCCATACATGGACTTTGTCTCCTGATGTAGATGATTTCTACAGAACTGTCTTTCCTTCCTTCTTGATATCTATTTGAATTGAACAACCATTCCCTGAGGCATCATCACAGGTGGGCACACCTCTACTTTGCCATCCAGCACCTCATCTCCCTATACCTGGGAAGACAACAGGGTGGATTTCCTGGCTTCATGTGCCAGACCTCTGGAGAGTGGGGTATTTCCTGAACTCAGAAGGCTCCTGTGCTGGCTTATTTAATAACTTTGTGCCACTCCCTTGAAATTCTTAATTATTGTTGTACATGGTGCCCCTTACTTTGACTTTGCGCTGGGCCCTGAGGCTCATGCAGCTGGTCTTGGAGAAACAATCTCTGACCCTCATTTACAATGAAAAGAGCAATACATAGAAATGAAGAGCATGTCTTTCACCAGAAGGGTAGAGCTAGGGAGTAGTTGAGACAAACTTTCAAATTCGGAGCTTCTGACTTTACACGCTTCTTCCACTGACCATCATTCACCAGTCTCCCCCTGAGGTTATAGCCCCTTGGCCTCAGCATTGTCACTGTGGACTGAAAGCCTCTGATGGGGATTTTTTTCCAGTGGGCACAGGAAATCATGGCCACTTTGTACATTCAGTTAAAGACTCATTTCTTCCCATTGACCTTCCACTGGCCCTGCCCTGATAGACAGGAGACGGTTGAATTGTTGGTAGGGGCCTGAGGGGGAACAGTGTACATCCACAATTTCAATTCAGACACGGAAGTTCTATGAAATGAGGCCTTTTGGCACAGGTGCCCCATACACTCACTGCAAATGAATATGATGTGTTGAACGATAATTTCCTCCCTGCTTGGACTCTTTACCCTATCCCTTTAGCCCTGCCTCTGCCAGGGGGTGATTGGGGACCATGACCCAGCCATGATGTCACTGTTCAGGAAGCCACATTCACAGCCCTGTCATGAGGCAGACAATGATGCCATTCTCCTCTGAAGCAGAAATGTCTTCTTTGAAAGCACAATAAAATATCCAAAACCCATGTTTTTGCTTTTTGCTGAAATTTCTCCCTCCCCTACCTGTCTTCTCTTTTGTCCCAGTTTCAGCAGAGGTGTTCAAGGTAAAGCTCTAGGGTGACTTACAGGGGTGACCTGCCACCCACTGATAAAATAGAAGACACTGCTTAAGGCTACTGAGCTCTCAGAACTTATCTGAAAGTGTCTGGTTTAGTTTTGTCAGTTCCTTTAGTGGAAGGGGCCAAAAGGCCTGTGGTGAAGGACTGTGGGTGCTATGATGGTGGGCGTGGGGTGGTGATATACATCTGGGGAGGTGTGAACCTATTCCGCTAGATCATATACAGTGTTGTATATCAATCTGACCTCAATAAAAAATAAATAAAAGAAAGCAAGTAAAAGTGTCTGTTTGTGAAGCATCTTTTCTACTTATGGCTTCTGTTCGTGTGAATGAAAAAAAAATCATTTTTAATACAATTTCTCAACGAAAGCAAAATGAGAACACATGAGTCACTGGTACAACTAAAAGGGTCTTGTAGTGAAGGGTCCAGGCAGAACATCATAAAAGGAAATTGTTTTGCTTGAAGAGGAGTGGTATCTTGCTGTAGAACTTCCTTTATGAATGGGAAGCAACACTACTAAAATCCAATGAAACCACAAAAGACACCAAATTGTCAAACAACAAAGAAAAAGAATGGGTATCACACTTTCAGACTTCAAACTATAATACAAAACCATAATAATTTTAAAAGGGAGGTACTGAAACAGAAACAAACACAGAGATCAGTGGAATAGAACTGAGAGTCTAGGAAACAAAAGCACACCTACATGGACTGTTCATCTATGACAAAGGGACAAAGAACTTACACTGGATCAAGGAGAGCCTCTTTAATAAATGGGGTTGGGATGACTGGACAACTGTATACAAAAGAATGAAACCAAATTTCTACCTCACATCATACGTTAAAAATCAATTCAAAATGGATAAAAGAATTGGATGTAAAACCAGAAATCATAAAACAAATAGAATAAAACATTAACAAAACACTTACCAACATACACATCAGTGTTGCTTTTAGGAACTCACCTCCAATTATCAAGGGAAACAAAAGTGAACATAAGCAACTGGAACTACATTAAACTAAGAAGTATCTGCACAGTGAAAGAACCTGGAACTAAAATTAAAAGGTGCCATACTAAAGGGGATAAAATATTTGCACACTAGGACCTCCCTGGGTTAAATGGCAGCACTATGACAATATCCACAGCCACTGCAGCATGAGTTCGATCCCCAGCAAGGGAAGTGACCCATATGGTGCAGCAGACCTCCTCTGTCTTGTCCACTGCTCCCCTCAGCAGTGTATTTCAGTAGAGCTGCCTGTTCAGCTTCCCACTCTATCTCTGATGAACCCTCTCATCCCCTGCACCAATGGCTTATACCCCAGTTCTTGCATACATAAATAAATAAATCTTAAAAAAATATTTACACAACATACATCTGACAATGGACTGATAACCCAGACCTACAAAGAACTCACACAACTCAACAAAAATAAAACAATCCAATCAAAAAATGGGCAAAAGAGAGAAACAGGCACTTCTCCAAAGAAGTGGTCAGAAGACACATGAATATGTCCATTCTCATTTATAATCAGGAAATGAAAATCAAAACCTCCTCATACCTGTAAGAATGGTCAATAATGGAAAGATCAGAAAAAAACAAGAGCTGGTGAGGGTAGAAAGAAAAGAGAAATCTACACAGTTGGTGGGAATGCAACCTGGTCCAGCTCCTACAGAAAACAGGATGGAGGTGTCACAAAACACTAAACACAGGTCTGACATATTCCATAGTAATTCTACTTCTAGGTATCTACCCCCAAAATTAAAAAAAAATCCTATTTTGACAGGAAACTTGCACTTATATGTTTATTGTGGTACTATGGATAATAGCCAAATTATTTAGAAACAAGCTAAATGTCCGAAATCAAATAAGTGAATCAAGGACAGCGTGGTATAGATACACAGTGAAATATGACTCAGTGACCAAAAAAGATAAAGTCCTTCCACTTGGGGCAACAGGGGTGGGCCTGGAAGGGATAATGTTAATGAAATAAACCAAAAGGAGAAAGCTGAATATCAAATATTGTCACTGATATGTGGAATACAGAAGAATAAAAACAAACTAGGGTCTGAGAAAGACAAGATTAAAAACGAATCCCTGAAAGCTAACTATAGAACTGAAGCATCCACAGTGTGGGTAGTGTTTGAAGAAGGGGTGAGGGAAAAAAAGGGAACAAAATGGACAGTGGTGGTGGACTAAGGATGATCAGGTGGCAGGTGCACTATAGTGGCAATATATGAGGGGGGGCCCTCTAAGGCCAAAATACCAATAAAAATATAAAGCAATGTCACCCTCATTAGGAAACAAAGAACTTCCTTTGCTCAGCCATGCAGTGCACATCGTGGTTAAAGCATGCCATTGAATAGCTGTGCAGAGCCTGCCCCTAAAGTTTGGCTGGATTTATGTTACATTTTTGGTAGGGGGGGAGCAGAAGAGGAATGCACAGTCACTTCATGGGCTTGTGACATAAACTGAGTTTAATATTATGTTGTTACTTTTTGATAGTTTCTTAACAGGGGTCCCTAGGGCCCTCTGTTGCCCTCAGTCCCACAGATTATAAAGCTGACCATACCCTTAGCGATTTCCTCCACATTTACCAGAAAATTCTTCAAACTTCTTTCCATGATATTATGGAGTCACTTTGCTTCCCACTTAAAATTTGAAGATGTGTCTGTGTGTGCTCACACACATACATGTCTATGTCTGCTTCTGAAGGAGGCTGTATGAATCAGAGAATAAACCCTCACAGGTACATTTTGAATTGGAGACATAATAACAGAAAATCCCCTGCATCAATTTCACATTCACTCATAGGGGTATTTGTTCCATCTGTTCCAATATAATATCTTAGCTGTCACCTTCATCTAGGGTATAATATGCTTAGATTGCACTTCAGTTTAGCATATGATAGAATGGGTGATGCCTATTTTTCAGATTGCCATGTTGAAGTTGGGGGTGCATATCTCTGACTGCTTGTACCAGTGAGAAAAAGTCCCACTTTTCTGAAAGTTGTAAAATGTGGTAAATTTACAGGGAATTTTTTTATTTAATGAAATGGTGTTGATTTGAGAAATTCTGTATATCATATCAGCAACATCACTGTCTCATGCCGTCTGTTATGGCATGATTGTGGATTTCACTTGGCTTTAATCATAAGAGACATTATAGATTTTGGAACAGATGTAAATAATTGAATGGTTATGTATATAATTAGAAGGAAGAGGTCAGGTGAGTAAATATTCCTAACAGCTATCTGTCCGGGAGAAGGGATGCACATGAAATTGACCACAGAAAATTTGGACTTCCTTCTCCCTCTGTATTCACCCAGAAGTTATAACTTGTGACTTGCAGCATCCATTAACAAGAATTGACAAACATTTTCTCCAAAGGGACAGATAGGAAGAGATTTAGGCTTTGTGTAATGTCTTGTAACTGCTCTGCTTTACAGATGTGGCACAATGAAGCCATGGGCATTATATGAACAAATAAGCATAGTTATGTACTAATAAAAAAATAAATAATGCAGGAGGGGAAGGAGCTGCTCATCGGCCATGGTTTGGGAACTCATAGCCCAGACATATATTGTATATTTGCTTACTCCTCATCCTGGTTTGACATATTGGTCCTACATAGCTTAAGCACAAAGAATGATCTTATTCTCATTACTTTCCTCACTGGTGTTATAAAATGACCATTTAAAAATTTCATATACAGATTAAATGGTTAATAAGTTTCAAATTATAATTTAACAGGCTAACAATCTGGGTGTGCATACAGTCATGGGAGTAAAGACTTAAGACAGACATAAGGAGATGTGCTCTAGTTTCATGTAAAATGATGGAGGTCGGTCCCACGTTTGGGGTCAGCAAGCTAGGGAGGGGCTTGCAGGCCTTTCCACACTTGTTTCAGTGTAGAAGATACTTGCATACAGACTGTGCTTTCATCTGCCACCCAAGAATTGTAGTAACCAAATGGGAGTCCCAGTGGCCTAGGGGTTAAGTCTCAGCACTATCACCACTATGGCCTGATCCCCAGTCGGGAAGCTGACTCACAGATGGTGCAGAAGACCTGTCCCATCTCCCCCCCTGCTTCCCTTAGCAGTGTATTTCAAGTTGATCTGCCTTTTCTGCTCCCCACTCCATCTCCTGTGAATCCTCTCACCCCCGACACCTCTGGCCCATACCCAGTTCTTCAATGTAAAATTAAAAAAACAAAACATAAAGGAACTATCGATAACATACCAAAGAGAAGTCACTTCTAAAGCACCTCAAGAAGTTCCTGGTTGGAATAGTCTACTCTTACTCTGTAACTTTACATACTTAACATGGTTTATATTAAAACAATAAACAACATTCTCAAAGAGCAGTACCATTGTTAAGATGTTAACAAATTTACCTTAAATATTTTAAGAGTCTGAGTTTAGTCTCTCATATTACATATGCATTAATAGATATCAAATATATCAGTATATACTTATAAGTGTATATCACTGAAATGTCTATGTAGTTATCTATACATAAAGAATAGTGAATTAATTTAGGGAGTTTTGTTTTTTCCTGTAATGAGATCACTTTCTAGTTAATATAAAATGTATTAGTTGCAGCACTGTGAAGCTATCCGCAGTCACTGTAGCACAAGTTCAATCCCCAGACAGGGAGCTAACCCTTATGATGCAGCAGACCTCTCCTGTCTCACTGGTTGCTCCCCTCAGCAGTGTATTTCAGTCTATCTGCCTGTTTTGTTCCCCGCTCTGTCTCTGGTGAATCCTCTCATCCCCCACGCCTCTGGCCTATATCCCAGTTCTTGTATGCATAAATAAATAAATATTTTAAAAAATAACAATATACTTCGAGAGCAAATGAGCCCAGTGAGATATTTCTGCTAAACAAGCTATCTTTTACACTGATATATACCCTGCATTGTTTTATCCAGCCTTCTCTTAAACCATTATATTATACATTATATATAATCTCCTAAATTACAGGTGCTAAAATATGATATTAAGTATAATGATGATGAAGGTTCATGGAAGTCTAAGAAAGCCTGGGTTAGCAAAATTAGATTTCCTTTCTGCAGCATAGAATAGCCTTAATATGTTAATGATAATCTAATCTTCAAACAGAAAATAATGGAGATTTTCCCCATTGATAAAATAAACCTCTTTTATCATGGGACTCTATCTGTGTGGGGACTGTGTATTAAAATTCTTGGTTTTAGAATAGTTTAAATACAGTGTCATCTATCTCGTGTGTTGTTGCTGTCAATCACTATATTGCTCTCCAGTGGGTGGGTACCCTAAGTCCGAAATGTTCACTATTATATGCATGGTTTCCTACGTGATGTAAACGCTCTTCATAATGCCAGACTGACTAGATAAGCAAATGGGTTAATTAATTCCATTTAATTAGCATCCAGATAATTAACATTCTCTAACAACTTCCAGGCTTGTCATGTTCTGATATTTGTGAAATCTAGAACTAACTTAATGTTTATATATTGATTAGTAATTATAAAAGTTCCCTAAGTTGCCAAAATATAATTTTGGCATTTTATACTTCAGTCTTTTAATATTTCAAAATATTACTTCTCTAAGTTCTAAGAAGCTTGATGCTTTCCTTTCCATGGACTTTTGGGTGGAAAAAAATAGGTAATTTATTTCTGCATGTCTAAGACATTGGCATCTTTACATTTTACCACTGCTTGTGTTTGGAACATACTTCCCTTTATGGTCACTACCAAACACCTCCTTATCTTTGGAATGCAAACTTTCCAGTGGTGAAATGCATGTCCATGGGAACCCCTAAATGTCTCAGTCCTCTAAGGTATGATTAATTAGTAACTTAGTACCTCCAGCCTCAGATGAGTAGACATATAACATTTCTATTAGTGTCTGTCGGAAAAATAATTGGATGAGTATGTTTCTGAAAGTTCTGCTCACATACTCTAGATTTTCCTTTGCTCAAGTGCATTTCTAAAAATTCAGTTCTAGAGCAAAACTGAGTATACCTAGAAATGAGTTCCCCACTCCCATATTTTTCAAACTTGTGATGCTTTTTAAAGAAAAAGAAAATTACTTTCTAGAGTGTTGATTTAATAACTTGCCGTACTGTATAAATATATAAAAACTCTACAGTAGAAATATGCTTATAAATTCAATAAAACATAGATTGAAATTTATACATAAATATAAGATTTAAAAGCCACTGAATTTTAGATGAACATTACTTGGTAGGCATTGTAGGTCTAACTATTAAGAGAACGGCTCTCCAATCGAAGTGTCATGCTTTCGTACAGTCTTTTGACTTCATCTTGACCATCGCTGTCATTGCTGCTTTCTGATTCAGACTCTGCAACAGCTTCATGCCCTAGCCACACAGCATTAGCATATCATGTTGATTTCCCTTTGTAGAAATAACCTTTACACAGGAAATAGACCGCTGCTGTTTCACATTAAGCCACAACAATTAGCTTAATACAGTTTTACACCTATTTGATTATAAAGATATATAAAGTTATACTCAGAGGCCCAGTATTCAGCCATGAGGTTGTTGGAGATGACTGATTATTCACATTATCAGATGAAGCCACCACCTTCACAATGAGAATTGTTAAAACAGTTTGCTAAGAACAGTCACGAATTTGAAAACTGTTGCTAAAATCAGAAGTCTTTGCACTCTTCGCAACCAGTTTTGTCAAATCAAATTTTACAGCATAAAATTATGAACTCAAAGTTAGAGTACTAATTAAATTAGTCAGAACACATTAATCCTTGACCATGATGATTAACTAAGGTATTTCTCAAGGTATTTCAATATAGACTCATTGCATCTCAATAAACAATTTTTCAGTACTCCCAGCAAATGACATTCTAAATGGAAGGTTTCTACATATCAGTTTTTGTTTTTCTCCTAGAATCTGTATTTATATATTATAAAAATTTAGTTAAAAAAGTAGATTTACATACCAAAGCTGTTCTAGTCGTACTTGATAGTTTTCCAATAACTGAATAAAGTATCAGTTTTTAAATTTACATTCATTTAGATTAAATTAACTTATATTAAAACAAAAATTCATTTCCTTAGTCACAGAGGCCACATTTCAAGTGCTCAGTACCCACGTGAACCAGTGAAACTCAACTGAATAGTACAGATGTGGAGCTTTGTGCCAGTTTAAGGAAATATACTAGACTGAGAGAAAGGTAGAAGACTACCCATGTGTAATCTCCTAAATCCAGAGCTGGGAAAACTCCAGAGATCAAACCTGGTTAATGTCATGTTTGGATGTGATTTGGATGTTGGATTCTGATTGAGCCAAGTCAGCCATATATATACACACATATATATGTGTGTGTCAGCCAGATATGTATACATGTGTGCTTGAAATTACATGCATACAAACATACTTAAATACATGTGTGTGCATATATACACATAATGTGTATGAGTGCATGCATATGTACATAATCTTACTATCAGTTAAAGTGTATATCTATATGTAGCATATATTAATTGAATTCAGTTATTTCTAATTTAATCATTATTGATCATAGAATTCTGATTCTGTTTTAAGGAGAGAGAACCTATTTGGCAGAGACATGGACTAGAATGTTTACCATTGCAATGATAAGTCTGAAGTTTCATTCAAAATAACACTGGGGACAGACAAAAGGGGTTGACTTTTAGGTGAAACAAGTGTTGTATGTTCATAACTGTTAAAATGGGGTAATGAGGACAAGGGGGCTTACTATAACAGACTTTTCATTAGATGATATTAAATTAGAAGTATTGTCAATTTGCTCACCTACAACAATAGTGTTTGATGACATTTTTACAAAAGTCTTTATTTGTGATTACCATGAAATTATGGGAAGCCCTAGATTGTTTTAAACATTCTAGAAAAGGTTACATGTGTATGTTATTGTAACTAGGTGGGGAAGGAGGGAGTCACACTTCTGAGCACTCTGAGTCCCAGGAACCCTTGAACATGGGACATTCTAAGCCTGAGATATCTCAGAGTCTGGGATACCCCAAGAATCCTGTGCATCACTATATCTGGATCACCTCTGAGCCCAGGCACCCCTGAGCCTGGGGAAAACCCCTGAACCTGGGACACTCCTGAGCCTGGGTGGGGGTACTTTTCCCTGTCCCCATGTCTTCCTCAGCTTCACCACAGTCTCCCCATGACTCAGAACAATGTTCCAGATCAGTAGGAGTCTTGAGGAGGCAGGCACTGTTGAGGGCAGAGCAAATGAAATCCTTTGTGGGCCATTCAGAGCCTGTGAGATCAAGCACTTGGCATCTGATGCTAGAAGTCAAAACTCAATGCTTCGTTTTCTGGTTTGGTTTGGTTTTCCTTAAATCTTGCTCATTTTCTCAGACTCTGGCCTAAGTGCACTTGTCACTGGCCGTGGCCCAGGATAGCTCACAAGGGACTGAAAAACAGTTCGAAAAGTTTAAGATCCTCTCTTTAATCCCCCATCAGAGGCAATGCCTAGGTTTGTTCATATTGCTATTATGTGTGAGGATCATTACATCTGAGTGAGTTAATGCTGATTACGGCCTAGATTGGTTCAGAAATCTGGACCTGAACTACGACTTCATCTGCCATCCATTTGAATTACTTCCTCTGTGTCAGCACTATTTTAAGAGAATCAATGAAGGTTTATGAAGAAAAAAAGCCTTGTCATCTACTCCCAAATGGACTAAATTAATTAAGTTACTGCAGCCAAATCTATGACACATTTTATATATTGTTACTTTTTATGGGCCAGTGGCTGACATTGATTAGAACAAAAAGATGCACCTTTTCCTCTGAGCGCAGAGGATGCTTTTCAACAAGCAGGTATTCATAATTTAATGTTCTGAGTTGCCAGAATGGGATGCCAGTGGCATATTTCTTATACAAAGGTGGGCAGCTCCCAGCATGTGGCAGGTGTGGAAAATTTCAGCTAGAAGAAGCTGTTATGTGAATGCTCACATCAAGACTTTATACTTTAAGCTCAAGAAGTTTCCACACAGACAAATTAAAAACCACAGCTACCTATTCATAGTCAAAATCTCCCAGACATAACATTCTCTAAGTCCCAGTCACTGCTTCCTCCCTTAGGAGGTCTGTCTTGCTGGGTTAGGTCATCCTCTGGGCAGGACAACTGGCCTGGCTTCTAATCAGCTCCCATCAGTTTCGTTTCAGGCAAAGGAAGGAAAGGGGCCACAAGTCTATTTGCATTTCTTAATCTCACCCTTTGGTTTCCTGGCATACTCCTTTCAGCTAGTATTCTTTGAAAGGCTGTGAAATTGAGAGGAAACCGAACTGAAGTCAAGTCTTTTTGCTGTGGTTCCATCCCTCACGAACAATAGCAAGCCAGGCCATCTCGTGATCTCACCCCCACGTTGACACGCTGATCACTTGCAACTGGATTCGGATGCCAGTTGTTTAACTGCGTGGATGTAAACGCACCTGCTCCTCCCTTCAGGACTTGTCTTGGGTCTTTACAAGGTTGAGATTGTGGAATTAATACAAAATGGAACAGTCATAGTTGGCAACAGGCATCAGTGTTCTTACCACATGTCCCCTGTTAATACTACACTATAACCCAGAGGGAGATATTAAGGACTCTGTGCTGACCCAGTAAAGGAGAAATTTGAGTTTAGGGGAGTCTCTCCTAAAGCTCCCTTGGATGCCCCAGTTAGGATGCTATCTACATCTTACTTTACAGCAGGCCCTTTATGCAAAAATTGAACAGAAGGCTCTGGTCCCTACTGTTCATGGTCCCTGTATGTTTTTAAAACATACTTTCTTTTCTGCTGTCACCACAGGGTGGCTAAGTAAGATGCCCAAGAATTAACATGGCTTGGTCAGAACTTGTCAGGGCATTTTTTATTTTCTATCCCCACTATGGACCAGCTGGAGGTTTCCATACATGCAGGGCTAAGGACAGGGGCATGGAGAGTACATCAGGAGTCAAATCATGCAAAAAGTGTCCAGGACTGGAGAACGAGACCATGAACTCCTGACATTCGGAGGCCACTCCACAGCATTGAACTGTGCAAGCAAGTCAGTGACTTCCCAAACCTGGTTACTCAGTCTGAGTGGGTTTCGCTTGCTTGAAACACAGAGGGTCTTCCCTGATGCTCCCTCTAGCAACCCACCAACTCCAGCCCATGGTGGAGCATAAAGTAAACAAGAGAATACGGACCTTGCAGCTTGGGGGCACTTTCTCTTCTCATTGCTATATTTGCAGAATTTGCAGACATTGGGCTTTATACCACCCAAAGACCTGCATTGGGCGCATTTTCCTACTTTATCCTGCACTGGCCTTCTTTGTTCAGACCCCAGGGGCTTCTCAAATGAGAATGGAAAGCATAGCTCCTATTCCTGTGTTCCAATTTCTGGTAGCTTCGCAGATCAAATGAAAACTTTTATCATACCCAGTGGCCTTGATAGGGCAAAGGGATTGTTGTTGAGTTATGAAGCATAAAGAGTTAAATTTGTCAGCACACTTGCTGGATAAGATGTTTGGGCTCTGCTCTTCACTTCTGGGTCTCATCTCCTCAACCAGATTAGGGACTCATGTGTTGACTTGATATCACTCCACATCTATTCCCTGTTTACTCCCTAGAGATTTGATCATGTTGCTTCTTCCATGTGCAAATCCTCTGCACCGAGTAGAAGCTCCCACACTTTAATGACTTAAATAAAAACATCCTTCTACATAAAGGGGGAAGAATCCTTCCATCTGGCAAAAACCACACTAACACACAATAGGTTCTGGGGCACACTGGGAAGAAAACTTGGGTAGCAAGAGGTCCTTAGGGATGGAGTTTGCTATCCTCCGTGCCCCTGTTGCTGCAGTGGCAAGATTCTACCTTGCACTGTAATCATAATATAAATAGCTCACTCATGTCACATGTATCACCACTGTTTTCAGAATTAGGAAGTTATCCTACCTGGGAATAAATTTGAAAACAGATGAATGTTATTTGCATAGCTTCTTCCAGGAACAGCCATCTTTTTGAGGTTGTGTATTCACGAACAAAGAGAACAGAGCTCTCCAGGATAATTTTAATAACTGAAAGATATGAGCCGGCTTGATGTTCAGCCATGAATATAAAGTAGTACAACCACACAGGTTCAAGGTCCTTAAGAACTGAATTTGGAAAATGAAATAAATATCAACATAAATATCAATAAAAGGTATTATTCCTACACAGCTTACTCCCAAATCCGATGAACCTGCCCTTATGGCATTTTTCTTTTCTTTTATTTTTTTTAAATATTTTTTAAATTTATTTATGCACACAAGAGCTGGGGTATAGGCCAGAGGCGTGGGCGTGAGTGGATTCACCAGAGACAGAGTGGGGAGCAGAACAGGCAGATGTACTGAAATATATTGCTGAGGGGAGCAGTGGGCAAGGCAGGAGAAGTCTGCCACACCATGTAGGTCCTCTCCCTGGCCGGGGATTGAACTAGCACTGCAGCGGCTGTAGAAGACTCGCAGTGCGGCACTCAACCCCAAGCACCACCAGGGAGGCCCAGCGTTTTTTCTCCATGATACATGTAAGCATATGAGACCCTACTGCCTCTCAGGTCTTAAGGTAGCTACTAGAATAGCCCACTCCTCTGAGCTGTCTGCTGATTCCCAACAGTCAATGGCATTTGGGTGGTTTCATGGGCTCTATAAGACACTCTCACACACAATGTTACATCCTATTTTAATAAACTCTGACAGCTAAGGGAACATAGAGGTTATTTCAATTTCACAGATGAAAAGTTAGGGAGGTGCTTCCAAGGCTGTCTTGAAAACATCAAACTAGAACCTGAGATGATTTTAACTCACAACCCAATGTACTTCCCACTTTGGAAGGTCTGAACTCTTTTTTTTTTCTTTAAAGATTCATTTATTTATGCATACAAGAACCAGAGTACAGGCCAGAGTTGCAGGAAGTTAGAGGACTCACCAGAGACAGAATGGAGCAGAACAGGCAGACTGACTGAAATACACTGCTGAGGGGTGCAGCGGGCAAGACATGCGAGGTCTGCTGTGCCATGTGGGTCAGCGACCTGGCCACGGATCTAACTCATGCTACAGTGGCTGCAGATGCTTCATAGTGCAGTGCTTAACTCCTTGTGCCACCAAGGAGGCCCCCTAAATTCTTGGTGGACACACAGTGACATGCAGAAGATGCAGAGGCAGAAGACTGATGGCAGAGGGAACTTGGGGTTACCGTTGCTCAGTTGGTGATGAACCTGGTCTTTTTTCATTTTTGCATGTCACAAACCAAATACTCCAGCGGAAGAAGTCACACGTGGACCCAGGCCTACCTAAAACCCCCTCTTCCTCCTGGTTCACTTGACACGAAAGGGTCCCAGCTTTTTTAGCTCAACATCCTACCAAATTCTACAACTTCTCCACGCTGTCAGGGAATCTAATGAACGCTCTGACTTTGACTTCTGTGTGGTGGCAGACTCTCACTTCAGGGGTCCCATTGCAACCCCTTATGGGAAGGTCCACACCTACTTCTGGTCCTCCCACCTCGAGGGAGTGGAGGAGGTAGTGGTGCAGTATCACCAGCTCTACACGCGAGATTTCTGCCCACGCTCGTGGGTTCCCCAGCCACTTAACTCTGTCTTTCAATTCTTTCTTCCCCAATAAGCAGATTCTCCCACAGCTGAATGAAGAAAATCCCATGTTAACAAATGAGAAATAGTACTAATTTGTTTTTTCTGGCAAGTTTAGGAGGCTTAAATTGTCTATATCCCATAAGGAAACGGAATTTAAGTCACAAAATGCATGGGAAGCAAACTCAAGTTCGTGCTTATACAAAATACCATTTCCTCTTTATTTAAAAAATGTTTCAAAAAGAACTAAACAGAAAACACACTGTGCCTACAGTAGCATATGATATAGGTAGGGGGAGGAGAACCCTATTATTATCTCATAGTCATTGGAGTATCTACTTGTCCCTTTTAATTACTTGAGAAATTCTATGGCGAAGTTAATTTTCAAAACATGGAAACTTTCACACAAGGTGTATATAGAATGATTATAAAATGGGAGAAATATTCATTTCTAGAGTGATGTTTGTTCCAAGCAATTTACCAACAAAGATGAGTTATGAGGCAGAGAAACAGGAGGGAATGACTGAGTGAAAAAAGAAAGTTGTCAATGGGAAGGAAAAATCAGCAGCTTTGTCTCAGTGATGGCAACATAAGCTGGTCTGGAAATTAGGAGGGGAGCTTAATTCAGCAACCTTGGACAGCATGGAGCCTCCCACTCTATCTCTAAACTCAGTCCCACATTCTCACCGGTAAGAAGGTGTTCAAGTGGCATGAATGGACAGAGCCCTCAACTAGGCATGTTTAAAGCATATCATCAAAAGGGAAAGTGGATCTCAATATGATAAATTTTAATTATGTTTATATAACATAATTTGTGTTTCCCTAAAACACAGGAAAATCCCCATTCTGTGCACAATAGTTGCCTCTTTCTCTGGGTTTCCATGAGTTTTTATAACCTTTGCCAAAAATTGTGCCCTCTCCCTAAGTGACCTCTCCCACCCCTGGGGTTTCCAGTGTCTGGCACCCCAACTAAGAGAAATGTAGGCGCACACAGAACAAGTAGCAATACTTGTGACTGGAGAGTCCGCCGCCTCAGCATGGAAGCGTTGAACAGCCAAGCTAGTGTCGATGATGGCGTTAGGCGCTGGGGGGATACAGGAGAGCAGTTGAGGAGGTGGGTCAGTCTGTCCACTGCATAAAGGTGCCATGAGATGTGTGAAAATGAAAATCACTCACAGGAGTGCCCTAGTCAGGGCTGCAGGGACCCCAGGGTTTCCATCTTACAATTCCCATTAGCCCCTGTGGGGCCTCTATGACTCAGTGGGGACAGGAGTCCTATTCCTGTGGACAATTGTTGGAATGACCCTATGGTTGTCGGGGGCCACTCCAAGGAGATACCATCCCCATGGGGGAGTAGAGACAGACAGTGAGAAGTTATGGTCTTATTATCACATTGATAGATCCTGCGCCCATTCTTGATTGGGTAGTTTTTGTTGTTGAGTTGTGTGAGTCCTTTATACATTTTGTGAATTAACCTCTTGTAGGATGTGTGATGTACAAATAACTTCTCCCCGTCCACTGGTTGTCTTTTTTGTTTTTGTTTTGTTTTTGTTTTTTTTTTTTCCTTTCAGAGTAGAAAAGGTTTTTGGTTCTAGTTGGTGCCTCTCACTTGTTAAAGAGCCCAGACTTGCACCAGGCTGTAGTCCCCTGCACACGCTGATTGGGGGGATCGGGCTCTGCATCCTCACAAGCGCCAGCTGAGGCTACCACAGGTGCAAACCAGGCAGGCAAGCAGGTAGAGAGAAAAACTCCACTCCTTAGCCCCCACCCCACCTCAACTGTCTTGGGCCAGCAGGAGAGCCCTTCTGGACCTGCCCCAAATGGCCCAGCTTGGTGCCAACTGTCACCAATTCCTGGGTTATCTCCACTGAGTCCTGAGTGCGAGAGCTAAGTCCATGGGTGAGGATTTTCTCTCTGCAAAGTCCCCGACCAGACAGAAAGGGGAGTGCCCAACTGAGGGGTCTGTCCGGCCAGCCCCTGACAGTGAACTTGAGCGGGTAGAGTGGCTTCCTCCTTGGGACATTTCATCTTTAGTCCCTTCAAGAGATTCCATAGTACCAAGAGGGGTCATTTTTTTCTCTTTTCTTTCTATTTCAGGGACATCCTGGGAAAGGTCTTTTTTTTTTTTTTTTTTTTTTTTTTTCAGTTTCGTATCCTCTCAGTTTAACACAGTCTGATAGTTCTAATAATGGCGATAACGAGACTTGGAAAAACCTATCATATCAGGGTTTACCAATTGCTTTTACTTGTACTTGTGTTTTTTATCCTTGTAAGACTTGGGAAGGATTTAGCATTTGTTCCATCCCACATTCCAGGACAAAATCCAAACCAAACATGGCATTTTCTGAAAAATCTTGCATTTCTCATCCCATGGACCAAATAAGTAGGCTGACATTTAAAAATATGTTTAGCCCCAAACTGATTTAGTTTCACAATAAATGAGGATGCTGTGTGCAGGCCTTTGGCAACTTAGAAGCTTCATGGCACAGGAGGAAAGTCCGGGGAAAAGAGATGCACCCACAGCAGGATTCGCCAGCCCTCACACGTGTCGGGGGAGGGGGCGGGGAGGATGGTGAAGTTCCTCTGACGTCTCTGACAGGCTGAATGACCACACAGAGGGAGGGGTCTCCTGAACCTGGGGCTGGGCAAAGTTGTCAGAAATGGACTTGGAGTCTGAACTTGAACAAGGTTGCTCTCAGCCTTTTTCAATGTAACCTGAAAATGCAACCTCATGACCTGCTTCTCAGCAGGTCCCCTAATGCTGTGTATGTAGCCCCAATTCTGAGGAGAGACCATCTGTTAAAGTCTACCTGGAGAAAGGGGGAGTCAGTTATAGATGGGCCCAGGGATGTCCTACCAAGCTTGACTAGACCATACTTGTTTTTATCTTTTTATTTTAACAGAAATACTTTTATTGAATTCAAACCCAGGAAATTTGGTAGTAAAATCATCTGTGTTATTTTCAAATAAGTTGAAGGTAACTTAAGAATGAAGAAATCATATTATAATGGAAATAACCCCTTTCAAATTTTAAAACATGATACCATTTTTCAATTGCTTTCTACTCAGTATATTTCTTTTTTTTATTTTAATATTTATTTTATTTATTTTTGCATAGAAGAACTGGGGTGTAGGCCAGAGATATGTGGAGGGGGAAGGTGAGAGGATTCACAGGAGACAGATTGGGGAGCAAAACAGCCAAATCTCCTGAAATCCACTGCTGAGGGAAGCAGTGGTGAGACAGGAGAGGTCTGTTGTGCCATATGAGGGTCAGCTCCCTAACTGGGGGTGGAACTCAGGCTGTGGCAGTGATAGCACGAAGACTTAACCCCTCAAACACCAGAAACACTCAATATGTTTCTATTACATAAAGCTTTACCATGGCTATCACAGGCTGGGTGGGCAGATGTGGGCTGAGCTGAAACTATATAAGGAATCAGAGGAGAAATACAGTACCTGCTCACAGGTGAGATACGAGTGACAGAGAGGCAGGACAGGGAGGGAGAGCTTGGGCCAGAGCTTCAGCGAGGTGCCTGTTCACAGAGGAAATGATTAGCAGTGGGGATGCTGCTCACAGGGCAAAGTAAAAACACTGATCTTTGATTTAGCAGACTTGCTGGTGAAAATCACTTCTTGGGGAGCTTAGAGTAGTGAGGTGGAGAGAGATGGTGTGGGAACTGTGCTGGAGGTTGATGTGTGGGTTTTTGAATGCCTGTGTGCTAATCTGGTCAAAAGCAGTCTTGTCTTGGTCTCTTAGTTATAGAGCTAGAAACTCCTTTAATACTAGCTAAGCCTAGTACTCTGTCTGGCTCCTGGAGTCTTTGTGATCACCCCACCACAGGACCACACTGCCTTCTAGGCTGCGAGGAAACATCCTATCAGCTGACAGGGTGGCAGGAGAGAGAGTAAATTTTCACCATGTCAGCTGATGGGATGTCCACTAATCCTGGTGGCTGTTTAAATTAAACTGAAAATGTTCAAGTCGAGACACAGTAAAATTTTAGGGAACTTGAATTTGCTGCATTTCAAGTGCTCAGTGGCCTCCTGTGGGTGGCTGCTGGGTGGGACAGCACAGCATATGGGACCTTCCAGCATTTCAGGAACTTCTAGTGCCCAGCACTGGACTGGACAACAGTGGGCAGCAAGGCTGGTTAAAGGGAAATGCCGAGTTGCACAGAGACTGACTATTCTGAAACAGTGGTCAGGAAATCCAGGTGATTTGTGAGCACCAGCATGGACCTTTAGTCACCACTGATGTTCAGATCTGGAAAGCCTAGGACAGGGCCCCTGAACAGCACTCTTGCCAGCCTGCTCTCCTTACCGCTCTGGTGAGGCAGCCTCCGACTGCCACCGCCCTGAGCCCAGAACCCTCCTCATTATTTATGGACCTTCGGAGCATTTGACCAGAATTGTTCTTATCTCCTGTCAGATGGCAGAGCCATCATCTCACAAATGCTTGCATGACTCATGGGGAAAACACAAGTTTCCAAGGAAGAATAAAAGAAAAAAAAATAGAATAATGTGAATGAAAAATGAGGGAGCTATTATATTAGCCAGGAAATAAAATTCTCTGGGACTGGAAGAAGAGCAGATATCGTCAACATTGGAAAAGATTTGCTTTCCCAGAAGCAAATGCTACTAGAGAAAATTTTAGAGAGTAACAAAGAAAGGACAATGAATTCAATAAACATTTTAGGAAAATGTGAAGACTTTTTTGGGGGAAAAACAATTAGGGTCCTTATATATACATGGATCCATGTATGAAAATAAATTGAAGAGGAATGAAATAGAATATGTAAAATGCTGAAATGCTGAAAATGACAATTTTAAAAGATCAAGGAGTGTTTGACTATGTAAAGAAGAACACAAGATTTTCTAAGAAGATATTCAATGGAAGAAATTGCAAGCGAGATACAGACAGATCTGATTACTATTCAGGATCAGCAAAAGCACCACAAAAGCACCAGTCTATTCCTCTGGTGACTAATTTTTATAAGCGCTGGCCCAGGCATGTCCAACAGACCACAGTGGTCACAGCCAAGATGGTCCTGGTGCCTTCCTGGGCTTTTGTGCACTGAGATAAAGTAAAAAATTCAGTAATTTAAAACATTAATTGTAAGATAACTAAAAGATATATAAGAAACTAAAAAGGAACTGTATGCCACAAGGGTTACCGGCAAATTGCCTTTAACAGAAAAATAGTCAAAGGGTTAGTCATCAAACGAGAAAAGCAGAGACTAAAAAAGCAAAGGAAAAAAGCCTCAACCTCACTACCAATAAAAATAAATTCAAATACTTAAAACATTGATATGATTTTTTATTCAACAAACTTGCAACCCTTTTCCTTCTCTAATAAAACCTTCATGTGTGCTAGAATATCTGGTACATAGATAATCTCATTCTCTCTGGTTGGAGTTTAAATTGCTACAGAATTCCCAGAAACAGTTTCACCACTTATAACAATATTCTTAAAATTATCCCCCTCCCTTGAACTGGCAACTCTTTTCTTAGGAATAAATCTGAATAAAAAATGTGACTTATCTATAATGATCTATGTGCAGTGATATTCGCTCTAGTTATGCAGAACTGTTATCAGAAATATTCATGAATCAGAGAATGACTAAATAAGTTCTGTACACTATTAAGATACAATATTATGTAGTCACTGAAAATTATAGTTTTAAGGAATTTTAAATTACTTGGAAATGCTAAGTGAACAAAGCAGGATATTATTTTGAGTAGGGAGCCTGCTCACTATGGTATGAGTAAAAATGATATTTGACTTTACAAAATAGGAAGTTGTCTACTCACATTGCTATAGCAACAAATACTGGGGGTATGTACCCCATTCACACCTACAATAGCAGTAATAGTTACTGCTAAGTTTTAGCTAACACAAATGAGTTATATTTCCTTCTATATATTTTCAATATTTTACAGATTTTTTCAGATATACATTTATCATTTCCACAAAAAAATCCAGTGCTCAGAATTTTAACAGTTTGTAGTGATGAAGTAACTGGACCCTTCAGTCTCATTTCTGTTTTCTCTAAGGGGTCTGAGGACCCTCTCCACCTGTGATGTTTTCTTTAGCTGAATATGACGAGCACAGAATTGTCTGGAATTCTGAGTCTTCCCCTGAAATGGGAGCTAGACCATAGACCATAGACCTGGGCAGGAGAGAGGGTTTCAGAGAAGAGATCCTCTGTTTGGGGTGTGTGAGGAGAGGAGCCTCAGAGAGGAGATTCCTTGTGTGAGAAGACCTTCTGTAAAGAAGACCTTCAAAGAGAAGGGACTCCTGTGTGGGCATATATCAGGAAGACTCTCAGAAAGAAGGATCCCTGTGTGGAATGTCTTTAAGGAAGACCCTCAGGGATGATAGTTCTCCCATGGAAATATCTGAAGAGGACGCTCAGGAGATGGGTCCCCTGTGGGGTAAGTTTGTTGAGATTTTTGATACTGTGACAGAGGTTGGTTAGAAAAAGACAAGTATGATTAATTTAACACATGAAGTAATTTAAGAAACAGTTATTATATACCTTTTCCATTTTAAGTATTACATCAGCTGTTGGCCTCGTCACCTAGTCCATACTTACAGATTTAAGAGAAGTCAAAGTGCAGATGGAAGTCAGGAAAACTCTTTTGCTCAGTCCAAGATCCAGGAGCAAGAGGCAGGTAGAAAATTGTGATGAACTAAAATTAGAAGTGATTAGAGTTCAAACCCCAAGTATTTAATACACACCCAGCCCTTTAAAAGAAACCGAGGGAAACAATAAAAACTAGCCCTCAAAGTGCTCACCATCCAGTAAGTCCATGTATAAATGCAAGCAGAATGTTTAAGTACAGAGTAAGACTGTACATGACTTAGAAGGGCACTTCTCAAGCTTTTCAATTGAATGATATTTCCTGAAGACTTGCAGACACACATACACACACACACTTGAACACACAAACTGTTTTGAACTGAGTTTCCAAAATTCTTGTCTGAGTCCTAAACCCCAGAAACTCAGAATGTAACTATGCTTGGAAAGAATCTTTAAAAGGGAAAAAATTGAAATAAGCTCATGAGGTGGATCCTAAGCCCACATGACTGGTGTTCTTATTCAAAGGTGGAGATTAGGACATGCACAGACACACACACGCGCACGCACACACACGCGCACACACAACCATGGGAGGACTCAGCAGATGTACATCTGCAGGTCAAGGAGAAAGACCTTAGGAGGCGCCAGCCCTGCACACCTCTCCATCTGACACTTCAGCCTCCATAATTGTGATAACATGAAATTCTGTGGCTCAAAGTCCCTATTCTGCGGAACTTTATCATAGCAGGTCTAAGGAAGTAACGGATCAAGCTTCAAAGGCAGCATGCCCTTTACTCTTAAAATGGAAGTTGGACTCTCACCATAAATGGAAGGTTTTCAGTTATATAAGCTCCTCCCTTCCTGGCATCACAACCACTAAGATAACTCTGATATCTGACCTAACCATGGACCTGTAAGTCCTATAGTATAATTGATATGTTACATTATAATGCACTTGATAATTAACCAGAAGTGTGGGACTGTTTCATTTAATTTCCTTCTGGTGAAATGGGTGTAATAAAAGCTTAGCATAGTTGTGTGTGTGTGTGTGTGTGTGTGTATCAAAAACAGAAGGACTTGGACATTGTGATTCCATTTCCTATCTGTGTCTGTGGTTCATTTCAGAGCCCACGCCCAGAAGTTTAAGGACCAGAGTCTAGATGAGGTTTCTCCTTGGGGTGATTGGCATAGGTCAGTGACCTATACATAGATCATATCTTCCAATGACTGTCTTGGCTTTTGACTCCCCAACCAGGTCTGGTGTATCAAAGGGTCTGTGCATCCTCCAGGTGAGTTTTAAATGCTGTGCTGAGGGAGACCAGCAGAGAACATAAAGTTTTTCCTTAGATTCTCAAATGATCCGTGAGCACACACACTTTAATATGACCAGGAAGCTTCATGTATATCTATGGATCACGAAAGACTTCAGCTCTCCTCTCTATGAGACTCTGTTTGTTTGTTTGTTTTCCCCATGAAAATGGAAGACAACCTCTGTTGTAACACTGGAAAGTGAAGCTGGAAGAAGTGAATGACATCGCCTACATGCCTAATTTGGAATTTCCAAGTAAATGAAAGTGTCATAAGAACTGGTCAATGTGGGTTAAGCCTCTGGCCACCAAACATCCGCAAGTTTTTTCTAGGAAGGGGGTGTTGGGGAGCCTGTGCAGCCCTTCCTCCTGCTAAAATCTCCCCTTTGATCATCAGGCATGACTCACTGATTCCAGCCCTGATGCACACGCCTCAAGTAATGCCAACCAACAAGAAACAGAGTGATTGCTTTCTTTAAGTACACTCCAGAAAGTTCTGGCAAGTTTGGAAAAATTGCAGTGCTGTTAGGTCATTACAGTGGAACACAATTCTGACTGAACCAGAAAGCAGACGACTGAAGAGGGGTAGTGGGTGGATGGGGCAGTGGGTGGATGGTGCAGTGAAACAGGGTGCAGATTGGCTACAGCCGTCCTTTGCTTGCGGGGTTCTGAATGCTTTGCAGCTCACCAGACTTAGTGGAACCAGGCCTTACTGAGAACACAGGTGCATGAATCCAGGTGCAGTCAATATCCTGAAATGAACCAGGGAGCTAGGACTGGGCGAGAGCATCTCCGTAACTCAGAGTGTGAGTCTTACTTGAGACACTTACATAAGCTGACTGTGGCTCTAGGGTTTAATAAGTCAATATAATTTAACTTCGTTTCTATGAAGAAAACATTTCCATTGTGTTGTGTTCGTTGCTCAAGTCCAAGCCTTTCTTCTTTTCGAAAGAGAAAATGTTCTAAAATGATACCATTTGTCTTATAATATGGTGGTGTTTAATCAAGATTCACTTCCATGAAGATTCAAAGATCTCACAAACATTTACTGAACAACTCTCTGAACACACATAATGCCATATCTTAGATGTAACACAATAAATGTGAAACTAAATGTCCTTGCTCTGGTGTTATTATATAGTAGTCACTGAGATAACAAAACTGTATTTGTATTCCTCTTGGCAGGTTATAGACCAATGACATCACAGAATTCCATACTCAAACCATCTGAGCTAAGCTTTGAGCTGCTGAGAGACATCCAGAACCACAGGCCAGACTTCAGAGCAGGACCAGATGCCTCTTCGGTGGAGGCACGCCACTGCCTGAAACACACACATGACAGCAGCAAGCATGTCCAAGCAAACCCTGTCCGTGCAGAGCTGCAGTGATGTGCTTTGGGAGATGGTGGTCCTGGGACTCCATCTCATTCTGTCCCTTACCAGGTAAAAGCTTCAGTCAGTTGACTGCCCTGTCTTTGCCTCAGTTTATTCACCTCTGATGGGCTGAATTATATTTTATCTAAGGGGTTTTGAAAGTATTTTATTAATCAGAATATGTAAAAGGCAATTCTTGCATTTGGTATCTAGAAAGCTGCCAGTTCAAGAGAATATCCAAAAACAGGGTTTGCTCTACACTTCTAGGCAAATAAATAGTCACGGGCAGGGATATGGAGGAAACATGGCAGTGAGTGGAGCACAAGAGACAAGGTAATTGAATAAACTACTAGAATTGCATAACTGCACTAGACTTTAGGGTGCTATTTTGGGGAACCAAACAAGTGTCTGGCAAACTTTATGTCTACTAAATTGTTAGGCACTTAATATTGTGAAGATACCAAAATGTTAATGGAATTCTTAACTTAAAATTGCACCAGTTACATATTTTACATGATATGACACAAGTACAGTGAAAACACTTGTGGTGGCAGGAAGGGGCATGGAGCAAGTTCTCGATCATTTCAAGCAGACAGTTCAAGGAAGGTGTCCTGGAGCTCTCAGTGGCTTTTTCAGGGTTTTATTGCTCTTTATATCAGAGGCAACCAGGTACATGGCAGGCAGGGTGGCCAAGGGGCCAGGAACCTGGCAGGCCTCCTAGCCCCTGGTACCTCTTCAGTCTCGGCTGTGGCTGCTGCTGCTGCTACTTCTGCCTTTCTCTCTGCCTCTGTCTCTCCCCTCTTTCCTTTCTTTCTCTTTTCTTCTGTCTCTTGTCTTCTACTCTCTTCTTTCTCCTCTGCTGGTGTCCTCGTAAAGCTCCTCTTATATGCTCCCTGTCCCAACCCAGGTGCACTCACCTGCGCATGTCCACTTAGGCATGCGTGCAGGCCCTCAGGTGTCCATCATCACAGCAATGGCGGGACAGCAGAAAAGCCTGATAACTTTTCCTTTACCCTACAATGCTACAGGTGATTGTAGTAAGGCAGAAATTCTTCTTGGAAAGGTGAAAATTTTATATTTTATGTATTTATTAGTGTGGTGCCAGCAAGGGGCACAGAGCAAGTTCCCAATGATTCCAAGCAGACGGGTAAAGAAGGGAGTCCTGGAGCCCTCGGTGGCTTTTTATGCTTTTATTATCAGAGGTGACCAGATACATGGCAGGCAGGGGGCCGGGGGGCCGGGATGCCGGCAGGCCTCCTAGCCCCCGGCTCATCTTCACTCTCTGGGATCTCTGGCCTCTCATCTCTGCTTCTTCTGCTGCTGCTTCTTTCTTCTCTCTGCCTCTGTCTCTCCCCTGCTCTGCTGGTCTTCTGCTCTACTGGTGTCCTTGTGATACCGCCCTTCTATAGCTATGTCCAAACCCAGGTGTGCCCACGTACACATGCCCATTTAGGCATGGGTGCAGAACCACAGGTGTCCATCATTAAACCAATGGCAGGAGGCCAGAAAAGCATGATACTTTTCCATTTACCCTACAATTAGTTATTTATTCATTGATTTTTTGAGATAACATTGGTTACAGCACTCTCTATGGTTAAAAACAGTTCATACCTCCTCAGATATGTGCCACCACACCCCATATACCCCGGAGCATCCATATCTCTTTATCCTGTAACATTGGGTCCCCACCCCACTTTGTGTCCCCCCTTGCCACCCTCTAACAGCTTCCATTTTGCAATCATATTCCTAGAGTTTATTTTTATTTCGTTTTATGTGTTTCTTTACTTTGTTTTTCTTTAATCCAAATATGTGTGAAATCATCAGGAATGTGTTGTATTCTGGCTGTTTACTTCACTTAGCATAATCCCCTCCAGTTCTACCCATGCTGTTGCAAATGGCAGGAGTTCATCATTTTTATAGTATTCCATCATGTATATACACTACATCTTCTTAATTCAGTCATCTGTCATTGGGCATTTAGGTTGTTTCCATAACTTTGTATTTGTAAATAATGTTGCAGTGCAGTGAAGAGGAATGCATATATTCTTTCAAATTAATGCTGTACCAGCTTACATTCCCATCAATAAGTTACAAGGGTTCCCTTCTCTCTACAGCCTCTCCAACAATTTTTGTTTCTTGTCTTTTAGAAAACCGCCATTCTCACACATGTGAAATGATAACTCATTGTTTTAATTTGAATTTCCATAATAATATGAGGTAAGTAACATGTGTCTGTTGGTCATCAGTGTGTTTTCTTTTGAGAAATGTCTATTCAGATGAGATATTCCTTTTTAAATCAGCTTGATTGCTTTTTTTGTTGCTGAATTTTATGAGTTGATTAATTATTTTGAATATTAACCACTTGTCAGAGGTATGTTGTGCAAATATCTTTTCCCATTCACTAGTATCTTTTTGTTCTGGATGATTGTTTCTTCGCTTTTTGATATAGTCCCATATGTTTATTTTTGCATTTATTTCCCTTATCTTTAAAGTAAACTCCCCAGAGTCCCCTGTAAGATCAATGTCCATTTATATGTATTCTTATATGATTTTTTTTTTATGCATACAAGAGCAGGGGTACAGGCCAGACGCTGGGGAGGTGAGAGGATTCACCAGAGACAGAGCGGGGATCAGAACAGGTAGATAGACTGAAATACACTGCTGAGGGGAGCAGCAGATGAGGCAGGAGAGGTCTGCTTCCCCATGTGGGTCCCCTCCCTGACCTGGGATCGAGCTCGTGGTGCTGTGCCGCAGATGCTTCACAGTGTGGCGCTCAACCCGCTGCACTACCAGGGAGGACCCTATTCTTATATGATTTTTATGGCTTTAGGTTTGGAATTCAAATCTTTAATACATTTTAAGTTAATTTTTGCATGTGGTACTGTATAGTGATCTGGTTTCATTCTTTTGCATGCAGAAGTCCAGTTTTCCTAATACCATTTATTGAAGAGTTTTCCCTTGCTTCATTGTATGGTTCTGGTCCCTTTGTAATAAATTAATTACCCATAGACTATAAACTAGTGGCTGCCAATGAAAGGGGAAGGAGAGTGGGTAAATGGGGTAAAGTGTAAGATTGTATGGTAAAGGGTAGAATTTGATCTTTAGAGGTGAGTTTCATGTAGTATATATTGATGCTGATTGTAATGTTGCACATGTGAAACTTATGTAATGATTTAATGCAATTTCACTTCTATAAAAAACCTATATTTTTAATTAAAAATAATGTAAAGATTAAATCATTGTACTGAATTGACATGCAAGCATGATATTTTTTAATTTTAACTTTTCCCAATTCTATTTTGTCCTTAAATGCCACTTTATTTCTGACACAAATTTTATGCTTCTCTTTTTGACTAAGAAGGTGGAGTATTTTTAAACTAAGAGAATTCAGTCTTGTCTTCAAATTGCCAATTTGAAATCATCTTGGTAATAGTTTGAAAAAGCATATTAAGTTTCACAGATGCAATTACACATAGGTTAAGGTTAGGAATCCCAGAGTAAAAAATGGTGTCATTGTTTTCATTGTTATTATTCCATTGTTGTAACTATCCACATCTTATATTTTATTTCCTTTGTGGGAATGCTTTTGGTTCTGAGAATTTTTGTGTTTCCAACAAGAAAGTAATTTCATTCATTCTTACAACTATCTCTCTGGAGGGTCTTAAAAATCTTTATTATCCTAATGGATGGTTATAAAGTTCTATTTTTTTAAGTAGACTATTTTTAGAGCAGTTTTAGGTCAACAGTAAAATTTAGAGGAATTTACAGTGATTTACTGTATATTCCCTGTCTTTACATGTTCACAATCTCCTCCACTTTCTTTCTTTCTTTCTTTTTTTAAAGATTTATTTATTTATACATATAAGAGCTGGGGTACAGGCCAGAGTCGCGGGAGGTGAGAGGATTCACCAGAGACAGAGTGGGGAGCAGAACAGGCGGACTGACTGAAACACACACTGCTGAGGGGAGCAGCGGGCGAGGCAGGAGAGGTCTGCTGCACCATGTGGGCCCCCTCCCCGGCCGGTGAGAGGGACCAAACTCGTGCTGCAGTGGCTGTGGTTTGCTTCACAGTGCGTTGCTTAACCCACTGCACCTCAAGGGAGGGCCACAATCTCCTCCAATTTCAACAACCTCTCCAGATGGTACATTTGCCACAATTGATAAACCTACCTTGACTCATCATCATGACAAAGTTCACAGTAGACAATAATGTTCACTTTTGGTCTTGTACATTCCTTGTATATACAATGATATGAAGTCACCATTATTGTATCATACATAGCACATATGTACTTATATTTAACCTTACATATATATCTCTGACTGAGTCAAATCATTTCACTATATGATTTACTCATTGTTTCCAGGGACTTTAACATTAAAGAAAAGGGAAGTCTTAAATATAAAAGTGTAGTGATTAGACATGTGAACTTTAATATAACAATTAAACCCAGTGGTTTAATTAGAATCACTTTCTCATCTGTGAAATGGGAAAATAATAGGTCTTTACTTCATACTCCCAGGACGATGATGATGATTAAAAGGCAACACAAAAAAGACATTTGAAACTAGTTCCTGCATATGTTAAGAAGGCCACAACTACTGGTGATTAATTGTGAAAGGAAAGTTCAGAGAATAGAGCAACATTTAATGATTCATATTTTCATTTGACAAAATTTTCATGAGTGTTTACATAGCAGGAGCCATTTTAAAAGCCTGGAGTTAGGGCCCTCCCTGGTGGTGCAGTGGGTTAAGCAACACACTATGAAGCAAACTGCAGCCACTGCAGCATGAGTTCGATCCCTGCTGCCGGCTGGGGAGGGGACCCACATGGTGCAACAGACCTTTCCTGCCTCACCTGCTGCTTCCCTCAGCAGTGTGTTTCAGTCCATCTGCCTGTTCAGCCCCCTGCTCTGTCTGGTGGATTCTCTCACCTTCCTGCACCTCTAGCCTGTACCCCAGTGTTTGTATGCATAAATAAATCTTAAAAAAAAAAAGCCTGGAGTTAACAAATACATAGATGAATGCCTACGAACATTGTTTATTGGGGTAAACTGACATATAAACAGTGCATTATAATATAGGATGCAAAACAATTAGAAGAGTATCTTCAAAGTGCTCTAGATGCACAGAGTCCATTTACAACTCACATGAAAGTAAATTTATGTCCCTACAGAGGAATGAATATTTGATTATGTTCCATGGGTGGAACTCAGGGTCAAAAACATCCGGATAGAAAGAAAGCATCCTAGTTCATTTAGATTGCTATAACAGAACATCACACCTTAGGTAGCTTATAAACTATGAAAATATATTTCTCAAAGTCATGGAGGTTAGAAGTCCAAGAACAAAAGTCTGATGACAGCCTGCTCCCTGTTCACAACCCCACCACCTTGCTGCATTTTCACATGGTGGAAGGTGCAGGGAACTGTGGTCTGACCCAGTCACAAGGGCTATGTGACTTAAATAACTCTTAAAGACCCACCGCCAAAAGCATCACATTGGGGTTAGGTATCAGCATATAATTTGGAGGGACAGAAACATTCATTCTATAGCTAACAGGGGCTACATAAGAGTCGGAGGCAATCTGTGTGGAGCAATGGTATTGATAGATTTCTGAAGCAGAGATAAAATGCAGGAACATCTGGAACTGAGTTCAATGGCAGAGAGAGAAGGTGGTTGACCAACCCTGAGTTTAATTACAGTCATGTGTAGTGTCTGTGGTACACATGGGTTGACTGTGTAATGTCTACATAGATAAGGGGTTCAAATCATAGGGAAAAGGGTGAAGTTTCAACGAACACTGACATCCTGAATCAATAGAACCAGCGGGTCTGAAATGTCGCCGCTCTCCTTCAGTTAAATATGGCACTATCAGCCTTGTTTTCACTAGATTTATCTCTATGCCTTGTTTGGACTGACCTCTGGGTCAGTGAGCTATGGGGCACTGTGCTAGTCAAGGACAGAAACCTAAATTATAGGACCTGAGAGTTAGGAGAGAATTACCTGGGGCAGTTAGAAACTACTGGAAAAGTCATATCTTACTTGAGACCCAGCCTCTTTCAACTCACAATACAAAGATGTGGAAAGAGAGTAGCAAGAGACCAAGTAAGATGCAGCTTAAGGGTTGGCTGAGGGGCTCCAGGGCTGCCACAAGTGGAGATTACAGCAGGACCAGTGCTCTGGGTCTGTAACTGTCACTGAGGAGGTCGTTTGCTGTGCGGCTATAAAGAGCCTCATGGACTAAAATCCTCAAAGCAGCCGGGGGCTATTCCATGTTATTTCCCCTTTCTGGACACTCCTTCTTGAGCAATCGCCAACTTTAGAGCAGTCGCCCTTGGCTGTCTCCTAATTTGTTGGTGGGTCAAGCCTTTTGGAGCTGTTATAATGCTGCCAAACCGTACATGAAAACTTCCCACTGTTCACATCAAAGCAGGCACCGGAAATGTTGGTAGTGCGATAATTTAGTCTACAAGGTAATTGAGTGCTGCTGCTTCCAGGCAGAAGTTCAATAACTGAGGGTATCATCACCTCAACACACCTGTGACTGATACCCAAAACCAGCACACCTGGTTGCGTCAATTCACTCTCTACAGAAAAGCCACCTACAAAAGTCTTCTTAGAACATTTATGAAAAAAGAATTTTAATAATTAAATAAGCTTAAATTAAAATTCCTTTATAAATATCAAAATGTAAGGGCAAAATGTGCCCAGAAGGTCAGAGATAGGAAATAAGGTAAAAATGAGTTACTAAGGGTTTTTTCCCTCCAACTTTCCCATTTCTTGGGCTTTCACTGTGTGAAAGATTTAACTATCCACTGATTTTGTTTAGACCCATTTTGCTTAGTGGTTCCCACCCTCTCCCTATTTTTATGAGTGAAGGAATATACCCTGCATACAAACCACTGTCTGTTTAGAAAATGATAACTTGAACCACTGAAGCAGCACTGCGGCTTAATGGAGTTCCATTAAGCGAGGAGCTGGGTATGTGCTGGTGCAGTGTCTTTCTGTCTCCTGGTAAGAGGACGGGCTGTGTGGGAACCAGGGGGCAGCCAGAAATATCAGCGGAGACCCAGGAAACTGCAGCCTCTAAAGGGTAAAAGCCTTGCTGGTTTAATTTTCAGCAGAGCCTGAGCGTATCTTCCGATTGGAAGGGATTGTTGATCTAGGAAGGAATTACCGTAGAATGGTTTTCTTGTTTGTTATGCTGTGCATCATGTGGAAGCTGGTGCCATCTTCTCATCTACAGGTATTCACATTTGTGCAATTCAGAGAAATTCTATTAAGTTCCACACCTTGTGGTTCTAAGTCTCTCCTCTCCCACACCTCAATTAGGATTCCTGCCACAGGTTTCTGCAGAGGGTGAGTTTGGTTTCTAATAAGAAGTCTTGTAAAATGTTTGGAAATGCCATTTGTTGTGGGTTTTTTTTTCTGGTAATTCCATCATTTTAGGAGTCCCACTCCACTATTTATTGTGAAGTAAAGGTTGTTATTTACTGAGTTTTGAGATTTTTTCTGAGTATACAATAATACAAATAACAGAGATTTTTTTCCCATTATTTGTGAATTTCTCTTCCTATATAATGCAAATATAAGTGGGTAAAATATCAAAGATTAACCCGAGGGACTGGGGGACCTGTGGAGCTAGACTGTTCCTCATGTGAGCAGTTTCACTCACAAAATATATTGAGAGATGAGCAAGACTGGGCTGGGTGCTGAGTGAGGGGATATATGGACAAATAAGACACAGACCTGCCCTCAGGGGGATCACAGGCTCATGAGGAATATGCAATGGAATTAATTTGAATTTATTTTCAGTAAATTATTTAGAGTCCTACTATGATGCAGTTGTCAAAATATGTAGTATTATGTAGGTTTCACTTTTTCCTCTATTTGCCTGATTTCTAAATGTGTAAGGTTCTGAATGAAGCATTTGAGAGAAAGTAGAGGGATTTCATTAAGAAGATCAAATGAGATGCAGGCACACACACACACACACACACACACATCCCTAAGAGGCTAGTCATAGTGAATTCTCAAGACCATCTCCAAAAACAATAGATTATATAGTTTGCAACGTGTAGTTGTTAGCAGTTGTACAGTTAATAACTCTTCAGGGCTTGCAGCTTCAGGCAATTCATAAGGCTACAGATGAAGAGTGCAAGATATTCCATCATATTAGTGGGGTTATTTGGACTGGTAACTATTATTTGGATTAAAGCAAAAGCCAGGCCACGTCTAGCTTAGGAAAACACTCCAGTGGATATATCTGGAATGTTCCTTAAGCATGGCTTTTGGTGTTTTCCCAGCCTTCACCAATGTCACAGCTATATCTTTTTAAGAATGTCCTATCCTCCTGTCTTGAGTATGAAACCTCCATTAGTGGAAGCTGATCAAAACCATCACCCAGATTCCCAGGGCCTAATGAGGGTGGGCCTTTCTCACTGAAGTGCATGACTTTTCTGCCTCCCTTGATTGCATATAATTGTCTGATAAGGTGTTTCCCACTTTGTTTCCCTTAGGGCATCTCTCTATAAGGGAGAAGTTGCCGCCCTTGAGTCCTAGAGAGCAGGTAGAGAAAGAAGAGATCATCTGAAAGTGATCCCAGGGAAAAGATGCTCCCAGACCTGTCTCCAGGAAGGCTGGCTTAAACAAGTGGAATTCAAATTATGTTGCAGAAAGCCTTGGTGTGTGGTAGGACAAAATGAATGAGCTGTAGTTACAAACATGCACAGTGGAATGACATCAGTCAGTTGAGGAAGCTTGGTGGGAGGGAGCTCCTTGGATCAAAACCCAGAGGTATATTGGGTGGAGCTGGAGAGTAGCCAGGTAGAGAGAAGCACTTGGGCATCCTATGCACCAGACCCCCCCAGGGCTCCAGAGTGCCTTCCTTTGTGATTACTCTGGGACCCAAGCAAACCTCAGCAAAACAGGAGCACCCATAGAGAATGAGGAGAGAGAGACCTCAGCAGACTGGTGAAGACATAGCAACAGGTTCCCACTCAATATCCATTCTGATCTGTGAAGAAGAAAGGTCAGTGTAATTCCCAGAATATGGAATAACAGATTTATTGTGGTCACATGTGCCAATTGCCCTCCAATACCAGGTCACACAAATGAGCAGATCACTGTTTTGTACATAATTCAAGCATGAGAATTTTTATGCAATAATTAAAATTCTGCTGGAGATAATAAACTGAGCAACATCTCCCATACTTAAAATTTAAACCTCTTGATGCAAATGAACTACACATTCTTGACACTGCAAATGAGTGCCACTCTTCCCGAAGCATTAATAGTACTGTAAGAATCCATAAAAAGACGTGCATCCATTTATTCCAGTAGTAAGTCCAATATTTACTTAGATCTTTACAAGATCAATTGTGAAGCTTTCCAAGAGGGGTGAATATTAAAAGAGTTGATAGTTCATACAGCACAGCAAAGATTTTTATAGCTTACCAATGTACATCAAAGATTTATCTACCTTAAGCTTCTGCAAAAGTTGTTTATTTTTTTTTTCACAGTGGTAGATGCCATACATGCATAAACAATCAAAGTAAACTGGGAAAAGGTGGAAGCAAGCAGAGCTGACACAGACTGGGAAAGAATTTGATGTTTCATTGTCTCATAATCCTGAGATGTGATGAGTTGGAGAATAGTTGAGAAAATAATTGTCCAAATAAAAAGCTGAATGGCTTTAGAAAACATATGAGATGCACACACATGTCCGCACATATGCACATGGTACCCTGTGCCTGGAAAGCAAATTCCTCACTCTCACTCATTATCAGGCTGTAATTAAGAAGGGGTGACAAGGGCAGCCTCCCTGAGGCCAGGAGGAAGAAAAACTATAGGTAGTTGATACAGTTGGATCCAGACCTGCCTGCTTTCCTGTCTGAGTTCGAGGAGCAGAGGGAAAAAGATAGTGACCAAGCTAAAGAAAAAAAGGCATCAACAAGAAGTCTGAAGGTAATGTGGCCTCAATCAAGTCAACATTCAGAGAACATAAAATTAGCAGTTTCCCACACAGGTGACAATCTTGGATCACTGTGTGTGAGTCAGAGATTCTTACACATGAATGACTTACACAATGAATAACTGATTGATGTGCAGAAAGGTGTACTCTAAGTGCAGGAAAGCATCATTTCTGTGTGTTCTAGCTTGGTGGCAACTATCAACTAACCAGAGGATGAAGAGACATGCAGTGGAACCGACAGTTCTCTTCAAACATTTGAAGGGACACAAGATGGAAGAGTAGATTGACTGATCCTTTAAATCAGCAAAAGAAAGAGCTAGAAGAAAGGATCAATATATTTGAAAGCCCACTCAAAATAGGAGAATGTTCAGCCATCCAATTGCCCCAATTTGGGGGAGAAGTGAGCTTATTGTCCCTGTGTATTCCAAACTGAAAAATAAGTAAGACAGGTGTGCCACAGATCCCATCCCCAAGCAACATAACTTGCTTGCAAGTTTATTGAAGAAGAGTTTTGATTACATGACTTATACATATTAGTAAGTCATCAAAATCTAGCCAAGAGACTTAAATAATTCAAAGATTGGCATAGACCCTGCCCATTAAATGAGTCAGTGACACATAATATCAGGTGATGGAGAAAAGATTCATAGATTTCTTTAGTAGTAACTTTGAAACCTTGACAGTTTATCATGGCGTTAATGTGCTCTGTTCAGCACTTCTGCTTTCTGATTTGGGTTCTGTCCCCACTGACCTGCTAGTTGTGCACAGTCAACAATGGTGGGCCAGCATGGCCTTCTGGAGTGGGGCTCAGATAGACTACATTCCCATTAATGAGGAACAAGTTCTATGGGAGACATGTTATGGCAGAACATAGTCTCACACTGGACTGGACAAGGATTCTCTGGAATCAAAGAGCAGGCCAGAGAAGGAAGTGTCTGTTCTGAGGCAACCTGATAGACTTATGGCTCAATACTAAACATATACGCTCAATATTAAACCAATCTTGTTAGGAAAATTAGTCTTTAAACATCATTAAAATTAAAAACTAATGACATTTTAGACAAATGTTGACTTTGTTAATTGCTCAGTTGGTTTTCACAGGAAGAAGTGCTAAAAAAGCTTCTTCTGTTCATAAGTAGTGTAGGGTAACTAACATACATTGGGCTTCATATCAAAGTCTCGTACCAAAGATCCAGCTACATTTAATATAAGCACAAAAGAAGTAGTCACAATTGTTGTTGGGGCCACTGCCTGTGGGATTCATGAATATCTGAATGTTTGTCTCAGGATCCTCCTGAGACTTTGTCAGAGCTAGAGGGTGACAACAGGGAAGGGAGCCAAAGAAGGGCAGGGAACACCTGTCAATGGGGTTGAAGGTGCCAGACTTAGAATACAGGACCATCATAAAAGAAGGAGCAGGAGAAAGGCCTTAGAATAGATAGGAGAACTGAAAACTCCAAAATCTCTGCCTGACCTCTTTATGAGAAGAAAACAGTGGTCTATGTTAACTTCCACGAGGAACCTGGAAATAGATCTGGGAAGAGTGGTTTATGCTAATAATGTCTTTAATCACATAACTATAACATTTGGTTGATTTTATCTATTGTTTTCTTGGAATCTACTAGGAAAAACAAGATAGAAATCATCTAAGAGATGCTAAAATTTCAGAAGGAAATAAGTGAAAAGGATTAGTGAGTAAAATTAGAACCCTGGATCAACTAGAGGCTAAGGAGTATCTTTCTTGGAAAGATCTTAAAGAATCTCTTCCCACTGATGTGGGCTTGTTTCTGGTACTCTGTTCTCTTCCATATGTTTTCCTTATGAGACCACATGCCATTAGTTTGGGGCCTCTGCTTAGAAACTGTCACCATATTCAGCTTCTATGCATCAGTTTCTATAAAATGTTACCAGAGGCCAGTTGTGTGCACCGATGACGTGTGATTCCTATAAACATGCTGTGGCTCTGACTCTCCTTTGGGACAGGTTGCTAGTCTATCCCCAACACGTCTTCCTTCCAGTCTTTCCCTATAGCTGCCCATGAAGAGATAGACTATCCTCCAAAATATACCACTCAGATCACAATGTCTAGGCAAGAAATCATTTGTATTCAGAAAATGAGCAATCTTGTTTGCACAGAAAAGGTAAAACTACAAATGCTGGTCTGTCCTGATAATATACTTGCATGTGCACAAAACAGCACACCTAAGGAAAAAAGGAGGAAATGTTATCAGAGTGATTCAGCAATATGAAATTTTCAAATTACTAAACCAAAGAAAAACAGATTTTAGCTATGTAATTGCATTTGGATTTACAAGATCGCAACAAGTCAGAAATAATAGGGCCTAACTCTTTCTTTTTAACACTGGAAAACCAAACCCCAAGAAGCTCATCTGAGTGGTAATCCTTACCTCAATAATTCTAAAGGGGAATTATTACCAAATGGCACCTAAAGATGTGGACCCAAATGGGCCCAAAGCGTGGAAATATCCATAACTGCTCATACCATGTGCACAGCTTACAGGTCGCACTTTACTAGGGAGGTTTTTCTGAAATGTATGTTTTCTTAAAATTTCTCATTTCCCTTTCATTAACTTGGGCTGTAAGGGACTAAGGATGAGGTTGATAATAATGTGGAGATAAAGGAGGAATGAACAGTAGCCCAGCAACAGTCACAGAGTGTTTCAAAGTAAATTCCTGCTTAACTTATTTTCATGTGTGTGGCCTTCTTTTTACCCCTATCTTATGTTAAAAAATGGTTTGAGAAGGAGACATAATATTATGTAATTTTTTTTTTGTTTCCATTTGTAACAAATGCTTCTAAAATGGTTTTGAAGAACCACTAATCCTGGTTACTCACCCAGCTGGAAACTGAATTATAGAATATCTTCATATTTATTTCTACTTTAACTCTGACTTTCTTGTTTTTAGTATTTTTCATGACCTTTCAAAGTTTGATCTAAAGAACAGAATAAGTATCTTAAGATTACTAAATGTTATAAGCCAAAAGTTATTTCACACTGACATTATTCTGGACCTAGATGACAGAAGTCACACATGTGGCAGTGAACAGGCACTTATCCTTCACAGGGGAGCTGAATATTCCCTATAGGCCCTAGAAGTCACTGGGAAGCTTATCAATGCAAGGAGGAAATTAATCATGGTAAACTTACAAATAATTTTGTGGTATTGGAGGACCAACTCGTGTTAAAATATTAATAGTTGGTGGGAGATGAAGAAATAACAGCTCTTGCAAGTGCTTTAAAGGAGAAAGAATATGAAGTTTACACTGACACTCAGAATTTGCATCACTCAACAATAACTTGGTAGATAAGAAAAAAAAGGGAAAGATGTTTGCAATTGGATAGAGCAAAATTTGAGCTCAAAAGAAAAATGCAAGCTTTGAAAAAGATTCAGAAATCAGGATGGAGTAGGAATCCTTCTTTGCTGACTTTGAAGCATGTGTCTTACTCCAGGGAAATTAGAAATTTCTTAGAAATGAGCTCTACTGGAGTAGCAACATGGAAAAAATTCTTCACCACGAATAAGTCCATTGGAAGAACAACTCAGTTGCTCAATATGTGGAATTATTGATGTGAAATGTATTTGGTTCATCATTGGAAGCGCTGTGAAGTTAGTATATTTTTAGAATATTGAAGTTCATAAAATCTTTAAAGTGCTGCATATCTTTAACAGATGACATTTTGGGGGGATACGCAGAAGTGACCCTTACTTGCTGGACTGGAAGCATGAACTCCTATCCCACTCTCCTGTCAGGCAGCTGAGAATGGACCACAAAGGTGTTATCTGCAGGTCCACTCCTGCCAAACCCACATAAGGGATCTCACATCCTAGGGTGGGGCTGGAAATATAAATGACCTCCCCCATGCCTACCTCTCCTCAATTATTTTTTAAGATTCTCCAGTAATACTTGTTTCCTGGAGAACATCATGTCAGAATTTCAGAACTGGGGAAGACTCTGAAAGATCCATCTCCATGACCTCCATTCTCAACTTGAACTTGAGGGAACTGAGGCCTGGGTTTCAGAGAACTCACCAAAGTGAGCCCAGGGCATCATGGACTTGTTCCCATTTCTCCACATCCCTTGAACATTTCTCCACAACACATCTGTCTCACATCACCCACCAGATGAAGTCAAGTAACACAACACTGTGTGGAGGGAAGCCCTCTGTGTCTTACAGGAATTAAGCATTTTTGGCTGTAGCTGGACTGTGGTTTCCCAAGAAGCATTCTGCCTGGTTGTCACTGTCTCCCTCTCTAAGAAACACCACTTCTTTCCATGGAATGGATTTAAAAACACCCCACCCTTCTCTGGAAGAACCAGATGTGGCCAGATGTCCACCTGACTTCACTCTCTGGAATCTCCCCCCCTTTCTGCTTTCCTCTCCCATGACACTACTCCAGCTCTGTCCTCTGACTCATGCTCCTGTATTACCAAATCTTGTTCCTATGACAAGTAACCCTCAATGTTGTCCTGAGTCCATGCACAGCAGGAGAGCACAGATAGGGGGAGGCCACAGCAGAGCCCTTGTGGAGAAAATCTACCCTCTTTAAGTAAAAAAAAAACCTATTTCAAATCCGATTAAATAAAAACTTATAAAGCAAGGTGTAGGGTAAAAGTTGATCAGGTATTTCCACCCTCCCACCACTGATGATGGACACCTGAGGTGCTGCGAGCATTCCAGGGTGGGCATGCGCAAGTGGGCGCACCTGAGTTGGACACGGGCAGAAATGGGTGGCGTCATGAGGACGCCAGAACTGTGAGGATCAACAGACAGAACGGTGAGGACCGACCGAGAGAACCAACAGCAGCAGCAGCAGAGAGAGAAGCAGCCGAGAGGGTGAGATGTGCTGGGGGCTGGGAGGCCTGCCAGCCTCCCGGCCCCCCGGCACCCCTGCCTGCCATGTACCCTGGCCACCTCTACTAAATAAAGCATAAAAGCCACCAAGGGCTCCAAGACTCTCCTTCCCTGACCCGTCTGCCCAGAACCATCCCAAACCATGCTCCAGTGCCACCCCCTTCCTGCCGCTACACAAGGCCTAACAATGGATTTAAATATTTGATTTCTTATCAGTATTCTACTCACTATGACCTGATCTTTGTGAAGGTGTTTTTATGTAAGGTAGATTAAAACATAGTTCCTGTACAAGCCAGTGTACCACAAAACCACATAAAAATTTCCTTTAAAGTCGTGCCTAAGCCAGATGATTTAGACTTGATATCGTCACATCTTTTTTCTCATTTTCCCCATTTCCATTAGAAATTTCCTACGTGTTAATTTTAATTAAGCTTAGTTAAATTTAAATTTTTTTATTTATGCATATTAATCTGTGTTGGACCCATTTCATTTATCAGAAGCTTCAGTAAACATTTTAATCATTGGGACTTGCTAAAGAACATCTGAAGGTATACAGTCCTTTGCTTTGAAATGAAAGCCATAAAGTAAGACTGTGAAATCCCAATTCCTTAGCATGAAGAACACAGTATATTTGCTGCCACGACCCAGCCAGACCCTGTTTCCAAGAGGAATACATAGTTGGTGGGCACATCCAAATGCAGACATGAGAGACAGTCACCATTTACTTCCCCCAACTTTCAGATGGTGTACCATACAGAATTTTTAGAAATTCCCACAGAATTCAGTTTTTGGAAATGCAGACAACTAAATTTAGTTTCTTTTCTGAAATATTCACTCAGGGGAAAAAACATTCACTCTCAACATAAAACACGATCATGCTGCATTTCCTGATCCACTTCCATACGGGGAATGTTTTTCCTTTTATAGATTGGTGGTTTTGATGCCTCATCCCCTGAGGCAGAGCCCTATTCCAGCCCAGAGGACCCAGATAATGTAAAGAAGCAACTGGAAATGGGATCACTGAAAATCAATGGGACCAACGTGTAAAGGGGGCCAGTACCTCTTAAAAGAGTGCTACCTCACCCATCCTCTGGGAGTCTCATCTAGAAATCACGTTTAACCCCTTGGAAATTTGGAGGTGGGTGAGTGATGCCCACAATCTTGGGAGGTGTCATTTAAGTCTGTGTGTGCGAGAGTTGGCCTGGCCTCCTCAGTGAATGAAACTTGACTTACAATAAAGCGGGAGGGAATACAGCGAGCCCTACAGCTGTGACCTTTAAGAACTCACCACTCGGCCCCTGCGTGGTGGCTGGATGCAGGCTCACATCCAAAGGTACATCTCAGTCCAGCCTCGCGCCTGTATTCCAGATGGCATATCAAACTGCCTGATCACTGTTTCCACTTGGAAGGTCTGTTGGCATCTCAAAAATTGGCATGTCCAAAACTGAGCTAATGCTTCCTTCCTGCTAACTGCTCAGTTTTCAGTCTTCCTTATCTCATTAGATGGTAGTTACATTCTCCAGTGGTTAGAGACAAAAACTGGGGAGCAGGCTTGACTCTTTCCCTCACATCACCCATCCAAGCATGGACAAGTCCTGTGGACTGGGCTCTGACTGCTTTTCACCATCTTTACAACACACATGAGTTCGTTGCCACAGCCTCCTTATTTGGTCCTTCCTCCTCTGTCCCATACTCTGTTATGGTCTTTACCTGACTCAGCAGAAAGACTTTCTATGTTCAAAACATAAGTTTAATAACGTGTCCCTGCTTGGTAGCTCCCCACGTCACTATGCCCTGCCAGCTATAAGACATAACCCAGTATCTGTTCCCTCTCTGAACTCTGCCTTGCCTCTCTGTCAGCCACTCTGCTCTAGCTGTACCACTTCCCATGAGGCCCTTCGCCTGACCCTACCCTGGCCTCTTCTCCCCTCCTCCCTCACACTCATACCCTGTAATGGTGTGGATGACAGCCTGAATCCCTGTGAATGAATGTGTTCCACCTCTAGAAGTTCTGTGCCACGAGTTTGGACACTCTTGTTTTATTTCCTGATCCTTTTCACTCAGGTGCCCGCAGCAGGGTCTGCATACAGCAGCTGCTCATGTAAAATCTGTTAAAGGGACATATACTTCTGTTTTTCACAAGTCCCCCAAAGCGCTCCCTGTATTGTGCTTTTTACAAGAGGCTCTGTTTCTGGGGTACAACAAGAGGTCTCCCTCAGCTTTCATACTGGAAACCTTCTCTGGAGCATCTCTGGTCTTAAGATGATCTCATGGCCAACAGCTTTCTTCAGGCATGGATCTTCCAAACTCACACAGGTGGAAAAAATGGGAGCATGGTGCAAGCAAGGAGTCAGCATGACGGGCAGTGTTGTACAGTAACTGTCTGGGCTCGCCTGCTTTGTTTTGGTTTCTATTCGGCGATTTGCTGCTGGGCTTTCAGTCACTTAATGTCTCTGTTTCTCTGTTTCCTCATCTGTGAAATGACCTAACAGAGTGTCCTGAAAGGAGATAAGTAAGAAAACTTACTTACTGGCCTTAAAAGACTGTCCCAAAGTGCTCAGTAATCTGAGCTACTTTTATTACCTTCCAAGGTTAAAAGACAACGTTTTTTTATTGCAGCCCAAAGGTTCCAAGCCTACTGTCAGAAAAGCAGTTCTCTGGCAACAAAGTCACTTGAGTATTTCCTGTAGGGACATCCACACCCAGACAGGCACACTTCCTCCTGTAGCCCACTCTCATCCTTCCATCTTCTGGAAACACACATCCAGCATTCTCTGGAGGAGTCTTAATGTGGTCAGCAGTCTGGCCTTGTCTCCCTTTAACTTAGGATAGCTCAGCTGCAGAAAGTCATTATATCTCCTCCCACACAAGCTCCCCAGACTTAAGCAGAGTAATTCTTGTAAATAAGATTTTTTCCTGGTGACTAAGGAAGTCTCCTAAAGTTTAAGGCCAAGGCTGAAGTTACTAAGAATCCCCATAGTCTAGTGAGTGCACACTCACTAAAGAAATTGCTGCTGAGCTGCCTGCATTATGGCCTCTCCCACTCAAATTCCCATCTTGAACTTCAGCTCTTCAACCTATACAACTAAAACCTGAGGATAGAATGTGTTGTGCCTGAGTTAAGGACTCCTGAATTCTTGACATCTTTGGTAGGTTCTGTCCCTAAGCCAAAAGATTGGATCTAGGAGAACAACCCCTGGAGACCAGGGAGCCTGGCTCCCCACTCCTCCACTGAGCACTTGTGGAACAGCAAAGGTTATAAGTCTCCCCACTTGGGCCTTATGTTGGAGCTTAGGAAAGAATTTTCAGAACTTCACAGAGACATGAGTATCCTCTCTACTGAAGGGGGAGATGAGGGGCAACAAGAGGAAGCCTGTATGGTTCCTCCGCAACAAAATTGGTGTGGAAAGTGCATCGAGGGGACATTTCTTAGAGGTGACCTTGAGTGACAACTGTCTTCCCTAAGTAATCTTCTTCTACAGGATAGAATTTTTCAAGAAGAGGACATAAGTGAGTTTCCCCCATACTTTCTCAGCTTACAGAAAATGCTTCTATTATCTGATATGTTTTTTCTTCTCCAAATCTTAGATGATTAAAACAAATATCACAGAAAGAGGAAAAATGCCTCTGGAAGACTGAACTTCAAAGCCAGTGGAACTATGACAAGTGGTATTTAAGGGCAACAGGCAACATCCTCTTTCTTTTTGTCATTCCCCTGGGCACTGCTCTCCATGCCACAATATTTCACAGGAAGGATGCTTTAACATTGGTCAATCTGCATACAAACTGCTGTTTAAGTATTGTGTCCAAAAGTTTTATGCTTGAGGAAATGATTCTTTTGTAATAAAGCATTGTTTATAGAATACCTCATTGTTTGGGTATCCAAAATGTCTAATATCAACACCAAAGAAAAATAAATGTAGCTCAGTCACAAAGAAAATGACACAGAAGTTCCAATTTATTTAGGTTAACTACATGGCACTGTATTATTTATATGATTCCATAGATAAAATCCTTGCCCAAAATAGTTCCAAATCCCCAAAAGAATAGATTTGTTCTTTTTCAGAAACATTCTAATGAGAAAATCAAGGCATTATTCATATTAAAATATTAACACTTTTGGGTGTATCTGACTGAATTAGAGGTAAGCTTATTTTGAGTTGATTCAAGTATTTTCTCCATCATTCTGTCATCTACATAAGACTAAACATTTGACTTTGTTTCCTCCTTAGAGTAGAGTGGTCAGGCAAAATGGACACTGACCACTATTAGTTCAATAGTCTCTTTTTACAGTATCCCACTGTCTGCATGTCTCATGGAAGTGTTTATCTGATTCTCATCCCAGTGGGCCAGGCCAATCCCCTTCAGTCCACCTCAGACAACTCGCAGGTGAGTTGGGAAGAATGTGGCACCCTGTAGATGAGAGTCCAGTACTGGCCAGCAGTGTGTAGGACTCTTGTCCAGGGTCAGTGCCCCTTTCCTGTGCTGTGGACTTTTCATTCTCTTATTAGTAGCCAGCATCCCTTGTTTACTAGTTATGTAGCCTTAAGTTTCAGTTTCTTAAACTGGTAGATCAAAGAGTTAAGTTAGATCATCTGAGAGACCTCCTACAGTATCTCGAAGAATCACCTAGATCCTTATGATGAACAAAAATTCCCCAGTGAGTGTGAGTGTCCAATTCAGTAAAGATTTACCGAATTCATTATGGGATTTACTTCTTCCTTTGTTCTTCTAGTCACTCAATGACTTAGCCAACATTTTCTTGTGTGTTTTTTCTGCAGTGGCTTGGGCATTGTATTACATTTTACTTCTTATGCATCCAAAGGCACACACTGAAGCTGTAGGATGTGTGGACTGACTGGTGCCAACAGAGATCCTACATTCTATGCCTGGGTTGTTTAGAAAGTCCACTCCCACCACATCTGTTCATTTCTCTCATAAGATCAAAATGATGCACAGATCCTTTGGCATTCAATGTGACAGTTAATCTTCTGCCAGGTTAACCTTTATAATAAGGCAGTTAGTGGCCCTCTGTATGTTGGCAGGTCTCTATTTCCCATAGGCATCATGAGATGGAGTGAGTGTTCTGATCTACTGTGAAGCATCTAACTCAAGACTCAGTAGGACTTGGGCATTGTTTGAATGAGAAGGAAAGTAACAAATGTGGAAGCTTGAATGGAAGGTGAGCTCCAATATTACAGATTGCTAAGGAAGGTAAGCTTTTCGATGGATGATCCTACCTTAGGGTTTGATATTGATTACCATGGTAATTGTGCCATGATTCAGTTATGATTTTTAGCCAAATTGACCCATGACTTTATTAAGAGTGATGAACTTATATAAAACATCAAAGAATTCTAGCTCCAAATATATCTCAGAAATATGACTTAGATGGACATGTTAAGCACTGTCCAATGTAGGTTCCAGCTACATTGATGGAGAGGGAGGCAATGCACCAGAGTTCTGCATAAATGGGTTTTCCCAAGGAGTTTTACATAAGATGAGGTTGAAGATGGGTGATCTGATAAAGCTAGGTCTCTAACACCCAAGCCTGGGCTTTCTCCATAATGCCTCACTGGCTCTTTCATCAAAACTGTCAATAAACAAAACAAAAAACACAGGCACCATCTAAATAGAGGCAGAAATAATATTTATGAGTAATATGGGTGCATTGTTTACACATGCATCCTCTCACTCAATCCTATTATAAAGGTAGTATATGGTCCATTGTAAAAATGGAATAATCTCAAAATTATACACTTAGTAATTCTATTAACACAGATTCATGGATGCAGAATTTCCTGCACTCCAGATGTAGTCAAAGTAGGCCATCCAAAGATCGTTAACAGAAATTGTGCAGTAATTACCTCAACTTAAAATGCAAATAGAAGCTGGGAGTGAGGACTACCTATTAGCTTCTTTAAAGGAAAATAAATCCACGTTTGAGATAAGAGCAGGTATCTCAAAAGAGGAAATTTCAAAACAAGCCCTTGGAAATATGTGCTGCCTGTCTCCCCTGCCAGACACAATGGAGTTGGAGATCGTTTAAAGTGAACCTTTGTGCCCTGCTTGAAACTACATTCCCATCCTCTCACCGGAGACCAGCTAGGAAACAGGGATAGTGAGGGGAGGCAGCCCTGACATTTATGGACATTGATGAAACAAATCGCATCAAACTTGATTTCCTTTCCTGATAGAATTATGAGATTGGTGGAAATGGGTAATACAGGAGAAGTCATATATGTTTATTTTAGCAAAATACTTGATATTACAGTTTCATGACATCTTCTTTTATAAAGAAATTCAAAATGGTTTGGAAACAATCACCATCATTTGAGTTTGAAAGGAGTTACACTGTGGGAAGTAAAGGGGAATAAATGAAAAATCAATGGAACTGGATCTCTCCCAGGTAATGTAACGGTGAGGATGAAAGAGTTCAACTCCAGAATGCCTGACAAGAAATGAGAAACGGGCAGATAGGAAGGCAAAGGTGGCTTGGCACAATACTGTGAAACAATGGAAAGCGGATAAACTCTAGATTCTGACTTTCAAAGACAGAATCAGAGACAACTTTCCTACCTCTCGGTTTCCCAGATTTGGTCTCTTACCTGGGAACTGCTCCTCTTCCCAGCACCCCCACACTGAGGTTAGGAGCATCTTCATATTTCCTGTGGAACCCAGACCCCCTGCCTGGCTCCTGCATTCCCACCTCCTGGCTTCACATGACCCGTTGTGGGCTCTTTTCTTCCTCCTGCTCACAGACACAGGCAGGCAGTGCCCACGGACACAGCTGTGTATGCTAGGCCCTAATCTTTTTATGCTTTGCTAAAAAAAAAATGCCTTTCATTTTAATGCCTCTATACTTTTTGTTTGTGTTTGAAGTCCTTTCCTGTTAATGACCTCACTGTGGATGTTTCCCTTAATTGAAGAAAGAACAACAAAGCTTCGGCCATCACCATCCTGCATCTCAGGCCGGTTGGTTCCTTATTAAAATATCATACAATGCACAAACAGCTGTTTTCAGAGCGCTTTTTACTTTAAGGTCCTGAAGCAAAGAAAGAATAATGGCAAATCACTGTGAAGTTCCCCAGCCGGCAGAACTGGCCGCTTTCAGAAATAATCACTCCTGATGGGGTCCCAAACAATATATATGTATATTTAGGGAACGAATCATTCAATAACATTCTTTTTTGACCAGTTGGTAAGATAGACTTAACATAATGGCTTTGGTCCTAAAAGTAGCTCCCCATGCCTTTCATCTCAATTAGCTACTGCACCGGCCCAGGCAAAGACAACAAAAGCTCCTTTCAGAAGGCCAAGTCTAAGGGCAGAAGGTAAATTGGTAATTGGATGCCTCTCCGTGGCAGAGGCCTCACTGACAGAGAAGCAGGAGCCAGCTGGGAGCTGCTAATCAGCAGCCAAGAGCACACTGGTCTCCTGCCCAGCTCTGTAGCGGTGTTTTATGGTCAAAACACACCTTTGATCTTTCTTTTTGTTTCTTCCCTCCTAAAATCATAGTGATATTTACTCTTAGGAAAAGACCAGGACCATGAGTATGTTTTATTTGTGGGTGATTCCAATCAAAATGTTACTTCTTCAGGTATCTTTGCTTCTGAAAACTTAATCCGTTTCTGTGGAATGGAGGCCCCAGTCCAAGTTTACAAGCTTTTGGTCATCAGTGAGTTAGTAGCAATGTATTTTTCAAGGAAAATAATGTAATAATAAGATGTGATTCAATTGCTGTGTTAGACACACGTGCTGTAGATCCACAGTGCATCTAAATAACATGAACATCACCAGCCAGGCACTGTTGGCAGATTCTGATGGTGAGTGACGCAAACGCATCATGAGCAAGGAACTAAGAAAGAGTTTAACCACAGGGGGCCATGTCACTGGATGCTGAGCACCCTGCTTTCCTCTCCCCGAAGAGCTTTGCTATGGAGGTGACCTCCAGGTCCCTTCGCTGGCATTTATGAAGATGAATTTATTTGAGAAAGCCACAAAGAAGGGTCGGATTTCCACACAGGCTTTTGCTCAGTTATCAGAGGCCAGTGAGGCAAACAGCTTTAGCAAGGGACACGCATCTGTTTTTACCTATTTGTTTTTTTAACTACAAAAGAAATAAGAATGGAAACTTGAAATGGTGTTGAAAATCACAATTTGAATATTTGCTAGTTTTGTGGACAAGCATAGCAAAATTTTGGGTGCTGTTATACAACATCTTTTACCTACGCTTTTAAATTTATCCCTCCCCCCCTTGCAGTGCCTCAGGACATACAACAGCAGGAAACCATGCATTTGTTACATTATTTTTTTATGAAGTTTTAATCAGTCCAACTTTTATGAAAAACAGTATGGAGGTCTCTCAAAATATTAAAAATAGGCCTACTGTCCAATCCAGCAATTCTACTCTTACATATGTACTCCAAAAAGGAAAAGAGAAACCACTAATTTGAAAGTATATATTCATTCCTGTGTGCATTGTAGTTCCGTTTACAACAGCTAAGTTGTGGAAACAACCTAAGTGCCCAAGGACAGATGAGTAGACTGGGAAGAAGAGGTGGTATATTTACACAATGGAATACTACTCAGCTCTCTCTCTCTCTCTCTCTCTCTCTCTCTCTCT
>JAGFMF010011715.1:1834249-1852074 GCA_019455555.1 Galemys pyrenaicus | reverse complement strand
TATATATATATATATATATATATATATATATATAAAAGATGAACTTTTGCCATTTGAAAGAACAGGGGTGGAACAGGAGGGGATAATGATAAGCATAGTCAGAATGAGAAAGACAAATACCAGATGGTGTCACTTATATGTAGAATACAGAGAAACCAAATGAAGTGTCAGACAGAACAAAGCCAGAGCAAACCCCAGAAATCTGACTGTAGAGTTGAGACTACTGGGGGAAGGGGAAAGTAGAGAGCAGGCAATAGGATCCCAACTGAACACCGGCGCCTTGGTGGTAGGTGAGGTATAGAAACATACATGTGAGGAGGTGCAATCATGTATCTCTGAATCTAATACAGTGTTGTTACCTCAATAATAAAAATGAAAATATTTAATCAGTTGTGACATGCTCTAAATCCAGTTCTTTAAAGCAGAACATCTTGATCTAGACTAAAAACACCAACACAAAATTCAGACACTCTTCCATTCTTTCCAGAAGCAGTTTGCTGGGAATTCCAGAAGTTGCTTACATGGCTACTCAAGGCTGAGGTGCTGAGGGAGGGAGCAGTGCCTTCAGGATGGAAGGCACTCTGCAATGTTTTGTTAACCCTTTCCAAGGAGCCTAGGAGATGAGTGTGAATAATACTCACACTGGTGAATGGAGACCCAGAGCCTGACTTTCGACAGCGGAGCTAGGACCTCACCTGCTATGGAGCCTTCTCCAAAGCCTGCCGCTGTCCACAGGGAAGGTAGTCTGCCCATGAAGGTGCCCGCATCCCCACTAGGAGCCCCTGAGCACACAGAAAGGTCTCTGTGCAGGAGTTTCAGTTAAGCAGCGGCTTCAGAGAGGTGGAGCACCTTCCTTCTTAAGCTTTAGCTGCTGGTGTCCTTGGTGCCATGTGTAGAGGGAGAACAGAGTTGATGCCTTGCCTCAGTCACAACCTTATGATGCGAGCTTGGGTGAGTGCCTCACCTTGCTTCCCAAAACATAATGGGCTGAGAATTATCCCCAGCTACTTTAGGAGCCAACATTGTACAACTTGTGTGAGTGTGTGCATGTGTGCGTGTGTGTGCGTGCGCGCGCATGTGTGTGTGTGTGTGTTGGAGGAAGGAGGGAAGGGAAATTTTCTAAGCAATTAACAAGAATGACTAGGGATTCTACCTCTTTCATTTTATTTTATGAGAGCTTAATTTTGGAATAAGACCAGAAACTGCACAGAGAGTCAAAGCTCACTGTGCAGAGTCAGTGCTATAAGCTCCTGAGAAGTCCAGTGGCGTGTCCTTTAGCCCATGCAATCTGCCTCCTGTGGCAGCCTCGGCACAGAGCAGAGGTCACCTCCTGGCTTGCTGGTGCCCCCTGAGTTGGAAGAACACCTCCAGGCACTTATGGTGCTGAGTTGGCCATTTTCCAGGAAACTGCCTGAAAATTTTACAAGCAGATGCTCTTTAGATTTTCTTTCACTGTAGTTTCTACTGAAGGAACTATCTCCTAGTTGTAATTTTTAAATCATTAAACCAAATGATCAAACCTACAATCATTTTATCTGCTATACTTGACATGTAGAGATCTGCATTATAATCATTACCTGAACACATACCGCTTAAAACATGTCTTAGTCTCAGATGTCTTATTTTTCTGACTTGTCTTTCCAAATGTAATCCTGCAGATTTATTCTGCCCTTTCACAAATAGGAATATATCATGTACATCCAGTTTTCTATAGATTCTGTGTCATGCTAAAAAAAAGTACACGCTCATCCTAAGAAGAATTTTGTATAAATAGGCAAACATTTCAAATAAGGATCGTTCTTGTTCCACAGTGTTTGTCCCAGAATATAATATTAATTCAATCTGTTTTCTTTGCTAAACACGTGAGGATAATGCCGATGAGATTTGAGCTACTGAGCTGTCAAACTGACTGATTTGCTTCCATTTTCTCATGTTGGTCTCCACCGAGGTTTCCTCTCCCTGTCGGCGTGTGGGCAGTGCCGCTGCCCTGACTGCCATCAACATATTCAGAATCCCTCTATCCTTGTAATTGTCGAAAAAGAATTTAGAAAGATAAAATGTTTCTGAATACAAACTTCGACACTCAGTAGATTTGTTTGACAAAGGAGTAAGGGTCTGTCAGCAACCACCATTAAATAGACAATCCTGCTATATTGTATTTTTGCCTGTGTTGCTAATAGAACAAAGATTTAATTGGTTAAAGCAGCTCACCTTTATTATACTACAGTTTTGGAGGTTAGAGGATGGATGGCTCTCACTAGGTAAAAATCAAGACGTCAGAGACATGCGCTCCTTTCAGAGACTCTGGGGGAAACTGTTTCTGTGCCTTTCCCAGTGACTGGATGTCACCTGTGTTTCTTGGCTCAGTACCTGTCCTTCAGCTGTAATGTGGGCAATAATAACAGGCTGTGTCATCTCAGGCTGACATTGCTCTGTTTCTTCCCCTTCTACCTTCCTCTTTCAATTATAAGGGCCTTTGTGATTACACTGGGCTTGTGGGGATAATCCAGAATAATCTCCCTACTTCAGGATCCTTAATTTAATCACAACTGTAAAGTAATATTCACAGGTTCTGGAGATTAGACTGTGGACACCTTTCTTGGGTCATTACTTAGACTCCCACAATTTAGTTCTGTTCCCCAAAGATCCGTCTGTCATATGCGGGATAAATTCACCCCATCCCAATGTTCCTAAACAACTCGAAATATCATAGTATCAGCTCAAGTCAAAAATGTCATCAAAGTCTGATCAGTTCAAAAGCTCCAAATATCATTAAGTAATTCATCTCAATCAGGTGTGGGGGAGGGGAGACTCCATAAGAATCATGACAGCCCAAACTCCTCTCCATCAAAAAGCATGTGAAAATCAACATATAAATTATCTGCTTCCAAAACATTATAGTGGAGCAGGCATAAGATAACAGCTATAGATATTCATATTTTAAAAAGTAGACAAGAAAGGAAGAAAAGAACCTCCACCAGCCCAAATACTTTCATAATCCAGCTGGCACACTGCTTTAGCATTCAAAGCCTGAGACAAACCTTCTATGGCTGAGGCTGGGGCTTCAGGGGAGCCGGACATGAACAGCTCCAATTCTTCCACCTGCGAGAGTTGTCCCACTTACATCTTCTTCACTGGGGTCAAAGCTGGGTGATCTTTGGGGGCACTCATATCAGTTGTGGAGAGAACCTCATCCATGGCATGGAGAGAATTCTATGAAAGCTTCAGAGATTAGGTCGGGGGTGCTTCTGTGCTCAGTTTAGGTTCTATCCCATGGAGACCTAGAAGCAGCTTAGATGAAATTTTCTACAAAACAAAAGTAAATGTTCTTTAGAGGATATCTATTTAAAGATTATTCTTTCTAGATTTGATGCTTTCCTAAAAATGAAAAAAAAATATTGCCAGGGAAACTATGCTCACCTAAAAGATAATGAAGTTCCGACTTGTTCTAAATTAATAGCTTAGCCAAACAAATTATAACACATTTCCAAGCTTTAGGTTTGCTTTGAATTTTAGGCCTCACGTAAGTCATATAAGATGATTATGAGTTTTCCATTTGTTTTTGAAGAAATAGATGCAGAAACAGAAGAATGTGAACTAAAGCCAAGCTGGAAATATAATTTATAACCTAATCCACTAGTTTAATCACTAAAAAAACTAATTTTGTTCATATCCATGGAACCTGAAAAAATGGGAAGGATTTTCACATTTAAGAAGCACTAGAAAGGCTAAAAGAATATGAGTTATGCTCATAAGCCTGTGTCTCTAAGGATATTCTTCTCACCTCTGTGATTCTTTACACACATTCTAGAATGTCTCTGCTGGTCTTCAGTCACCATGTAATTATAGTGAAGGGATATAGGAGAACTCTTAGTGCATATTACACTCCTTTCACTGCTGAGGCCAGTTCCTGAGCAGCTAAGATGCAGTGTCACTCGCATGTTCTCACTAACCTTGATGGGCATTTTAAGCTCCCAAATGCATATTAAGACTTTTTTTTTTTTACGATCTCAAACTATTATCAGTGGAAGGGATTTTAAAGATTATGCGATCCAATCGACTAATTTCACAGTTGAGGAAACAGAGGCTTAGAGAGATTAGAAAGATATGCCTATGGTTAGGAAGCTATTCCTGGCCAAGCAAAAACCAAAATTCAGCTCTTCAGCCCTGCATATTGTTTCTCCATTCACGTACGCAACTAGAAATATAAGTTCTGGAGCATTCTGTGTGTTTCCCCATTGATGCCCTGGTATATGTCTAATGGATCTCCATGCTTCCTAAAAACTCCAAGCATAAGCATAGCACATCTTGAAAACTGCCTGCACTATATATTCAGAAATAAGGAGAACTGTGAGCACAAGGCAGGTTCTTTCTGGTTGCCCCAGGATTGGGCACAGACCTTCCCTTCACCAAGGCAGAGCTTTCCATTTGGATGTGTCTGGGATCTGGAGGTGGGTTTATATGTCCACTGGCCATGCAACCCTATCAATCATGGGCACCTGAGCCGCAGTGACATCGGGCTGCCCATCTTCCATCACCGCACACTGCAACAGGATCAAATACTATTACTGCCAGAACAAAATATGTGTTCCTCAAGTGTTGGAGATATACTTTGTATATTGTGAAGAGTACTTCATAAGTATAGCCATCTAATCCTCACAACTGTCTATTTTTTGAATTTTATGAGCTTGGACTGGTGGAGTGACTTGCTTTAAAGAACCCTTTAGCAATTGACCAACCCCAGATCCCATAGGGAGGATATAGGAAGGAATAAGAAAACCTTATCTAGGGGCCTCCCTGGTAGTGCAAGGGGTTAAGCACTGTACTATGAAGCATACACGGCCACTGCAGCATGAGTTCGATCCCTGGCCAGGTAGGTGACCCACATGTCACGGGAGACCGCTTCTGTCTTGCCCACTGCTCCCCTCAGCAGTGTATTTTGGTCAATCTGCCTGTTCTGTTCCTCACTCTGTGTCTGGTGAATACTCTCACCCCTCCTCCCGCCCCCCACCCCCCGCACACACATACCTCTGGCCTACCACAGTTCTTGTATGCATAAATAAATAAATCTTAAAGAAAAGAAAACTTTATCTAAATTACACCTGCAAATTGTTGGACTAGAATAAGACCTATCGTTGTCCCTCTTATTAATAAAACAGAACAGCCAATCAGAGACAATCATACTTCAAAGATTATGAACTAGAACTGACTCATGTTGAAACACTGACGTTCAGAGGGCTAATAGACGTAATCTCTCAGGGATTCTAAGAGGCAGTGAAAGGGAAATAACCTATCTTTAAAGTTCTTATTTCTAGGAGAAGTACCAGCCAACCACCAGAGTTCAAGGCACAATTCTTTGTGATCTCACATCCACTTGCACAAATACACTTAGTGAAACATCTGTTTCCTCCACCCACTTCCAAGTAGGATGAAATGGCACATTCCACTTTCAAAGTGGGTTGCCTGCACCACTTCAAATCAGCAGTATCAAAAATTTGAAAAACTGTTGCATGCAATCCAGGGACACTTGCTAGATGACATCCCTCACCGAGGTAATCTGGTGAACAGAGGTTAGAGCGTCACACAAATTCTAAATGCCATTTCAAAGTCAACCAGAGGCAGACTAAGCACTGATTTGTGATTATGATAATGACTTCTAAAAGTCTAAAAATTATAGGGTTGTTTACAGAGATGGGCTTATTATAAAATAATTGCATCCAACATCCCATAAACATAAAAGAAAGTCATTTTGTTGTAGATGGTAGAAACAAAGGTTTTCTTAAAGAATGGATAATACAAGACTCAGTTTCAGACAAAAAAACTTCAAAGCTGATCAGGAAATTCATGGAATTTTAAAGAGAAATCTCACTGAAATTCACCAAACTTAAAAGCTTTGTTTTTTCTTCAGACATCTAATTTAGATTATAAACCAAACCCTATAATAAACGTCCCACAAAGAAATAATAGTAGACTGTATGCATTATAGATGTTCGGGGACTGCTCATTTAAATACAATTATTGGCTTTCTACCAACAGTCAAGATGCCAAAGGCCCATGGCAACATGGAGGGAAATCTCACAATAATATTTTCCAAGGAAATTTTTTGGCTTTTCAGAGGGATTCACTATGAAGCTTAGAATCCGTGTCACCTGAGAAATAATAAATAAGGATCAAATTTCACCTTGCGCGTGTTTTTGTTCTCTTCATTCTTATGAAAATCAACGTGCACCTAAACACCATCCAACATTTCTGTATGATATGTTTAGTGCCTTAAATATCAGCTGTTCTGACTGAAGGTGTCAATGGATGTGAGACTCTCCTGTTCTTCCAGGTATTTGACAACTAGTAATTAAAGAGGCAGCATCTGAAGTGACTTCTTCAATCTACATTCCTTTTAAATAAATAAGTAGGATGATTAAATCCCCTGTGATGATCAGCAAAATCTGAGTTGGACACTCTAGTCTATTGCAGAGGTAGAACCTAGCCCACCTCTGGCCCCAACCCATCTTTACACCTCCCATTTCACACCCCCCGCCCCCCGCAACCTGAATACCATGAGAATAGCAGCATCCACTGAGAGCTGCTATGAGGATTAAGAAGGTAATGATCTGAGCCTCCCTGGTGGTGCAGCAGGTAGAGAGCCGCACTGTGAAGCATCCGTGGCATAGCAACGCACAAGTTCTATCCCTAGCCAGGGAGGGGACCCACATGGCACAGCAGACTACTCCTGCCTCGCCCACTGCTCCCCTCAGCAGTGTATTTCAGTCCATTTGCCTGTTCTGCTCCCCACTGTCTCTGGAGAATCCTCTCACCTCCCATGACTTTGGCCTGTACCCCAGCTCTTGCATGCATAAATAGATAAATCTTTAAAAAAAAAAAAAGAAGGTAATGATATGAGAGAATCCAGCACAGCACCTGAAATAGTATAGTTCAGAAACATAACTATTCTTATTATCACATATTTATCTTAATTATTTCAGTAGTTTGTACAAGTTATATTTTTAGTAAGCCTGAGCAGATGGTAGGAAGCATTTTAAAACATAAACTATGAATGTTATTTTAGCAACTTCCTTTTAACTCATATAACTCAAAACAGATAGAATTTCATGGGTTTTTGGGGTCAAATTAGATTTATTATCATGTTTCTACCTGTCATTGAAAAAATAACTGTTATTTTACCATTGGTTCATTTGCACAGATGTATGTTTCATGTGATGCAAATATGTGAACTTTTTTTTTTTCCAATGGATGTAATGTTGGTTTACGTCATTGTTTGAATTTTGGGAGTTACTACCATAGTGCACCCTCCACCAAAGTATCCCCAATCCATCTCCACAGTCCACTGTGCTTCCCTCCAACTTTATTCTTGCTCCTCCCCTCTCTGGATTCCTCAGTTCTGCAATCAGCTTTCAAGAGTTAGTTTTATTTGACTCTTTGTTTGACTTCTCTATAGTCTACTTATAATTGACACCATCTGGTATTTGTCTTTCCCCTTCTGACTTATTTTGCTTAGCATAATCCTTTCCAGTTCCACCCATGTTGCCATGAATGGCATGAATTTGTTCTGTGGCTGAGTAGTATTCTATTATATATAAATACCACATCTTTTGGACACACTCCTCTGTTTAGGGGTTTTTATCTTATTTCCATATCTTAGCTATTGTAAATAGTGCTGCTATGAATATAAGAGTGCACGTTCCCCTTTGAATGATTGTTTTTGTGTTCAGTGGGTAGACACCTACCTAAGAGTAGAATTGCTGGGTCATATGGCACATCTATTTTCAATCCTTTGAGTAACCTTGACTATTTTCCATAGGGCCTGAACCAGCCTATATTTCTGCCTACAAGGTAATAAATAAACTTAGTCTTTTTAAAGATCTGAGCAAAATACATTGGAAAATTGCTTTTGTTCCCCCAAAGCAAACAGAATTACCAAAATACAAACTTTTATCAAACATTTATTTAACAAACATAGGATTTATGAAAACTTTATTTAGTTGGCTAAAGCCATGACATCTACAATAGTTTAAATGAAGAATTTGTCGATTCAGTAGTTATTCCAATACTTTAAATCACTATCTTGTTTTCTCCATGAATCTGTTTTAAAAATAATTGTAGAACAAAGAATCACTTTCTCTGGTTCATAGTATCATGTCTAAAATCTTCAATTGTATAGGATTTGAAGGGCCAGGGTAAACCGTAGATTTGTAGAGCCATCCTGGGAAGTGTAGAGAAAGAAGTCAAACCCTATTTGAGAAAGTTAGAATTTTCATAATTCATCTTATTTTTTTATAAAGTTCATAACGATCTCTATAATATTGTTTATTTTTTAATTCTCAAAAATATATCAGAACAAATATATACATGTCATAAAATATACATATTCATGCCACCTACATCAGCACACAGTCTTTCTCCCTTGTCTTCTGCCTTCAGAATTACTTATTTTTTGCTAAGGGCAAAAATGACAACATCTCAAGGATTTGAGCAAATTAATTCTTTGGCTTTCAAATTTTTGCTAATTACACATAAGAGAAAAATAGGTGTAAAGTAAAACCTTATTTTCTAAGAGAGCTGATATGTGAAAAGAAATACTGACTTCTAAATAAAAAGAATGCTTTTAAAAATTTTACAATTCTTAGACATAAAAAGAATGGCATGATATGCACACATGCACACAGATGCTCCTTTCATTGGAGAAATAGTACAGCCTTTGCGAGTCTTCCTTGCTAGCTAGCCTACATGCTCTTTTGTTTTATCATTCAAGGCCTAACCCTGATTTCTGACATCATGTGAGTGTTGCTATGGGAACGGTGTTGTATGTCCCTGAGGGAACAAAGGGTGATTTCCATTTGAGGACTTTGGAGCAGGCTAGGTTCCCCATTGGTAAATGATTGTGGTAACCAGCACGTTCAACGTTATCGGCAAAATTCCATTCATATTTTACATGCCCTCTTTCCAGCAAATGCTTCTTTAGTACATGTTATAACAACAACCTTGGGACACAGGCTGGAAGAAAAATGAGATTTTACAGGTTTGGGGAAGGATCACTACTCAAAAGCCAGTAGCAGGATTTTGAGTCATGGCTTATGTCTTCCCACACCACAGCTGTTCCCAGGAGATTTTAGATACTGGTGTCCTGGTTTCATTTTATTTTACTTATTTATTTATTTGTAATCTTAGTTCACACGTGACTAACCTTACAAGAGATGAAGAGTCAAGCAGCTGGTCTTTCAGTTTTCCCAACTCCTACCCAAAGCTAAATTCTGGTACCTGGTTTATAAGTATAGACAACCCTACTAAAAACATTTAGGAAAGGTCAAAATCCCTATTACAAAATTTGAAGTGATTGAAAGTACAGTTATTATATCAAACAAGTTCTTGCACATAAATATGTTACACTTTAAATGTATTTATGTAACACTTTTTATTTGTTCTTCCTTAAGTTTTTTAAACTTTTTTTTCTTACAAAATTAAGCATTCAAGCTGTAAAGTACACAAATCATAGTGTATCAATTTCATTACATTTTTTAAAAAAATGAGCACAATCGTAAAACCACCATCCAGATCAAGTTACAGGGCATCACAACACTCACCATCTGCAAATCATAGCCTTTCAAAAAGTAACCACTGCTCTGCCAGTTACCACTATGAATTTATTTTACCCATTTTCATAGTTTATACAGATGGAATCTCCCATATCACACAGAGTTACTCTTTTGTGTCTAACCACAATATGCCTGAGGGGTGTGCATAGTAGTTTGTCCTTTTTCATTGTTCTATAAATTTCATTGTTTGAATATAACCCAAAAATATTTAACATTATACTGTTAAGGGATGTTTCCAGTTTGGAGCTTTGTGAATAAAAACCACCATAAACATTCTCATAAATATCTGTTCTCATGGACGTTTGTACTTGGTTTTCTTGGGCAACATTAGTTAAATTCACTTACTTATTCTAATAGTTTATCTGCATATTCCAGAAAACTTTCTAACTACATAATCATGCTGTCTATGCAAAAGGATAGCTTTATTTTTCCCTTGCACAATTTTTCTGAATTTTTTTTGGGGGGGGCGGGTTGCTTCCTTCATTGGCTAGACTTCCAGTGTGTTACTGAAATGAAATTGTTACAGTTGTATACCATTCTGAAGCATACAGCCTCCAAACTTTGTTATCAGGAATGATATTTTCTGTAAGGTTTGTAATTTTTTATAACCATTATTAGATAAAGAAAATGTCTCTCTTTTCATAGTTTGCTAAGAGTTTTATCACAAATGAGTCTAAAAGACCAAGCATTTTTTTTTCTTTTTTGCACCCATTGAATTTTCTCCTTTTCTATGCTAAAATGACAAACCACATTGCTTGAATTTTCAGTTTTAAGTCAAACATGCATGCATAGAGAAAATCCAGCATAGCTGTGCTATTCTGCTTATACATCATTGGTTTGGTTCATATTTTGTCTAGGATTTTTTATACCTATGTTTATGGTCTTGATGTACCTATAATTTTCCTATCTTATATCATCCTTGTTTAATTGTGGTATTGAAATTATGCTGACCTCATAAAAAGCATCTAGAAGTGTTTCCACTCTATTTTCTGGGTGAGTTCTTATGAAATTAGTGTGATTTCCTTAAATATATTCAGTAAATCTATGCTACAATCCTCTGAGCCTTGAGTTTTCTTACTGAGAATGTTTTAAATTATAGATTCAGTTCTACACATGAAAAAAGGATTATAAAGTTTTTCTATTTCTTCATGTTTTTATTCTGGAAAATTCTTTTTTTAAGGATTTTGTCCCTGCCATCTTAAATTTCACATCTATTTGAAAAACTTTGTTTATAATGGCTTGTATCCTAATCTCCAGAACCTGTAAGTTTATTACCTCATATTAAAATACATTCACAGGTAATGTATTCACAGGTAAAAAGAACTTTCTAGAGGTGATTAAATGAGAGATTTTAAGGTAAAGAGCATCTTGCATTGTCCCGGTTAGAAGTGATGTCATCACTCTCAACCCTTTAAGTGAAAGAAGAGGCCCAAGGCTTTGAGTCAGGAGCAGAGAAGACAGGAGCTGAGACGCATACAATGTGGTCATTGCAAGTGGGACACAAACTCAGGAAGACTGCACCCTAGAGGCTATAAAGGAAAAAGCAGATTCTCCCTTAGAGCCCCAGAAGGAACAGATGCCTCCCAGGCCCCCACTAAACCCCTTTCAGACTTCCAACCCCTAGGGCTAGTGGGTCTGAGAGAATCGGTTGAGTTGATTTTAAGCATTAAATCTGTGGTAATCTACAACAGGAAACTAATACAGTCTATCTTGTATCCAATGTCTACCGGGCCTGCAGTGATACTGTCCCCCATTAATTCCTATTTGGGCTTTTTCAACACTTTTTCTTGATCAGTTTTGCTAAGCTTTTGTTTTGTTTTTCTGTTTTATCAGTTAATGCAAAGATTCTAATTTTGGATCTGTTGATATCTTCTACTATTTACTAAATACTTTTTTGATAACTGCTCGCATCTTCATTATTTCCTCTTTCTAGTTCTAATTGGCTTCTTTTCTTTTCTTCTCAAATAAATTACTTAGATCTTGGATTTGCAGCCCAGTTATATAACCAACAGGAACATGTGCACACAAGTACCAAAAGATATGCATGATAATGCCCTTCACGGTTTTGGCAAGACAGCCCCAAGCAGGAAGGAACCTAAATGCTCATCAAGAGCCTTGCATATCACAGTAAGGAGTTTGACCTTCCTTCTGCAGGACAGTGGGGCAAGGTAGATGGGGCACTGACAAGTTTTCAACACATGAGTGACATTATCAGCAAGTGTTTTTAAAAACTCCTCTTTCTGGCACAGTTTGGAAATGCTTTGGAGGCCAGACTGGGTGAATCTGAGCCAAGCTGAAAGCGGGTGAGTAGTCTAGGAGACTGATGCCGAGGGAGTGACTTTCCTGGGCAATAATATTAGTATTAATGAGCAGAAACCTGCAGTTCAAGGTTGAATTGGGAGTGAGTGATGATTCTGAGTCTGGGGTATCTGTCCAGTCCATGTACCTTCAATCTCCCCTGCCTTTCACTTCCTCTACTCCCCCTCAACAGGGACAACTCCCTCTCTCAGAAGTCTCTCCCTGGGTGTGATACGATGCTTAGCTTTCTTGACTCTTTCTGCTTCCCTGGTCCATCCTTTTCTATCTTTATGTAGACTTCTTCTTGTATTTGATCTCCAACTGCTCACTGTTCAGAAGGTAATGGTGCACGCTCTCTGTTTCTCCCTATACTCTATTTCTAAGTGCACGTCGCCACCTCTCTGTTTGTTGTATGTGCTAATAACTTCAAATATGCTTGTCTATTCCAAGTCCTTCCCTCAACTTCAGACAAGCCACTTCCCGCAGCACAGCTTCACATGTGCAATCCGCAACCAAATGTCCTAAAATCACTGCACATGAAATAGAGGAGAGACCATGACATTCTCTCCATTTCTACCCCTTCTCAGCTCCGTTAATCTGATCATCATCTACCCAGTTTCTTAGGCTAAACCTGGGCTCATTTCTCCAAAAGGAAAGAAGTGGGGGGAGTGAGGAAAAAAGTATGGAAAACAGTGCAAAAAAATAACTCCTTACTGAGGTCTGCAAAACCTTGTGATACCTCACCTACCTCCTCTGTATCTCAATACCAGTGTCATGATACTCTAATTTTTTCAGAAGGCTCCAAATACTAAGGACCCCCCTTTGTTTCCCCAAATAATAACTACTACCTTCTCTGAGTGGGGTTATGCTCACTCCCAGTGCCCGGACTGCCCTGCTCACTCCGTGTGGCGCATTGCTATCGCCGGGCTTTCTCTCCAGGAAAGCCTCCCTCTCCTGCCTTTGTTTCTCAGCTCAGCACCAAGGCAGCCTTCTGCCCAGCACCCACAGCAGACTGTATCAACACTTGGATTTTCTATTTCTCGACCTTGTTCTGCAGCCCTCTCTGGCCTGAGAGCCTAAAAGAAGGGGCCACACCCTTTGTCCTCACTTGGGGTCAGATGGTGTTGAGAGAATCCCAGGAGGAATGTTTAAATGTTCAGAATATTGAACATGTCAGTAGACAGCTTTCGGGGCCATTATTCTGGGTCATGGGATGAAGAAATTTGTGTTTTCTTCATTGCACTTTATGACATGAACCAATGTTAACTCTTCATCAGTTATTACTTTTTAATTAGAAAGACAAGAGGTAACCAACCAAAAAAAAACCCTCAAAAGATGCATTTATTACATGGAAATTTTTCACTAAAAACCTGTTTATTAAGGATGGTGTTTAGAAGGTTTTACCTTCTTCTAACTGGACAGCCTCAGTTACCGTGAATAATTCCATGTCAAACATCACACTTACAGTGCTGCCTGTATTTATAACAATGAGATGACTATTTCTGTGCACTGCACATGTGGAAAAGCCAGGATGAGCACTTTTAACTTCTTTTTTAACCTTTGGTCTAAATCAAGGTTTTTCATTTCTAATGCTTCATTGCTTCATCTTTTTCCTCATTTCTCCTCTATTTTCAGAATGAGGAGTTTTTTGTTTTTAACTTTTATCCCACAAGACTTCAAATTGATTTAAAGGGCACAGGGCTGGATGTGGTTGCCTTTCTGCCCAGAGGATGTAAGCTGTTTCTCAGGCAAATTCCCCACTGACTTCTCAAAATAGCAGAGAGTAAATGTGGTTCAACGTATTTTCTATCTAAATAGATTTATTTGTGTGGATTCATAAGTGAGTCAGATCTATACTGTCATTTTATTCTAGAGCAATTGGCAATGTATTAAAGAACTGCAATTTGGACAGTTATACCAAATATCCAGTTGAAAAACGTCTTGTGATATTCATAGTTCTATTAATAATAGTCAACTTTTATTGGGCGGCTTGTTGTGTGGTAAGGATAAGAACACCTTTGCTGGTTAGTTTTCATTGTTCTCATTTGACAGGTAAGAAAAGAAGACTCCGAGAGGTTAGATCATTTACTGGAACCTGTTGGCCTCCTTTTATTCATTGCCACCATGCTGATCTCACCATTCATTTTCCATCTCCTGCTCCTTTGCCCCCAACCCCATCCCTCAGGCTCAGCCCCTAAAGTGGGGAAGAAATAAAAATAAAGCCAAACCAAAGATGCATCACTAGTGATGACTCACTTGTGAACCAAGCATAATTTAATTTCAATATTGCCCAGCATATTAGGCTAAATTGAGTACTGCTTACTTTTCCCCCTATGGAGCAGCAAGATAAAGTCACTTTCTTGAGGAAATACAGCAGCTCCTAAAATGGCCAGAAACCACTTTCCCTGGTCTGATTGCCCACGTGGAACCTTGCAAGTCTGCATTAAGAACGGCCATAGTCCAATCTCCCTTCACCACTTCCTCCACCTGGAAAAACCACATGAGTCAGAATCATGAGTGTGGTTTCATCCATAGCCCTTTTCTCATGGCTTGGAAATGTGCTTTTACTGGAAATCACCCTGATGAATCCCACAGTTAAACACTTAAAACATAATTTTATTTAGCAAAACTGAACATAATGGTAATCACCCAATCAAAACCAAGAAAGAACAATCCAGTCCTGGGGCGTGTACCAGCAAGAGCCCACACATTCTCCCTTATTTACATCCTTCTGAAAAGAAGCAAGGTCATTCACCCTAGGCAAGTTGCTTTGGGGGGTGTTGGGGGAGCAGTGCGGAAGGAGAAGCACAGGACTGCAGAAAACACAGGACCAGGGGCTCTTTATGAGTATTATAATACCAAAAGCAACCCATCATGCTTAGTCTGACCCCTGGAAAATGGGATACAATCCATTTTCCAGAGTTAACAACAGGAATGATAATGTCCATCCATTATTTTGCCATGTATGCGTTGAGAAGCAAGTTGGATTTTGGAATAGATTACTTTATGAGGCAGAGAATTCACAATATGTCTTTGTATAATTACCTCTTTCTTGATGGAAGTGTTCTGAAAAGTAATCTATTCGTAGGCAAGAAAATGGGCATTAAGATTGACCAAAAAGATTAGCCTCCTGTGTATACAAACTGGCAAAGAGTTGAAAGCTATAATGACAGGCTTGGAAGGGGAAGTGTCAAAGGGGCTGAGGCGCCCACCTCAGGCAAGTCACCTACGGTCTTGTAAGCCTTAATTTACTGACACGAGCCTGAGGGTAATGCTGCCTCTCCTGGAATCGTCATTGTTACAGAATGAGGTATTTTATATGAAAACACTTTAAAATTCCACATCATAACCAACTCTGAGATACTATTTTATACACTACAGTAACTTCCATTCAGGGAATTTGGTGCAGAAAATAGCTTTTACAAAAGAAATCAATCAGGAAAAATTAGTACTTGAAATCTATTAATCTGGAACTTGGAATCTATTCCTACTACCTAAGTAGAAATTATTTGAAATTTGTTTATATAGAACTTGTTTACATTCTGTTCCTAAAAACAATGTTTGGTTTTCAAAACAAGAGAGATACTCTCTGACTATCCCGTGATAATGTGCTTCCAGGAAAGCTTATACTGTTAAAACTGCTTTATTAATCTATTGTTTCAGTGAGAAAAGTGGGGGATTGAGGTTAGATTGTATCAGATGTACAATTGCAAAGTTATTTTTGTCTGAGGCGATATTCCTCATCAGCTGATTCAATCACTGGCACAGAGTTAAGCCTAAACATCAATGAACAAATCCCAGGTTTGATTACATCTGTGCTTTACTCACAAGGATAGATATTTTTTTTTCTTTTTTCTCATCACTGGTGCAATCATGTATATTATGATTCTTACACATTAGCAACAATTTATTACTCACTGTTATTCTTAGTCACAAAGCTGAGTCTCTAGTGCCCAGACAACGCAATGGGTAGACTCCAATTTCTGACATCTAGTACATATTCTGTCCTTAGAATAATGCATTACTTTATAGTTAATTAAAATAATATAACCTCTTGTTGTGAGGTCATGTCCTTATTCTACATATATTCCAATTTTTTAAATAAAATTCAATTCCTGAAAATACATTTCCAGATGAGGCCAAATAATGAATATAACAATAACAGCAGCTCCTACATATTGAGGGGATATTGCAATGTTTCCATATCATTTCAATATCATTTGAGGTTACAGTGCTTCCTAGTGAGAAAGCAAACTAAGCAATCACTTCTCACTAGTACAGCCATAGCCTACATTTTTTCAGGCTACTGAATCAAATCTATATACCTCTCATTTTTTGAGTGATTAATATATGTTACACTTGTTAAATGTTTTATGTAGGGTTGTCTTATTTAATCTGCACAACAAAAACTTATAGTTATTATCATAACTTCTCTAGAATAGTACCACTAAGAATTTGGCAAATCATAATTTTATCCTAGGTGGTTGTGTTTTCAAGATTTGAATTCTTAACCATGGTTTCTTAAGACTTGAATAAAGAGGCATTACAAATAATGTCTTCTGTTCCAACAGGGGACAATTTTCACTTTTCTCCTTCCATAAACATAATCCACCTTATAAAGTAATGTATAAATTATAAAGGATTTGTAAACAATTGACCAATCCTACCAAGTCTAGACCTACCTCACTCAGTTTGTCTCATATAACCTGCTTCCAGGAACCATCTATGACTTGGTAGCTTCTTGATCAATATATACTACAGGGATTTTTGTTTATGAAAACAATGCTTCTTTTACCATGACAGAAACAGTGTCCAGACAGACTTGGGGTCATGAAAATGAAACTATTTTCCAGCTGCTTGATTTTAAATTTTCATCCTGATTCAAAAGAACTTCTGATTGAACTCAAGCACTCCTATCTTCCCTCTGGTCCCCTAAATCAAGAATAGAGAGGTGAAGCTCTTCTCTTTGAAGCATCCAAGAAAAAATGGCACTTGATCAACTGCATTAATCGACACTGTATTGTTCTATATTGAAAAACTCTGGAAGAGATCAATTCATTTGCTCAATAAGGGATACATCTGGCTTTATCCCGCAGGGTTCATTGACAAACCAAACTGCTTAAAAGTTGATCAGAATGGAGACTATTTGGAATTTTTTAATGACCACCTAAGCAATATTGTCACTTAAAAGTGCTCCAGACTAAATAATCACAGCATGAGTGTTTGTGGGTTATATACTATGTGCCCTGTCTCATCACAATGAGAAGTTCTTTACACACACTACATCATTTAAATCCCACAGCACCTCTAAATATTAGGCACTAATATTTTCTTTAATCAATAGAAGTTGAAACTTACAGAGTTTAATCTGAAGATTATAAACTGAATTCTTCACCCAGTAGCTGAATTTCAGCATTCTATTTTTATATTCTGTATTGTAGATCTTGAAGCTTGAAATTTTTCATTTATTTGCATGGCATAAGATATACAGACTATTATTATCATTTAAGATAACATCTGTGTGCTTCCAGCATTCCCTGTCCACATCTACATATAAGTCTTGCTTATGTTGAAGTCTTGATCCACTCTAAGTTCCATGATGGGATATCAATGGCCTCACCCACTTACATGCTTATACAATGGGGCTGACATCATCATCTCAAATTATCCTTTCAAATAATTTCAAAGCCTGATTTTGAAAAATCTTATTTCTGAAAAAATTTCTGAAAGATAGGCAGTTCTTATATTCATCTAGTCTAAGTGTGATCCCTGGATTGAACCAGGTTAAAGGCAGACTGTGGACTTCCACCTTATTCACTGGGTCTTTTTTTTTTTTTTTAAAGATTTATTTATTTATGCATACAAGCACTGGGGTACAGGCCAGAGGTGTGGGGGGTGAGAGGATTCACCACAGAGAGC